>WEDG01000362.1:0-86658 GCA_017591395.1 Schistocephalus solidus | reverse complement strand
ACACACACACACACTCTCTCTCTCTCACGCTAGTTCGAATGTCGTGTATGACGAGGTCCCCTGTATGCTGGGCAGGGAAGGGGAGAGTTTACTTGCACTGCATCTACCTCAGTCTCTGTTCTACTCCCCCACCTAGACCCGGTGTCAAGACAGAGTTAAGAAAACCGGAGATTCAGTTCATTTTTTTAAATTCAGTTTATTTGGTGAGGACGATAGGCAACGCCTTTGAAAACGCTATTGGCGGGCGTTTGAAATTGAGCCGCCATCTGTTCCGCTCTCCATTCGCATGTGAATCCTCTTATATGCACGTTGATTGGCCTATTTCACCCATTATATACTTGAATTGTAGCACTATTTGTTTATTCGAACATCAAAAATGAGGTCATCAGCGCACGACGCTGGCACCATGTTGAAGGAAGCCTAAATTGATCGATATTTTGAGACGCATTCAAGGACGATTCTTCACGGTGAATGGAGGACCTTTTTGCTGAAATTTTTTGAATTTTACTTTCAAATAACGCGTAGCTCTCTCACTCTATTGCTTACATGCCAGTGTGTCATATACATCTGTGTACGTACTCTTAATAAACATACACTATACAAATAGTATTCACAAAATATAAGTAGCATTGTTTTTACAAATAACACATGTCTGGAGATGATGTGGTATTACTTTGTGTTAAGATCGTCGAGGGGAAACAAGGGACACATATAATTATCAAAGCGATTCTTGAAAATCTGTAGGGATGTCACCTCCACGACTGACTGCGAGAGATCATTCCACTATTTTACTACCCGTTGCGTGAAGAATTCAGAGCGGAGGTTTAGCCTGGACATTTTCGTGCGCAGCTTCATTTCATGTCCACAAAGATGAAGCGAGAGGTACCACTGAAACATGTCCTCGAAGCGCAACCCTTGTAAATTAAGATAAGATAAACTCGTTGCGGTCTGTAACACAGAGAGAATAGAATCAGGCACTCCAGTCTCTCTATATAAGAGTGGTGTTTTAGACCTCCTACCAGCTTTTTTGCACGACATTGAACTTTCTCGAGTAATATTTTTTCTTTTGCGAACCATGACAGCCACGCCTGTATGCCATATTCAAGTTGAGGTCGAACGAAGTTGCCGTAGAGTGCACCAAATTGGTCTTCGTCGAAAGATATAAATGTCCTTTTGATAGCTTGCAATACTCGCATGGCGATGTTCGCAGCCTTGGTGCGTTGCAATGATGGCTTCAGATTGCTCTGTGTCCAAACACCGAGGTCTTCCTGTGAAGATTTGATGGGAATTTGAGCGTCATTCAGGTAATATGCCCTCACTTTAGCAGTTGGAAGATAATTGGTTGGGCGCAGGTGGAGAATGGCACACTTTTGCACATTGAAATCTAGGAGCCATTTCGCGGACCATGTTTGTAGTCCGCGCAGAACATTCTGATCGCTCATGTCTTTAATGACCTGCCACAGTTTAAAGTCATCGGCAAACATGATCTTACCGGCTTCGGTTTCTAAAATGATTTTTAAGGGTCGTGGCCGAGGGTTTGAATAAATTGACGGCTGAGCGTTCCCTATTCGATATGCTTTTAGAATGTTACTCGACTCACCGTCTCTTAACAATGCTGTAACATACTATTGAAGAAGACCGAGGTCATGTTTACCTTTCTCCCTGGGAATTGCTGATGTTGATTCTGGGGTCACTTTTATAACTGTATTTCGTTTGTGATTTAACGAAGCACCTGCTGTTTTCGCACCATATATTTCAACTGACGGAACTCTCGTTCCCAGTTCACTCATTTCACTTACTCTGGACAAATTGGCCACAGAGCTCGCGAAGTTCAAATCCATGAAAGATTCGGGTAACCGTGTGTTGGTTGTATTTTCTTCGAATTTACTGCGGTGCCAGTTGCTCAGTCCGGTCTCGGTTTCGTTAGAAGTCTCCCTCTGGATGTGTTGGCTTGGTTTGCGTTCCCATGTTGTGCTCACATGGCTGTCGTGGGTATAACTGAGAGCTTGCATCGGCCTTTAGCAGGCAGCTTGGCAGCTGCCTTCTGCTGCTGTATGTGCTTTCATGCGGCTTTGTTAGACTCTGGTTTTGCGAAAGGTAATGAGATAGATGGTTTTGCTGCAATATCCTGAGTCTGCCTGCCATTAGGCTGTACTCCTGACGAGTCTGGAGTTTGTTGCAAGGACTTGGTTCTCTGTCTTCTCGGGTTCCACACGAGGTTGTGTTCAGTGATGTTGTTATGTTCTGTCAGGTGTGTGTAGACCGATTTCTCAACTGGTTCCGTGCCCTTTGTATACGCGGCATCTGCTGGCGTAACCTTGTTGTGCTTTATGAACACGGATATAATCACTGAGAGAAAGTCGAGGCTTCCCTCTAAACATCTTACTTGCGTGACAAGATCAAGACACCCTTCGCAGTGTGCATGCGCAAGTGAGGTTAATTCGTTAATGTTCGGTTCTGAAGCAGTTGGTGAAAGACTGCAACTTTCTTCGTGACTGGTGACCCGGGTTTTGCCAGGCGCTATTGAAAGTGATTGTAATATTTCTGGAAGAACTTGCTTGAAGGAAGTAGTGAACGGTTTCCTTAAGTTAACAGGGTCATTTTCTTCTTAGAGTATATATTAACGGCTTTGCGGACTGGACGCCGTGCAATGGTCGAGGGGTCATGAGGCTCGGCTATTAGGGGGAAGTCGGGGGTTCGAATCTAGCCGGCGACGAACATCTTTCTTCCTCCTGCTGAGTTGGATCGTACACGCTTACGTTGCCCATACTTATGGTGACTATATGAGACTGCATTAACTTATAAGACTGCACTGTAACCTATTCCAATGAAACAAATGTATTGGGAAGAGGTGTGTTTGCTCAATGAATTTCAACAGTCAAAATTTTAGAAACGAAGTGACTCAACCTTTTTGAAACGAGTACTCCCACTGCTGTGAGCAGAGTCAAGCTGCACCGATGTTAGTTTTGGGAACGAGTGAACTCCAAAGCTTGTGTTGCACGTTGGGAACGCCTCACGAGCGTGGTATAATCAACAGTTCAGTAAAATATTGAAGCCAAGGATTTACCTCAATCCAAATAGATATTTCCGAAGGTCGGAGAATATGCAGTTTACAGGTCAATTATTTCAGATACAAGTGTCTTCTACACTAGGGTAGAGACTAAAAACCGCGTAGGCACCAAGGGCTTGAAATGCGAAGATGGGAGAGGGCGCAGGCCCACGCACTGTGGTCCTACTCCAAACAAGAATACAACAACACAAAAGAGGGGCGGCTCAGATCCCAACTAAGTGGGAGTGCCATAAAGGCCACATTAAGAAGCAGCCATTGCAGCCTGACTTTCAGTCCGCCAGTCATCCATGGCGCACAAACGCACGCACTTGGCCAACCACGCGGTCCGAGTCATCCCGTCAGTTGGCAACATTCCAAGCCATGGCTTTTAGCGCACCGTGATAGTTTCAAGCGCGTCAGATTGTTTATAGTAGGAAAATACGCTGAGCTCTCGACCTCACTCTCTCCCCCACCCCCACAATCAGACCACTGTCCGAGCCGGTCAGTTGTCTGATGCGGAAGCGGGCGCAGCTGCTGGTCACCTCGTCTACGTGTACTACGTACACGACCTGGCCCCCCAAACACAAGCACCAGGATTTCACACAGCAGGGGGTTTAACGGCTTACATCTCACATGTGTGAGATAGCCAGAGGTCACTTTAAGAAGGAGCCATCGCAGCCTGACTCTCAGACCACCAGTCAGCCACTCCACACAACACACATTGGACTAACTGCGAGGTCTGAGTTTAATTGTCAGTTGGCAACCTTCCAACCGCGCCGGTTAAAGTTACCGCACACTCTTCTCCTCCCCCACCTGAGCCTGGTCTCACGACACAGGCAAGAAGACTGGAGATGAGAGAGGTCGCAGGTGGCTGGCGCGGCTTGAGCTGCCCCTGAGTGTACCACCACACCTGGCTCGGATCCCAAAGAGTGGGATAGCAATAAATACCACATTAAGAAGGAGCTCAACCTCACTCTCTCCCCCAGCCCCACAATCAGACCACCATCCGAGCCTATCAGGTGTCTGATGTGGGATTGGGCGCATTGGCTGATGGGTCGGCGTACCCGTCTTCGAGCGCCACAGCACGGCCTGGCCCCCATAACGCACACACCCGGATTCACTATATCAGTGGTTATGGACTAGCCATCGCCGTCTGACTCCCAGTTCACTGCTCAGCCAATCAACACACACAGCACATACACTGGGCCGATGGCGTTGTCTAGGGTAAGCGGCAGCTTGGCAGCCTTCCAAGCCAAGGTTTCTATGAAACCGGGATATTCTCAGGTACATGATTATGGTGAGGGTGTTTTGTGTATGTATTGATGAAGGTAGTGTGCGCTGATGTGGTTTAACCTCTGATGGTTTACCGAAGGTTGTCGTAGAGGCGCATGTATCCCATTAGGCCCATGCGGTGTGCAAATGTACAGGAGCAGTGAGGGCAGTGGAGGTGGGCGCGTCGACTGTATGTCAGAGCCCCACGCTCTGGTTCACTTCAAGATGACCACTCCAGCGCAGTTGCAGTTGTTTCAGCTGAGCGTAAATGCTGAGAAGGCCTGTTCGTTCCAACACTTCCGTGTCAAAGGATCCTGTCTTGCCATCTCAGCCTTAGTATTCTGCGGAGGCAACTGAGGTAGAAGTGGGTGAGCTCCGGCATCTGCTTTTGGTAGATCGTCCAAGTCTCAGCTCCATACGGCAGCATAAGCAATATGACAGCTTTGCACATCTTGAGTTTGGTGCCGAGGTGGAGGCCGTGTCGATTCTAGACCACGTTCTACATGCTTCCAAAGGCCTGGCTAGCTTTGGCGATCCAATGGGTGATCTCATCGTCGACTTTGGTGCTGCGGGAGAGATTGCTGCCCAGGTACGCGAAGGTATCCACAGATTTCAGTTGGGTGCCATTGACAGTGATGTGAGCTGCCCCCTAAACGGGCCACTTGGTAGACGCGTTGGACCAACACGGGGGCCACATCAGGGAATAGCGGCCATTATTCGATTTGCGCTCCCATGACAAATTCCGAACATGGGGATGTGGTGGAACGCCTAGGGGACCCGGCCACGCCAGCCACCTGCACCCTCTCCCGTCTCCGGTCTTTCTGACTCTGTCTTGACACCTGGTATAAATGGGGGAGGAGGAGAGATTGCGGTAGCTGCAGCGCAATGCTACTATCACTTAAAACTAATTCACGCGTAAGTCACTGTCCCTGCAGCACCATTGTGTGGAGTATACGGTGGACATCGTCGGACTACGACAATCAAACTGTCATGGGCTGCGGCTGATGCATCACAACCGTTGTCTCAGTGTTGATGCGAATTCTAAAGTTTTCACAGGCGGCAGCGAAGAGGTCCATGCTCCTTTGCATGTCCCCTTCGGTCTCTGCATTGAGTGCGCAGTCGTCAGCGAAGAGAAGTTCGTGGATGGTGGCTGCGGAGACACGCGAGTGGAAGTGCATCCGCCGTTGGTTGAGGAGTCGGCTGTCCATCCGGTAGGCAATGTGGATCCCCGGGGCGTTCTTCACGGCAGGCGTCCGTTAGCATGGCAGAGAACATGAGACTAAAGAGGGTATGGGCAAGGAAGCAGCCCTGCTTCACTCCGTTCTTCCCTGCAAATGCTTCGGATACTTTCCCGTTGTCAGTAACGCGTGCCATCATCCCGTCGTAAAGCATACGCACCATATGCGTGAAGCGTTCAGGACAACCGAATTTCTGCATGATTTTCCACAGCCCGTCGTGATTCACCGTGTCAAAGGTTTTCGTCAGGTCCAAGAAGGTAGTGTAGAGGTGAGTCCGCATCTCCTGGCACTTCTCTTGCAGTTGGCGAGTGGCGAAGATCATGCCGATTGTTCCTCGGTGTCGTTAGAAGCCACATTGGTTTTCCGAAAGCAAACCCTGCTCCAGGTGAGCGTTCAGACGATTGAGAAGAATGCGGGCAGATATCTTTCTGGCGATGTTCAGCAGCGAGATTCCTCGGTGGTTGTTGCAGAGTTGGCGGTTCCCCTTCTTCTTGTAGAGGTGAAGAATGGTGGCGTCCTTGAAATCCTGAGGGATGTGTCCTTGATTCCACATCTCCTGGAAGAGCGCTGTGTGTCAGTTCATCGATTGGGGTCTGCCATGCTTGTAAATCTCATCAGGGATCGCGTCCGAGCCAGGTGCCTTCCCGCTGGAGATTTTCTGCACGGCTCTGATGGTTTCTTGGAGAGAGCACGGGAGATCAAGGTCAGCGTTTATTTCCACTTCAGACAGTCGATCGATGGTGGCCTCGGAGAAGGTGGATGGCTGGCTGAGAATGCTTGGGAAATGTTCCGCCCATCGCATCAGGATTTGCGTCTTCTCAGTGAGCAGCGTCCTGCCGTCGGCACTTAGAAGAGGGGTGGTGCCTTTGACGGGAGGTCCGTACACAACCTTGGTGACGACGAAGAAGTTCTTCCATTCGTTGCAGTTCACGTACCTTTGGATTTCCTCGGCTTGGCAGGTCATCCAGGCATCCTGCGTCTCCCGACCGTTGCTGTACAAGACGATGACTTCGGTAGAAGGCTGTCTTGTTTGCAGCGGTAGGGCGATTGACGTAGGCTTTTTGCAACTGGTTTTTCTCGTAGAGCAGAGAGTTGATAGCTGCGCCGTTGGCATCGAACCAGTCTTGGCGCTGACGCGTGCGCGGCCGAGGAAATCCAGGGCAGTGGGTTGAACGGTGTCCCTCAGCTGGCACCAGCGGTTTCCCACGGAGGTGTCCGCGTTGGCCACTGGAAGGTTGGCTAGACGATTGACCAGTTCGCTGCTGAAATGGAGATGGTGAGCAGGCACATTCAACAAAATAGTATTCAGCTTACCTGGTGGTCACTTAACTTGGGGTCGCCTGCGTGGTTGCAGACGAAGCTTCATCTTGGAGATGACGAGGCGGGGATCCGTCCATCCGTCAGCATCGGGGATCGCCATTGTCACCAGCATGTCCTGTCGATCTCGCCTCCTTATGATAACATAGTCCAAAAGGTTCCAGTATTTCGACCAGGGGTACACTGAATTGGGAGGCGGAAGAAGGTGTTGGTCAGAATCAGGCGGTGTTCGGCGCAGGTTCGTAGGAGAAGAAGACCGTTGTCATTGAAGTCAGCGAGGCCTTGGGACCCAGCACTACTCTCCACGTGGCACTGTCTGTCCCGACACGGGCGTTAAAGTCAACAAGGAAAATTAACTTGTCCACCTTCGGCGCAGTCACATTAAGAGCGTGTAGACCCTCATAAAAATTTTTATTTGTCTCGTTGAGGCTCATCAGTGGGGATGCGTAGGCGCTGATGATGGTGGTGAATTGTTTCCCCGGAGAGGCAGGCGGAGGCTCATCAGGCGATCATTGATACCCTGTGTCTCTCCGGATGACAAAGGCGACACCAGCGTCGCGTCGTTCTGCCTTTGGATGGCCGCTCCAGAAGAAGGTGTAGCCGGCACCCACCTCCTCCAGCTGACCCTGCTCAGAGAATCGGGTCTCGCTGACAGCAGGAATTTCCACCTTGTAGCGCGCTAGTTCCCGAGCTACTAGCACCATCCTCCGCACCGGTCGTTTGCTCCCGGGATTGTTTAAAAGGGATCGAACACTCCAGGCTGCTAGAGTGAACAAGCTCACTCGAGCAGACCGTGGGGTACGCCAGAGTCTACGGTGGGGGTTGGGAGAGGCGTTGTTGCTGGTATTGTTTGAAGTTTTTTGACCGCATCTAATTGCAGTCTGCTAGCCAAGGTCTGCTGCAGCTTTCGTGAGACCCAGCATTTGTTTAGGGCAACTTTTCTAGCCCCCTTCCCCGTGAGGAGTTAAGCAGTGCTGTCCCACTGAATAGGGCTGTTGAGTCATTCAAAGCAGCAACAGAACTCCAATTTGGGTCAAGATTTGGGTTAGCGAGAGAAGAACTGATTTGCCTGGGCCGACTACGTGATTGCATGTCGCCATTGCCATAAACTCTTTCGACCGTGGGGGAGGAGGGAAGGCTGAGGAGAAAGTGAGAAGATGGAAGTGGTAGAAGTAAGAATAAAAGAGAGAAGAGGGGAGAGAGAGAGGGAAAACATAGGAGAGAGGAGGGAAGATAAGAAGTGATAAGGGGGAGAGAGGGGCAAAGTCAGGGAGAACGGGAGAGACAGATGGAGCCACCAAATACTATCTGTGTGAAGTTACCACAAACTAGGACCCCCCTATACTCCACTCTCTCTTTATCACACACGACAGTTCGACCATTGTAGTCTACCGATGTCCACCGATGCTCCACGGAAGGGTGGTGCAGGAACGGTGACTTGCGCGGGAATTAGTTTTAAGTGATAGTAGCCTTGCGCTGCAGCTACCGGACTCTCTCCTCACCACCTAAGCCCAGTGTCAATTCAGAGTCAAGAATACCGGAGGCTAGAGAGGACGCAGGTGGCTGGCACTGCCGGAGCCCACTTCAATATCCGATCTGGCTTTCGAAAAGGTTGCATTCTTTCGCCCATTTCGTTCAACTATGCCATTGACTGCATTCTCAGGAAGGCCCTACACGGTTCTGACGGTGTTTAATTTGCACCCAGACGCCGCCTGACTGACCTTCACTACGCTGAATATATCGCCTTGCTATCATCGAGCTTTGGTGATCTAGAGTCTGTGGTGTCACGGGTGAATGACATTGCTATTTCGGTCGGCCTTTCCATAAACACTGAGAAGACCAAATTGTTTTCGAGCTGCATCGCTTACCAGGAGAAATCACCCCTCAGGATCAATGGCTGTCTACTTGACGAAGTAGACAGTTTCAAATACCTCGGGGCGAGGATGCTGCCAAATGGACAGAGTAAGGACGACATTGTCTCCCGAATAGACGCTGCGCTCCGTGTTTTCTCAATCCTTCGAAAGTGCCTATGGACCCGACGCAACCTCTCTGTCACCACGAAGATCCGCCTATACCGTGCATCCATCTGGTCGGTCCTCCTCTACGGTTTTGAAAGCTGGGCTGTGCGCATGGAAGCTGAGCGAAGACTTAAGGCATTTGACCATCGTTGTCTGAGGGCCATACTTCGAGTGAAGTAAAAAGACTACCAGTGCCAGGAGCACCAACATACACCCGCCGCACCCAACTCAACTGCCTGCACTGCCGAAGCACACCGAATGGGCCCATTAGGTCACATGCGTCTCCATGAAAACCTGTGGTAGAATACCACCGGCTTTACCACAACACATCTCTCCTCAGCAGCCTCTGTACCTCACATGAGCACACTCGACACCACAAAAAACATGCTCTCAGGCTGCATAGCTGATTGAGAGGCAAATATGATCCTCGGCTCCTTCTCCACGTGGCTCCTTTGCTGCATGTGTGATCTGAAGTTGAGAATATCACGAGGCAATCAGTGCCGTCGGTTTGAAGTTTGCAAACTAAAAATTACAATCAGGCCTCGCAGTCAGTCCAATGTGTGTTGTGCGGAGTGGCTGACTGGTGGTCTGAGAGTCTGGCCGCGATGGCTCCTACTTAATGTGATCTTTATGGTACTGCCACTCCATGGGAACCAAGATGGGTTTGGTGGCACGCTCAGGGGCGACTCCGGCCATGCCAGCAACCTGTGTCCTCTCCCGCCTCCGGTCTTCTTGAATCTGTCATGACAATGGGCTCAGGTGGGGGAGGAGAGTTTGCGGTAGCTGCAGCACAAGGCTACTATCACGTAAAACTAATCCACGCACAAGTCAACGTCCCTGCACCACCCTTCTGTGGAGCATACGGTAGACATTCTCGGACTACGACGTTCGAACTGTCGTGCTACATCTCCCTCAGTCTCGGCATCAAATGAATGCTACTTCACTTTCGTCGGTCTAGACGCCGTCAACGCTGTCCATCCAAAACCCTTCAAAGCAGTCTCGCGGATGGTGTCAGACTCTTTAATTTAGTAAAAAATCGTCGTCATCCTCCTCCTCAATTGCCCTCGTTCTTTTTACGCATTGCAGATTGAGGTCCATGTCGTTGCTGAAATCCTGTCCACCTGCAGACACACTACAATAATATGCAATTTTGGGTTTTCTTGCCTGTGGCCACCAGTGCATGAGCCGGATCGCATCCCCATCCTTGAGGTAACAGGTCCATAGGCTATCCAGCATTTAATACCGCAGTTCACCCTTGTAACCCGCATATCCGGTTGTCTGCCGAGGACGTAGTCCCGCCGCCGCCAGTGAGGCGAGCGAGGGTGCATCCCCATTGTCATCTACCGACCCCGAGGGTGGAAGGTGGTGGCGGTGATGAATCACCGAGGGCAATCATTTTTGCCGATCCCGGTACAGGCACGGGGATGGGCGTAAAGATTTTAGTGTTGTCACTGTTGGCTGCGTGGCAGATGCGCTGCACCAACACGGGGGCCAAATCAGGGTGCGGTAGGCATTATTATTATTTTGAATGAGGTCCCAAAACAAACGCCGAACGTGTGCCAGCGTAGGTGCAGGCTTATGCTGCACACCGTTCTCCCACTCCGTGGGAGATGATTCATCAACGCCCGAGCCCGCCTCCGGTCTGTTTGACTATGTCTTGACACCGTGCACAGACCGGTAAGGGAAAAGAGAGTGCAGAAAATGATGGAAAAGTCTGCTATAACATAAAACTAATTCAGGCGCAATTAACCGTCCCTGAACCAAACTTCCTTGTGTGGGGGCTTTTAGCGGTACTAGTTAGACGTAGCACTACACAGATAGCATTTGGACGCTCCATTTGTCTCGTACAGGTGGTGAATGCTCCTGTGGCTGCCTCTACCTGGTACCCAACTTTCGCCTGTGGCTCCTCGAAGTTGGGTTCTTCCCAGCGGCCACACCCCGGACAACCTTCACGACTAGCAGGCTAAAACAGGTGAAGGTCTCCGGTGTTGTATGTGCCTCCACACCCGGCATGTCTGACGCCCGCACTTCCCACCTCCCCCCTCTCAAAAAGTCTTACGATGGGTGTTATAGTAACCCCCGTAGACGGCCCAGGCTAACTCGAGTCATTTGCCCACTAAAACAAAACCGTGACCCATAGTGGAGTTCGGCAGCCGTCTAGGATGTCTGAACAGCCCTATGTAGGGACAGCACTGCTTGCCTCCTCGCGGAGGAAGGGACTAGTAAAGGTGTCCTAAACAAATGCTGGGTTTCACGTCTTCTGCAGCCGGCCGTGGTTCGCAGATCACAAAATAAGCCGTCTTAAAACTCAAACAAACACCAATAGCCCCGTCCTCATCCAAGCGTCATTCCCCTCCAGGTTGCTCGGGTGAGTCCACTCATACTAGCAGCTTGAGTGTTCATTCCCTTTTAGACAATCCGAGGAACAACTGGCCGGAACGGAGGAGGACGCTAGTCGCTCGGGAACTGGCGCGCTACAAGATGGACATTGCTGCTCTCAGTGAGGCCCGATTCTCTGAACAGGGTCAGCTGGAGGAGGTGGGGGCCGGCTACACCTTCTTCTGGAGCGGCTGGCGCAGAACGACGTGACGCTGGTGTCGCCTTTGTCATCCGGAGAGACATCGTGGGACATCTGTCCTGTCTGCCACAGGGTATCAATGATCGCCTGATGAGCCTCGCCTGCCTCTCCGGGGAGACAAGTTCGCCACCATCATCAGCGCCTACGCTCCCCCCAATGACGAGCTCTGATGCGGTTAGGGACAATCTCTACGAGGACCTGCACACCCAGCTGGCGACTGTTTCGATGGTGGAAAAAGTTATTTTTCCTTGGTGACTTTAACTCCCGCGCCGGGACAGACCGTGCCCTGTGGAGAGGAATGCTGGGTCCTCATTGCCTCGCTGGCTTCAATGACAACGGTCTTCTCCTACGAACCTGCGCCAAACACCGTCTCCTGCTGATCAACACCTTCTTCCGCCTCTCGATGCGGTAAAAGGCGACCTGGGTACACCCCGGTCGATACACTGGCACCTCTTCGAGTGAAGTACACCGACTATGTTTCAAGCGAGGCAGTCCTCACTCGCTGCAATAATATAGCCAGAATAGCTCACACCATCCAAGAAAGACGACTGATATGGTTTGGTTACGTTCTCCATAGCCCGCCTCACGAGTTGAGTTCTTCTGCTCTCGATCTGGCGCCACTGCCCACTTGGAGCCGTCGAAGAGTAGGTCTACTAAAAACCTGGCTCGACACGGTTCAGCAAGACATGGAGGCGGTGCTTGAACCTTCGTTATTCGGCATCTGTCGCTGGAGAAACGAATGAGTTGAGCTATCCAGGTCTGCTACCGCGAATCTTCATGCATGGAGAGGTACAATACGTGACATAATCGAGGCCGGTTAGATCAGACATGATCGCAGCCGTAAGAAATATAAGTAATTAAGTACACCGTGATAGTTTCAAACGCGTCAGATAGTTTATAGGGAGGAAATGTGCTGAGCCGTCGACCTCACTCTCTCCACCACCCCCACAATCAGACTGCCGTCCGAGCCGGTTAGTTTTCTGATGCGTGATTAAGCGTAGCTGCTTATGACCTCGTCTACGCGTACTAAGTACATGACCTGGCCTGCAAACACATGCACCAGCATTTCGCAACTGGGGGTTAAATGGCTTGCGCCTCACACATGTGAGTGTGGCAGAGGTCACGTTAAGAAGGAGCCATTGCAGCCTAATCTCAGATCACCAGTCAGCCACTCCATACCGCACACATTGAACTGACTGCGATGTCTGAGTGTAACTGTCAGTTTGGCAACCTTCTAGGTCACGGCGCTTATCACCCCGTGATATTCTCAAGCTCAGATCACACATGCAGCAGTGCAGCCACATGGAGAAGGAGCCGAGGATCATACTTTCCTCTCGATCGATTATGCAGGCTGAAAGCATGTTTTGTGTGGTTTTGCTTAAGAGCATGTGAGATGCCGAGGCTGATGAGGAGAGATGTAGTGTTGTGGAATAGCCTGTGGTGTTCTATCGCAGGTTTTCATGGAGATAAATGTGGCCTAAGAGGTCCATGTGGTGCGGGAATGTGTGCGGGTGGTGCGCATGGTTGAGTCGGGTGCGGCGCGCGTATGTTGGTGGTCCAGACACTGGTTTGCCCACCTCTGTACGATGGATTCCCAAGTGACGGATCAGGCCTATGTGTGAAGTGAATGTATGATCAAGTCCCCACTGCTGGTACTGGGGACGGCAGTGGTGGTGGTAGCAGGTAGTCGGAGGAGGCCACTGAGATTGCGGAAGTGTGGCAGGTGGTGTTCATCGCCGTGAGCGGCGCAAGGGGTCAGGGAGGGAGGAAGGTTTCGGTGATCGTGGGCAGCGGGGCTGTCGAAGTTTTGAGGTCTAAAACACGAAGGTTTCCCAAATCAGAAATAAGGGAAGACACATAAGCTAGGACAGGGGGGTGGAGGACCACAGGGTAGGGGACCACAGGGCTTGTCCGATGGAGTTTCCGGGAGAGCAGTTTTGAGACGGTCTACGCTAACGACCTCATCCTGAGATCCACGTTGGATGCGGAAGGTCTTCGTCCTTCGAAAGACAAACCTGAATGGGGCGCCAGCGAACTTGATCACATCAGAGATAGACGTGAAATCGGAGACTGATAGCCTGGGCTAAACCGGGAGAGAGTCCGCATGAATTACCAGAGGTTGTGCAGGAGGTTGGTAGGATCCTCAACCACATCACGAGGACTTAGCGAGATAATCTCACCAGGAAGTCGAACAGTGGCATCGAACATGAGTTCAGCGGTGGAACAATCAACGTTCGACTTGAGAGCGGAGCAGATGCCAAACAGGACCAAGGGGAGACGATCCATCCAGTTATTCGGGTCGTCCGCGGCGCGTAGGGAGACCTTCAGCTGGCGGTGGAACCGCTCGACCATTCCGTTGACAGCCGGGTGATAGGCTGTCGTGCGAATGCGAGTACAGCCTAAGAAGGAGAGGAGGGACTGAAAAAGGTTAGATTCGAACTTAGCACTGCTATCAGTCTTGATAGTGGAGGGGGCACTAAAGATGGCAACTCAACGACTGAGAAACGCTTTGACCACCGTTGAAGCAGCGGCAGAGCGTCAGCCACCTCATTGAGTGCTTCGTCGATGTGGCGGATGTCTGAGATGAATTGTGAGATATAGTCCAGTTGGCAAAGCTCACTGGGGTTGATTTTATCGGAATTGGACTTGAAGGCGAAGGTAAGGGGCTTATGCTCCATGAAGACTGTTAATTACCTGCCCTCAAGGAAGTGTCAGAAGTGTTTGACGGCAAGACAGACAGCAAGCAGCTACCGTCCAAACGTGCTGTAGCGCGATTCGTTAGGTGTTAACTTTCGGGAGAAGAAAACTGAGGGTGAGGTTTGACCTGCAAGGTGCTGCTGAAGAACTGCATCGGTTGCAACGTAAAAGGCATCAACCATGAGGGCGATGGGAGCATCAGGGGCTGAATGCGTCAGGAGAGTGGCATCGGCCTGAGCAACCTTTACCTTCTCAAAAGCAATGGCAACCTTCGAAGGGAGAGGATAGATACCGTTGCTGTCGGCCAGGTGTCCAAGAAACTCTAGAGAAGACACACCGAAGACACACTTGGACGGGTTTAGGACAACGCCAAATCGTTTAAGGCGGTCAAACACCGCTGCGAGATGTTCAATATGTTTCTCGGCGGTGGAGCTGGCCACTAAGAGGTCATCAATATAGGCGTAGACAAAGGGTAAGCCATGAAGAACTCTATCTACGAACCTCTGGAACGTTTTGGAGGCATTGCGGAGTCCGAAAGGCATAGGCAGGAACTAAAAGAGGCCAAAGGGTGTGATAACAGTCGTCTTTGAAACATCCTCTGGGGCTATATGGGATTTGGCGAAAGGCCCGAACCAAGCTGATATTCGAAAACATAGACTTATTGGCAAAGTTCTGAAGATGCGAAACAGGGTAGCGGTCAGGGATGGTGATATTGTTCAAGGCCCTATAGTCACCACCGGGGCGCCAGTCACCAGTGGCGCTCTTTGGAACCATGTGGAGTGGCAAGGCCCATGGGCTTTCAGATTGACCCATGATGCCCATTTGAAGCATGTGCTCGAACTCGGCCTTGCCGGCAGAGAGTCTTGTAGGCTTAAGACGGCAAGGCCGAGAAAACACAGAAGAACCAGTCGTTTGGATGTGGTGAACAACATCGTACGGTGGGGGTAGCGATGCTGAAGTTGACACGGGTGAGCCCGGGGTGTTTTCCATGGAGCTGCCAAAATAGACTATCAGGTTCAGGGTCCAGAACGGCGAGTTGGCGGGACACATCAGAAGAATGGTTACCTCGGACGTCCAAATTGGTGGTTTGCTTGTGCAAACGGGAGTAGCGCCAGTTGACCATAAGATCAAAAGCAGCGGGGAAATCTGCATCGAGGATCACACAGGGGATGTCAGCAACGAAAAAGACCAATTGAAGACACGCCGGAGGCCTATGTCCAGGGAGATGGAGCAGGTACAGAAGGTGGTAATTGGTGACATGTTGACAGCCTGAAGGAAGAGGCCAGGGTTGGGGCACCGAAGGTCGGCTGTTGTGGGAAGGATGACACTCAGTTGAGCACCAGTATCAACCAGGAAACGTCTGCCTCCCTGGGTGTTGCAGACGTAGAAGGCACGACCAGGACTGGAGACTTCAGGGATGTTGGTTGCATTGACCCTAGGATTGACCCGTTTTACTCGTTTGCTCTGCGGAGAGACGAAGGAACAGGGAGAGATGCAGCAACGGGCTTTGCCATCAAAGGAAATGTGATACCAACAGGTGGCGGCTGAGGGGTACGAGACGATGATGACAAGACAGGCCGGGCAGTTTAAATAGGTGGTCTCCAGGATGAAGAGACTGTCGGCTCTTGTAGAGAACCTACCTGTTCGACAAGCTGCGCGAGCTCAGCCTTCAGATGTGAGAGGGGAGACACAGAAGGAACTGGCGAAGTTGACAGTGCGGCAGGTTGTGGCTTGGCAATGCCGGGCATCTTCATCAGCCGTTCGGTCATTTGAATGAGTTGTGCGGCATTAAGAGAACCAGAAGCAGATGCCAAAATAGGCTCAACTTCAGGTGGACATGACTATATCGTAGATTTGGAGGCAGTGGCGTTCGGTCGGAGTCACCAATGTCGACGTCGTGATGTCGAAAACACGCAGGTTACCGAAATCAGAAGTCAAGGAAGACGGATTAGGTAGAACAAACTTTTACTGAGGCAAAGAGCTTACAAGGGGCTCTGCACGCAGCGGCAGCTGGCGGTGAAATATGACGCACTGGGGTCAAGTGGTCTCCTCAGGACAACAACTGGCCTGAGGAGACCACTTGACCCCAGTGCGTTATATGTCACCTACAGCCAATCAGCGAAATGCTGCACGTTGATTGCTTTTGAGTCAGCATTTGCGCCGTTCATCACGTGATCCGACTGCCTCGACCAAGAGTGGCGAACTAAGCAGCGCACGTGGGAACGGACTGCCACAGGTACATGTAAGCTTTGTGTAGTCGATTCTTCTCCGCGAGTAAGTTGCTGATGTCGGCGTCATTGTCGTCAAACCAGTCCTGGTGTTGACGGCGTGCGCGTCCGAGGACTTCGAGGGCGGTGAACTGGATGGCATTTCGCAGTTGACACCATCGTGTTTCCACGGTGACATTATCATCTGGAGCATGCAGGTCCTCCAAATTGTGAGTTATCTGGTCACTGAAATCAAAACAGTGAGCAGGCAAATTTAACAAAAGAGTATTTAACTTACCTGGCTGTCGCTTACCTTGGGGCCTTCGTCGGGGTTGAAGTCAGAGCCTCATCTGGGAGATGACGAGGTGGTGATCCGTCCAAACATCTGCATCGCGGATCGCTTTGGTTACCAGCACGTCCTGTTGATCTCGCCTCCGGACGAGAACATAGTCCAGCAGCTGCAAGTGCCCCGACCGAGGGTGCATCCACGTGGCCTTCTCCCGCGTCGGAAGGCGGAAGAAGGTGTTGGTCAGCAGGCGACAGTGTTCCGCACAGGTTCACATGAGAATGAGGCCGTTATCGTTACAGCTGCCGAGACCGTAGGGACCCAATACTCACTGCCAGGCAGCGTGATCTGTACCGATGCGGGCATTGAAGTTACCAAGGCCAATTAACTTGTCCGCCTTCGGCACAGTCATCAGTAGGGCGTGCAGGTCCTTGTAGAATTTGTCCTTCACCACATCAGAGCTCGTCCTTGGGAGAGCGTAGGCACTGATGGTGGTGGTGAACTTGTCTCCCCGGAGAGGCAGGTGAAGGCTCATCAGGCGATCATTGATACCCTGTGGCAGACAGGGCAAACGTCCCACGAGGTCAGTCTGGATGGTAAAGACGACACCCCAACCTAAGCATCACCTCTAACCTTAACGTAAACTCTAATTTCCCCGATAATCAGCGAGCGAGAGAGAGAGAGAGAGGGATTCTTATTACCTTTTTTTACCGGGAATATTACGGTTGTAGTGTTTTTAAATTACAATGAATCGAGGAACGGGTTCTCTTCTCATGCTTATTTTTGTCTTTCCTTTGGTCCTACCGCTGAACTTCATGTTTTGAACAACCAATTGACCCATTTTTGTAGCCGTGGGAAAAAGTTCACTGTTAAAGTTGAGTATTGCCGTTGTTATACGACATATCTCACCCCATTATCCACGGACCAAATTATTTTTTTATTCCTGTGTGCACATCTGTTAATTCTCTCCAGTTAACATAAAAGATCAATGTTTCGCGTATGTGATCTTTTCCACTGATATTCAACCCGCCCTCGATCCTAGTGCTTAATACTGGGGTATCGACGTATGCCGGTCTCGATGACTGACCAAAAACGGTCGTCTGTAAATTTGAAGTTGCTTCTACTGGGAACAAAACAAATTGCCTTATGAAACCATTAATTTTTCCAGACGTCGAACGCATCGAAACCGGTGTTTCGTAAAAACTTGTGTCGACCTAGAAACCAAAAGGAGACTGCCATTCGAATGCCCGCGTCAAGTTTCATTATTTCTCAGACAACACTGTGCAGCTGTGTTAAGCACTTTTTACAAAAATTTCCGACGCACTCCGCTCGAAGGGAAACTTACCGATCCGACCTAAATCCTTTTCACATCAGCCGACTCCGATAATTGATCGTTGCCGAGGCAGAGTGCGGATCAAGGTATGGGAGGGCTAAGTACCCATTCCTCCCCCTTCGCGTGCCCCCCCCCCCACTACCTCAATTTTCCGTCGTCAGCCGACTAGTGTTCCAGCTCAGTTCCGCGAGCAGGCCAGGTTGTCCAAACGCCTCTGTCACGTGATTGCGCTCTGCTTCTTCCCCATTATACGCAACTGGGCCATTTTTGCGTGTAATCGCTTAGCCATTATCGGTTTATTTCTTTCTAATATTTGATTTGTCAACATTGACGAGTTCCCAAGGATTCCCTTTTTCTTGAAGCACTCTTCAAACTGACAGCGGTAGATATGGGCGTACCGGATAGAATACCGTCCTTAGCAGGATAAGGTCCGGATTCCACTCCCAGACTGAATCTTTCCTTGTGGATGCCTGTCATTTGAAGTCAAAATAAAATTCATTATTTATAAAGTTAAACCAGGTAGTTCAGCTAGCCCCAGCATCCATTGCATAGAAGACTGCCGGGTGGCTGCTTGAGTCTGCTTGCAAATCGGACGTCGAAGTTTAATATGTGAGGGGAAAATTGTAGAGCACTTTACAGGCAAGTACTGGGGAAAGCTGAGCGACTATTTCATTCCCTGATGCCTGCATATAGGCGGCTGGATGGCGCTTCTCACTCCCGTGTCTGGCATATGCATCTGCAACGACATATTTCCGCGCCCTTCTTCCCTGTGCAGTGCGATGATTACGACGATGAGGGCCACCCTGTGCCGGACAGCAAGGTGGGCGCAGGAACGATGACTTGCGATGTGTCTACCGCACTTCCCCACCTACTTCGACCACAGTTGGGCTCGGACGCAGGCGTGTGTCTGCACCACCACACTCCCATATGTGTAATTTGTTATATGCGCGCATTCCTAATACTATCCAACGTATTTTTCCACCACATCTACCGCGTGGCCCGTTGTAGGGGCACAGATCAGGCGAGGATAGGAGCTATGTGCCTGTCCTGTGGAGTACTTTTTAATTAGCCAGCCTAATTCATTGACTCAGACGGCAAATTGGTGGAGGATCCTGCTTGCGATAACTAACTGCAAAATTAGAAGGGTCAAAATTTCAAGTGCACTTTCCTCGTCGGAATCGGTAGGCATGTTTTGTACGAGAAATGCAGGAGGGCAAACTGCTCGTTGTTTCCAGTTTCCAGGGTGTCGTAATCCAGTAGAAACCTTATTCTAAGCTTTGTCCACCTACCTTCAGAGGGATGTGTCGCGGCCGCTAAAATTATAGAAACACCCTAGTCATTAGGACACCCGAACCCAATCCCGAATGGGAAGAGAAGAAGCGGGACACCAGGTGAGAGGATGTCGTATGCTGTACAGAAAAGTTTGGGAGAATTTGGCAGCCGGACGAGGGCACAGGTCTGGCGCCGCGACAGTGACGTCTTGTATGTGAGTTGGGTAGTTGGCATAGCGCCTTCAGCGAGAGCAGGCCTGAGTCGACCTTGACGTTGATTGGTCGGTTTAGACAGCCGTGATGGGCAGAGAACCAGACTGTCAGTGGTGCGCACCGGCAGGTACTCGATAAAGGCGCGACAACGTTGCAACAGACACCTGGAGTGAGGCCACTAAAGATGTAAGAACTGCAGCTGGAGATGTTCCATCTCTGAAGCAAAACGACTCCAAAAAGGTTGTAACCAGTGACACTACCTTCAGTTTGACCAATTAGTATTCCCTTTTTGCCTCCCTTTTGGCAGCATATTTAAATTTTAAAAAAAACTTTTTGCATGGTTTCATAAAATCAGAAGAAGAAGAACTTGCGTTAACTTTCAGAAATTGGCAATTTTATTTACTATTATTTTAATAGTATATAAGTATTTGGGGTTGGCCGAATTCGACATGGAAGCCGTCTTGTCGTACCGGGTGTATACAGGCCATTGCTCATATATTCTCGCCAAATGCATTGTTTTTATACTCACGTCAATTCTCATCGCGAGTCCTGTCATCGGCTTCCTGTCGCATCCTTGGGAGTTAGCAGCTTGCATCATATTGAAGATTAAAAAATGGTGGTAAGGAGAGCCAACAGATCAAGTAACGTTTGTGTACAGTTCATCTGAACATATCGAAAAACCGACGTGGCAGATTTGTGTGAGGTGTAAGTTGCCAAAAAGGTGCACTTGCGTACATTGTTGCAATTCTCGGTGGTCAAGAAATTTCGCGGTCGTTAGTTTGCTAGCTTCGGTGCCCCTTCTAAAATCACGACTGAGAGCGGTGCACAATTGAAGTCCCGCCTCTCATTTTGGGTTGTAGTTGTATCAGGATGACAGCCTAACACTCGGCTGCAAATGGGATGGTCGACGGGCTTCGTTGTCAACTGAAGATCCACTACAAGCCGCAAAGGATTCGAAGGACTGAACCGACCACTCCCCCCTGTCCCGTTAGGCAGCCGGTTGACACTCAAGTCGGACTTTGACGGTTCAACCGCTTATCTGATGTTCGCCGCCACTGTCTGACTGCCTGGTAATATGCTCACTCCAGATCCTCGCTGTGCAAACAAGGATCTCTACTGCACCCCGCCCACCAGGTTATGCTGACAGTCGCCCCGGTTTCGCTATGGCCATCGGTACCTATATCTTATTTCTAAAAATGCTGAGCCTTGCTTGCTCACGGTTTCTTCCGACGTGGCCGAGTTTATGACCCGGTCTAAAGATGGTCCGCAACTAATGCGCGGCTTGCGTAGATGTCCTGAGCATGGACCGCCACAGAACTCCTGTCACAGACACTGATCGAATGAGTCCTGCCGTCCCCTCCTCCTCCCCTTCCCCCTCCCCCTCCCCATCCTGCTCCACCCCCCTCCCTACTTCCCGTCCTTCTGTGTCTCTTGGTCCCATCTAAAACCCGATCGACCAAGTACTTTGACAGGTAATATGACCCTGAGGCGAAATTACGAACACTTAGCTACGTGGAGGGAGTTAAGACCAAAATTACTATATTTTGAGAGCAGAATTAATCCTAACATTATCATAGGCGCCATGTAGTGCAGCTTCAGCGAAGAATGGTTTAATGTTTTAGGTAACTTAGCTTATTGCTAATCCTATCAGGACTCTTGGGGGAATCAGGACGACTGTGTATTTCAGTGGTTTTTGAACCATAGAAGTTTGTATATTTTCTAAAATTAAAGCGGCAAGAAAGGACAGAGGACAAAGGACTCCCATTTTAAGTATCTAGAAAATGTTTCTTGCAGATAAGACCGGGTGGGCACATGTCTGTGTGATTTGTAATATAAATTCTTTTTAGTTACTAAATATCTTCGGTTAAAATTCCTCCAAGTGATTTTGGTGTAAAGATAAGCAACAGGGGTCTTTACTGATAATAAATTTCGACAAGTAGCACGAATTTAAAGTTTCGTTCAAGAGCGGGAGTACTGCTGCCATCTTGAGCTTGTCATCAACTACCACGAATGAACAAGCAGTCCCATTCACTGTATGGAAGGAAAACGGTCAGGTTCATGCATAAAGGAGATGTTTGTCGGTAACTTAAATGGAGAAGTGTCGGCTCAATTGAAAACGCGCACTTATTGAAATATTCAGTCCCAGAAGGGCTTTAACTGTCTTTAAGTTTTCAACACAGGATGAGGAAGAAGATTATGAGAGTAGGCAGAACTCGGGAGTTTTCACTCTTTCAAAGAGCCACTTTTTTCCTCGTGTTAAGCAACTAGAAATAAGAGCGTAGTTGAAGCTGGCTTCCTGATAACGCTATTAGTAGTCTAAAATATCTCCTCGTAAGTACAAAACTGCACAGTGATGGAAACAGGAACTGTTACGTAAGTTGGCCGGGTGGCAGCTAAAAAGATGCGTTACTAAACTGAGTTTGCTAACCAGTATAAGAACATTACCGACAAAAGGCAGGGAGACTGGATTGGCCATTTTAGGCTTAGTAGCAGTTATCAGCCAGCCATACCCGACCCCAGGTGTTGCGCCACCATAGGATCGAAACCGCGACCCATTGATTAGAACTCCAATACCCTACCATTGAGCCACGAGCTCGTGGTCATGGCAGTTTAGCTAAATCTAGCGGTCGGAGGTTCAACCCCCGCTGGCAACACAGGTTTGCTGATTGTGGATGTTGGCTTTTTATCCTAGCTTCGAGAGTGAGCCCCAAGACACAACAAGATGAATGATTCCCGTAACCGATCGGTGTAGGCGTTTCCAATTAATTAACCGGTATATAACCAAAGGAAATGAAGGACGATGTTTGCCCTCATCTGATATCAGACGACTTAATAGCACCAGTCCGTATAAAACACTCGATATAGAGGAACAATATAAGGGGAGATAATCATAAGTCAAAAATATGGGTGTGTAAAAATAAAGGGGAAAGGGTACAAATGTTCGCGTCAGAAATGTCGAAGAATTTGGCATTTATAAAGGAAATGAAGGACGATGTTTGCCCTCATCTGATATCAGACGACTTAATAGCACCAGTCCGTATAAGACACTCGATATTGAGGAACAATATAAGGGGAGATAATCATAAGTCAAAAATATGGGTGTGTAAAAATAAAGGGGAAAGGGTACAAATGTTCGCGTCAGAAATGTCGAAGAATTTGGCATTTATAAACAAGAAAGACTCCTTTGGTGAAATACCACGCAAAGTAATCTTGCTCGACGTTCTACAAAGCTTCCCTGCTCAGGGAGTTTTGACAGAGCAGAGTGATCGGAGCCAAGTACTGGTGACGTAGTTCGTTGCCATATACAGTACGTACCCTATCTCATGAAATCTCACGGATTTCATGTGATAGGGCACATTATCCGAACTCAGCCCACACTGCGTCCCCAAAAGTTTTACAGGAGTAAATAAGCGTCCGTTCTTAAAAAGATGGCACATTGTGGTTAAAAATTAATATCATGCTGTTTATAAATACTATTTTTTTAGAAAACTGGAAAATTCCGAAAACATGAAAAAGCTGGTTAGCTAATTACCCTGAAGTTTTAAACGGGTAAATAAAACACCACAAGTAGAATTTCTTTTGAAAATAGTCCTTTAGTGTATATTCCGCGGCAGTTTTCTTCCTGGTTAAGAGCAATGGAAAGTATGGCCGTTACCAAACAGCCTAAATTTCGAGTATATATTCCAACACGGTATCACGAGAATTAGCTGTTTCTTCTTCGGTTCCCACACTGTTTAAGATGCGTTTGACTAAGACAAACAAATTTTCGCTTTATTGTACCGGCAGGGACGTCACAAGAATAAAATATTTCATAAGCTGACATGCTGATAGGTAGAATATCGAACGGATATGAGACGATGCCTAAAGGAAGCTAAGCCTAACAGATTGCGCGGCGAGAAAGCACTCACTTATGGTTGTGGTCTTCTCACCTGGGGACTCAAAGGCTTTGAAGTCACGTGCCATACGGGTAAACATTAGGTTGATCAGCTAACATGCGGCGCAATTCAGGGCTCAGCTCCACATTGAAGGGCCGTTACCATGGCAACGACAGTTTACCCAACAAAACCAAGATATTTAAGCTTCAAGCTTGCTGATTGAAAATAACAAAGCGAACAGTGGTCCAAACACTGTTGCGGAGATCCTTGTGAGGCACCAGTTGTCTGCCAACCTATCTAACTAATTATTCAATTACCTTCAAAATTCATCTTTATGTTCCAGTTTGTTGTTGATGTCGTCGTCGTTAAAGTCTTGCCTGTTGACCCCACCAGCACAACTGTTATAATTGTTACCAACGTCTGCATTCCTCTTACAATCAAGCATTTTACTCTAAATTGTAATTTAAATTGTCTTGTATAGATTCTGTATCATTTTGCTACCCGGCAGTCTATAAATTATTAAACCCCTTTGTTTGCACAACACACAGTACCTTTTATCGGCGGGTGGCCTCGCTCTAAGGGGATAAGGCCAGGGCTAATGTTAGGTTTGTGCTAAGGTTAAGTGTGTCTAGTTAGAGGACTCAGGGTGCAGGAAGTGTTAGGATGCATGGCTTGTCTCGTGCACGTCGTGAATGCTCCTCCGAAGCTAGGCTCTACCTAGCGGCCATATTCAGGTAATTACCTCGACTGACGGGCAAAACCAAACAAGGGTATCCCGTGTTGTGCATGTCCAGACACCGGATAATTCTGCTACTCTTACCTTCCCATCCTTCCTGCTTCCACACACTGTAAGCGGCCAATCCATGTCACTTACACTAAAAAAAATACCGTGACCCATAGTGGAGTTCGCCAGACGGAACTAGAACAAGTGTCCCGAGCAAATGCTGGGATCACATCATATGCACGCCGACGATGGGTTACTGGATTACAACTCACGGTCAAAACAATAAAACAAACAACTATCTTCTTAGCCATCGTCACAGCCCACCACACGAACTGCTAGAATGAGTCCGTTCACCCCTCTGGCTGCCAGGAATGCTAGTTTTCTTTTAGACAAGTTGAGGAGTAACCGACTGCAAAGGAGGACAGCGCTAGTAGCTAAAGAACAGGTACGCAACAAGATGGACACCGCTGCTCCCAGCCCGACTCAATTCTCTGAACAGGGTCGACTGGAGGGTGTGGGTAGTGGGTAGGCATTCTTCTGAAGCGGCCGCCCAAAGGCAGGTCGATGCGAACCTGGCGTTGCTTTTGCCACAGCGTGGCTCGAATGTTCTGCCTGCCGCAGGGCATCAACGACCAACCCATCACCCTAAGACTGTCTCTTTGGAAAACTTAATCCGCCAAGATAATCAGCGCTTCCCCCCCTCCCCCCTTTCAACGACCAGCTCTGATGAGGCAAAGAACCAACTCTACGAGACCTGCACGTCCTCCTGGTGACTGTGTCGAAGGTGGACAAACTGAGTACCCTTCGGGACTTCAACGCTCACGTCGGAAAAGACCTCGCTGCCCGGTAGGGATTGCTGGGTTTCCATGGTCTCGCCGGCTGGAACGATAACAGCCTCCACCTTCAACGAACCTGTGCAGAACGCCACTTCCTCCTGACCAACACCTTTCACATTCCGACGCGAGGGAAGGAAACTTGGATGCCTCTGCGTTCACAGCTGAAATGAATTCTCATCAGGCGGCGAGATTGACAGGAAGTTTTAGTGACCAAGGGGATCTGTGGCTGGACGGATCATCGCAGTGTCCTCGCCAAAATAAGGCCTTGACATCAACAGGAAGTCACAAGGTAAGCGACAAACAGATCAGGTACTGCTGCTCCCTTGAATACGCCTACTCACCGCTTCGCTTCCAGCAATCAGTTGGCCCAGCGACTGGGGAAACTGCAGTCTCAAGGCGACGTTACCATGGGGACACAGCGGCTTCACTTGCGGAACGATATCCCCTCCTACCCCCTGGACATCCTAGGTCTGTGGCGCCAACAACACTGGGCTTGTTTCAACGAAAATGACAAAGAACTCTGTACCCTGCTCACCGAGAACAATAGACTCTACAGAGCATACATCAACTGCCGTACTGACGCTAGAAAAGCTGCCTTCTTCAGGTGTCGCCACCTTGAGTAACAACGCCTGTGGGAGATGCAAGAAGCCTGGGTGCATCGCAAGGTCAAGTAAATGCAAGGGTGCACGGACCGCAACTAAACGAAGAACGTGCTGGACTCGCACCGCTGCTCAGCTCCGACGGATCAAAACTGCTCACGGAAAAATCGCAGATTCTGAAGCACCGAGTGGAGCATTTTAGAACCGTCCTCAACCGTCCATCCACGATTGGCGACGATGCCATCGACCGGCACCCTAAAGGGCGAACGAACAATGACCTGCTTCATCCCCGAACATTTCGGCTAAGTTCTGGTATTCATGGTCAGGTAGAGTTAAATGCTAGTCAGTTGCTCGCATGTACTCATGCATGCAAAATTACACGTTTTCTTTCATGGTATTTTTCTAAACCATCGCATCCAAATATTTTGCTGTAAAAAATGGTCTAGCGAGGATAATGATTCTGCCTATACATTTTCAAAATTTTAGAGCAATTGCGCTGCATAATCCTCTCGATTTACGAGTTTTTAGGTAAGCTAGGTTTCTGACGCTCTTCCTCATCTGCCTGGAATCTGATTGGACGCCACTCAAAACCCCATCTCCCTTCTACTTTCAGTTACTGATGATTCGAATTATAATAAATTCGTTCCCTTTTGGGCCGAATACGCTAAGCGTGACAGACATCTAGGAATTACACTTGTAAACTATACGAGGTTCAGTGTTAAACCCGAATTTGCGCTTTCTCTAATTTGGACCTGACTTGGAACAGTTTGAACATAAAAATTTAGATAGTAGTCAGTTAAAAGTTTAATTTTCAGGACCTTATCAATTAAAAGTTCTCTTCCTTAACTGACTGGGAAATCAAGGCAAGTAACCCGCCACTAGTTGGCATGGTCGAAAAGTATATATGCAACGCAAGGAAAGGAATTCACCTTAGCCAGACCCGGAGGTCTGGCTATGGTGTTAGGCCTGCTCATTCATGTTCTGCTATCTAATCTGTGCTGAAAGGGCGTTCACAGGCCGGGTTACGGGACATGCTGTTCCACTTGTGCTTTGGGGCTTGGTCTAGAGCCCCACTGAGAGGCGCCCCGCGACTATGGGCAGCACAAGATTGATTACCAAAGATGACCAGGAGACTTGGATTACCATTTCTTGGCTTTTTACTCCTCGTCAGACAGCCTTCCCCGAAACCAGGCTTGGGAACATCTGAGTCTCGAACCCGTGTTGTTTTACATATTAAACGTTATAAACTCACAACACTCTAATCGCAGGTGCCCCCAAATCAGATGTTGAGGAAGGCTGGCTGACGACGGCTAATAAGCCAGGAATGGCTATCCAGTCACCCAGGTCCTTGTCGGTAATCTCCTTCTGCTATCTAACCTATCCCGAAGCTTTTATTGAGTCACGAGCGAGTTTCAGTTCCGAAAAATACAATCTAAGGGCAGAGCATGGAGATGCTTTCGGAATCGTTTGGAGATTAGTAGAGGGTTATTAGATTGCTGGATTTTTCTTAGGCAGACCCACCATCCTTTGTTATTTTCGTCGGGAACCCTAGCTGTTTTGTTTGGAATGTCGTTAAGTGAGCCGCAGGCCACTGCTGCACCTAGACTAGTTAAGTACACTCACTCCCGGACGATGGCGCCGAAACAGTGTATTAGCCCCTCCCGAAGGCCTAGCCGTGTACGTGTTTGCAGGTACACATCGCGCGTACAGCAACGTGTACACGAAACAGGCCTCTGACGTGGAAGTCCCGTGTGAATGCCTATAGGGTGCGGGAGGCACGACTGACCAATCGATGCAAGCGAGCGAAGTGCTGGCGCATGGTAACCCGAGCATTCACGCTAACTTCCCAAGCCGCACGCGCAGGTCGTTCAAATGGTAATGCGCGTAGAACAGTTACCGGCGGCTGACTTACGCCAATAGCGCATCCAGAGCCAGCTTGACAGGTTCGGGCCGTCCTCGTAGTTACACGTACTTGAACTGGTGGGAACGTCAAGGCTATATAAAAAGATAGTTGGATAAAAATCTAGCAGAACAGAATTTTAACAATTATTAATGTAAGGATGCCTTGCATGATCGCCTACATAGGACAAGGGAAAATGAACTGCCCACAATAGATGTGGCTTTGCGCTAACTTTCATGGAAATTATGTTTAAGATTAAGGTGAGGATTAGGGTTAGGTTTACGTTTATGGTTAAGGTCAGAATTGGTGCTAGGGATCAAGGTTATGATCGTAGTAAATGTCGGTTTTAGGTTTAGGGTAGGTTTAGGGTTAAGATTAAGGTGGAAGTTTAATTTTATACTAGTGGTAGTGTTTGCGTTAAGACACGGGTATATTTACCTTTCCTGATATGTACTCTAAGGCCCCCTATTTTAAGTGAGCGGGGCAGTTCCTATTCCCGTGCCCTGTTTAAGCGACCATTCAAGGCATCCCTACCATTATAAAGTTCCTGAAGGCAATCAAAGTTTTACAACAGCATGAGTTTAGTATGTGCGGTTGTTTGTCTTAAGAAATGTCCTGAACGTAAAAATTGCGGCACATGACAAGCCTGCAGCATTCTCTTTCCTAAAAAATCGCGCAACTCGAATGTTGCCGGTTGTGTTTGAGATGGGTCAATGAGCTGTACGTAAGCAGCTTGCATATTTAGGTCAAATGGCTGCGAAAAGTTCACCTTGTTGGTAAAGAGGAAATAAATATAGATTTTTCGTAAAAGTGCCAGGTTTGGATGCAACAACTCCAAGAAATGGCAACAAACGTGAAGTTTGAATCTAGGGTTTTCTTCCCGTAACTTTTGCTTTCCACAGTCTGTCTTAAAGATTTTCTACTTCCTCTAAGGTAGAGGTAGCCTGTTAAGACGAAAAAGCAGACCCTCTTTAGAAGGCTAAAATGTGATGAAAGAGTTTCAGAGTAGGTAATCATGCCTAAGGTGTAAACCATCATCCAATGAACTCGATGGATAAGTCTAAACGGAAACTGGTTACTGGGCATGGCACATTGAAGTCGTTGATCAGAACAGACATTTGGGGAGGCAAAACTCTCCCTGAAAGCGTGCATCTAACTTCTTCCGCAGTAAGGTTTAACTGTATGCATTGCTTTATTGAACTCTGTTTTGCGTAAATCACGGGAGGTCAAGAAGAACAGTATTTATTAAGCGAACCATATAATGTGTGCGGGAGATGTTGTAGGAGGGGTCCTGGGCTGGTACGCAGCTCTGCAGCTGTCGTCGATCACAGTTTACGATGCATTTTCACGGACCTTAGAGGAAAAAATACCGTCGCCGATTCACGACGGGCAAATTCTACACAAAAACAACTAAAATTGGTGGCACAAGCTAGACCAGTTCGAGTAGGCACAACCGCTGTCGTTTCAAGTAGTACATATGAGGAATGTTCTAAAGGTCTCAAAAATACGCGTAGATGACCCTTCGCTCTGATATGACACCCAGCTCATATTCCTGGCTCTAAGAAGCTACGATCTGCGCGGCGACAACCTCCCGATAACTGCCATTGATCAGCCGGCAGGGTGTCTGACGTGTCAAACCCGGCGGTAGTCCCTGAACTAAATCCTAAACTCCCTACCGAACTCCAAACAAAAAGCCCCACAGAGGGAGGACGATTCAGGATACCTCGGGTCATCTTCTCACCAAACACAAGGGCGCTCGAAAGCAGTGTGGAATGACTGAGCAGCCTTATTTGGCAGTATCAATGCTTCTTTCTTTGCAAGAGAGGGGGTTATGGAATGTTCTCAAAAGAGGCTGATAAATCAGGACGTCTGTAAGCTGAGCGTGACTCGTGGACACCGAGGATGGGGTCAAAGTGGCTTACAAAACAACCAGCCCGTTTCCATCTCCGTGTCTCCCTATAGACTACCAGAGTAACAGTGAGCATTCTGGCAGCCTGGAAGGCTCGTTTGCTTTAAAATAATCCAATGGCTAACCGTTTTAGTGACCCGCAACTAAATTAGCATTGCGCTTCTTAGATAAGTACGGGTCTCTAGGCAGGGACAACTGAAGGAGGCGAGTGTCACATACCAATTCTTCCGGGGTTAACTTCAGAGGGAAGAGCCAAGAGAAGCCGGAGGAGTCATCGCCTCCAGGAACGACGTCGTGAGACGGCTCTCCTGCCTCCACGGGGCGTCAGTGGCTGGCATAACACGAGGAGACATTCGCCAAACTTCGTCAGCACCTACGTCTAAACCCCCGAAAAAAAACCTGAGGAACAATTTCTACGATGACTTGCACGTCCTTCTTACAACTGCAACGAGGGCGGACAAACTGGTTGTACTTAGTGACGTCAATGCCCGTGTTGGTGCAGATCATGCTGCCTAGGAGGGAGCGCTTGGTCATCCGGTAGCTCCAAAAGCCATCGTCTTCTAATTCTGAAAGCCTGCGAAGAACAAAATCTTTCCCGGACTTTGTTCTAGCTCGGAAGCGTGACCAGCGTGACTAAAGCCATACGTAATGCAGATTGCTGGACGGACCACCGTCCTTGTTGTTTTCAACTGTAATCCTGCAGGCGAGCGCAAGATAAGCTAGCCTCAGGTTAGTTGTAAACTGTATTATTCGATACAACTGAACGCTGACTGAATGTTATCAATCCCATAACTAGTCAAATGAATTAATTGTAGTTCCTGAAATAAAATGCTACGGATGAGAGCCAGTAGAGGGCCCTGCAGAATGTCATTCTGATCCTTGCTCCGCATATCTTCATCCGCGCGAGCACCAGGACTGGTTTGACGCTGACAAAGAAATCCATCTCCAGCCAGCTGAGAAGGGCAATCTATACCAGGTTATAGCAGCGAAGATACCAAAGATAACCAACATACATAAGGAGTGCAATGACCTCCCGAATCCATATGCGGTGCGGAGGCTCAGATTAGCCAAGTCAATCAGCCACAGGGGGAGCACGCAGGCAAACATAGTTTCCAACGCCAGTGCCGATGAGCCGGGTGGCCGAGCCAGCATCACACTTACCTCTAACATGGGTTATGAAATTTCCGCAGATAACGACCCGCATGCCAGCCATCAAGCCATTAGCGCACCAGAGGGTAATCCTCCTCGTTGAAGGGGGAGCTGTTAATTGTACTAGGTATGCAGGAGCATAGCAACTGAATCCTATAAATAATGCAACGCCCTGTGTACGAATTACCCTGTTTGATTCTGTCTCTGAGGCTGGGTTGGAACTGCAATCCGAAATGTTAGGCGAATAAAGTCTTTTCGCCCCAGTTATTGCGTCAATTTCTTCTCAAATACCAATGAAACTAAGTCCGCTTGCCTCAGAAGCCAAAGACTACTGCAGCAGAGAGGCTAAAATGGATAGTCAACGGTTGACCAGAGCAAATATCCTAACTACGCTCCTGTACGGAAAGAAAATTGAACTGTGTGCAACAGTCAAGCAGGACATTAAATCTCCTTCACTTCAGCTGCCTTCGGAGAACACTGAAGTTGAGGTGACCGGATAGGGTCCCAGATACAGAGGTCTTGAAAGGACTAACCTTATCTGCATCCAAACTTTGATAAAGGTGATACAAGTAGGTTGGAGCAATCATGTCATGAATATAAATGGCGAGTGTATCTCCAAAGATTACGGCGATGTCACCTCGAATGCTCGCAGTCAATGCAGACAAAACCGAAGATACAAGGGCACCATGCAAATCTCAACCAAGGACCTGCAGATCAACTCTGAGGCCTGCTGTAAAGACCGGAGTAGTCATCTTCGAAGTCTACCGGATAGCCTCCGTAAAGACTCAAGTGCAGCAAACAATCGATGGAAGCACTCAAAACTTGCTATCGTGTGTACAGTGTAAACGAACATTCCATAAGTCCACCCGTATCACGCGCAATACACAAAAGTCCTCCATAAACACAGCACGCATTAGTGGAGGATTTTAGCAGATTCGAATAATTCACTCAACCCATTTGTGAAAACTTGCCGGCCTTGGTGGGATTCAAACCCACGCAAGCAAGGGAAAGGCTTCAGTAAAGCAAACGCTCTAGCCAACTGAGCTACGAGGCTCCCACCGAGAGCCGTAATTTGGATCACACTCAGTTTTGTGGAGCGTTGGTAGTACTGAAGCTTTTCCTTTGCTGGCGTGGGTTCAAATCCCACCGAGTTTTTTACAAGTGGGTCATATGAACATCACGTATTACTCCTGTAGCACAATTCTGATTCAACATATAAAAATTCACACGCAAGTGACAGCTACTGGAGCCAGATCGTGGGGAAGTACAGAGTACCATTGCTTGTGACGGTCACACTATCGTTGTGCTGGCAGCCTTATCCATGTCGACACCTCGAACATCCTTTAAACTTGGCTGAATGTAGCACCCAAGTTCGATTATAATTTAGTTATCCTAATCGGCTTTCCCTTCTCGGAGATGGAAATCGTAGAGCATGCGATTTACAAGCGTGTAAAGCAGGAGGGAAGAGTAACTTTGCAAAACAATTATTGTGACTCAAAAAGGTAGATGGGCTCGCACAATACTGTACCATTTAGGATATTGCAGCATAACAGTCAGCAAGTTGACTGGCATTATCTTCTCGAAATTTTCGGAGTAAACGGATGCGTCGCAGACTCTTTTGGGATAACCGGTTATTCGTAGCATGAACATCGACAGAAGCCTGTCCGTCGTACGAGAGACCACCTGAGCGGCGAAAGTTCTCAAGAGATATTGCGGCAGTTACAGTGAGCAGGTGTAATGATTGCCCACACAGCACAAACTCCATCCCCCCGAAATTGTATCTAACCAAGGTAGCCTCTGTCCTAAGCGGGGTGGCTTAAATGTTAGTTCTGCATAAACCGGAGTGCCCAGGTTACTGATTATGTAGGTGAGGACTGCTCTTACGTGTTGAATGTCCACAGACTGTCGGCTGGGGCAGCACGCTGAGGTTACAGTTCTCTCGCGAGCCGTGACTCTCGGATGCGAACCTAATAATCGAGCATTTCGCTCGTCCCCTGCCATGTCTCGTGTGAGGGCCTAAATTAAGCAGAGCGGATTCGAAATAACATGGACGTTATGCCGCAGGTGGTGAAAGTGGCGGGGATAGCTCAGTTAGCCCTTAGACACACAACGATAGGAATCAGAAGCAATTAACATCCGCACATGCGGAGGCATTAGGGGTTAACGTAACTGGCGGTTTGTAGAGTTCATCTAACATAAACGACCGATGCAAGACGTTTCGGATGGAATATCTCAGTTTCCCGAGCACTCTAGTTTCTCAAAATGAATGAAAAATCTATCTTCCTGAAATATCCACCCGCCAACACTTGCTTCAGGAGTCAGTTCTGATCTCACCTATATTAACTACGAGGCTAGCATGAGCAGACTCTTGAAGGTGAGATTCACAAATCGAGTCCTATTAAAGAACACAACGCGGGCCTGCGAGTTCAGGACTAGTACGCTGACCGGTGGTCCCGAAATATCAAAGCAATTACTTATCGATAGATGCTGCAAAGACCGGCTCATTTCTTTCTGACATACAGCCCAGTGCTTAAGTTAAACTTTAAAATAATACTTGGAGATTATGACAGGACATTACGCGTACGGTAAAACTTGTGAAGATCAAGATCAGAGGCCAGACAGTTATGAGGCTAGGTTATATGGTTTCAGTTGCCCGTACTTATTGACGAACAATGCCGAACGACACAAAACTGCTGCTGAAACAGATTTTCCTGTGTTTAAACTCCCGGTGTGGCCTTGTAGCTCAGGTGATGGGAACGTTGGCTGTAATAAAGCCCTCCACCTGCTGTTGTGGATTCTAATCCAATCGAGGCAGCCACGTTTTTCACAACTGGTTCGAATGAACAACAACTGTGAAAGTGACATATTTCACACGAATTTCGAGGCGGAACAGTTAGGTGTCCGGCTAGGCCTGAACTTTCCAACCAATGTGCCTTGGATTAAGGTCGTGTGACGAAAAGCAGCGCGATGTCTAATATGAGCTCCTCCGCCAATAACTTTCGCATCGCCATAGCAGCCAGATGGTAGTGCTTGGCAGGGCACGACCTGCTTAACAGTTAAAGAGCTTAAAAAAATTAAAAAGCATAATAAAGCTGGATGCATTCCCTAGCTTTCCGTGCCCTGTTCAAACGGTGTTTAAAACACTCGTAGAAGAGAGCAAAAATGCCCGGAAATACTGCACTGGGCAATAGAAAACGTCTTGACGCAAATATTGCCACCGTATTAGTCGTCAGCCTGTGCTGACGATGCTGACGAGGACGAAAAAGTGACGAACGTGATGAGTGAGAAAAATCTGTCATAGGACTAAATATTGAGGCGGGTAAAACGTCCGACTGCATTTTGCAAAGTAATCCAACTGCGTATTTGTGACAAGCCAGAGGTCAAAGTTGTGCATTATCTTGGTTAAAATATAATCACGTGCCCGGAGTTGGAAAGGCTAGCGACAAGGACCTCGGCAAATAACCCAATGGGAACTGCTCACTTCGGTTTCACAAACGACTTGAAAACTGGCTTTTCTTCTGTGAAGCGAACCGCATCGGGAGCGAAAAGAGAAGCACTCCTTTAACCCAAGAAAGCATACCAAAGTGCCCAAACAAAGCACCATGACTGGTAACTGTAGGCAACTTGCCCTCTTTTATACGTAAAACACAGACCCTTTGATAAATGAAATCTCCAAATATTTCGGAAAAAATGAGAAGTTAAGAACGAAAATATTTGGAAAAAACAAACATCGAGGAACATAAGGCGCAAAAAAAGGATTTGCACATCAATCAGCAAATAGGCAGGAACTGAGCATGCGGTGAAAGAGGGATTCCACATGTCACAAAAACTGCAAGAACACCATTTAAGTTAGCAAATGCAATCACCCGTCTTGCGTCAAGCAAATACAGGGTCTGAAATTACGCCCTCTAGAGTATGGCTGGAAAATTTCGTTACAAAATAGAATTGAAAATTCGATTGCTTCGGGTGGGTTTTATCTTTTTCAAGGAGAAGCAGGCGGACGGATAGACGGCGGATTATTACCTCAGACTTAAAAATCTATTCAAAATACACACGGACTAGCTTCGAAGATCTGGAGCGCAAACAGCCGAACTGAATCGGAAGCAGTGATTATGGCTTCAGTCAGCCTTGTCCTTTTGCGAACCTCGAAGGAGCGACTTTGGCAGATAACTTTTGACCTGCACGGGTGCAGAGGACTCCACAGAGGGCACAGGCGGGCATTTCTCACTGGTGTTTTCGTTGCGGTCGCATTGGACCCCGGTCCTGTGGTTGATCGAAGATTTACTAGACCGACAACCCCGTTCGCCACGCCTGTTATGGCCGAACTACCAGCACTGACACTGCTGCGTAGGACACCGAAGCTGAGGGAGACAGCGCCTGTAGCACCGGACCACAGAGTTGACCCGACAGAGCTCAATAGGTGACCGGTCTTAGCAACCATACTCGGTTGGGCGGGGGGAGGCGAATGTGAGGCTTGTTGTTTGCTGATTGGTGTTGCAGTAGGAGATAGTTTGGCGGCTATCAGAGACGGTAGCACATCTTTAATAAAAAAGTATTAATCACGGCGAGCCGTAAACCAGTATTTTGTCTGTGAAAGCCCAAATTCAAAACATAAAACTTGACGGCAAAATAAAGATTGTTCGGTTTTATTTTGAAGTTACAGGATCCGAAATAAGGGTGTGGTCGTTCAAATGGCTCAGGAGACAAGATTTTAAAGGAAACCGAGAACTGATTAAGGTAGCTAGAAGGTAAATGATAGGCAAGGCTTTAAATTACTGTCAGGAGTAGGCATATCAACTATGGTTTAACAGCGTAGTCAAATTTATTCAAATGTATCCGGTAACGTAACAGCTCCTCATTTATCATGCAAATGTCAATGCCCAATTGTCTGCTCTCATCAGCCCTAGGAGCGCATGAACAAAAAAGTTCCTGTGTTTATACTACAAAACCTAATCATAACACAATATAAATCACAACTATCTATCCATAAAACATACGAAGGAGCATCATCTATTGCCCAGATTGCAACACAGCCAGACCCACGCAACTTCGCTTAAACGCCAATTAACAAATTTTCTAATGCATGAAAGCAGGCGTGTGGTGTTCACTTAGTTGAGACACACGCTAAACACAGAATTCACATCTAGCAACAGTAATAATATGGATGCACCAGGGACAAACATTTTGAAAGACTGACGTTTCCAGACACTATGAGGCAACAACTCTCGTTAACATCAGAACCGCAATAAAATTTTACACGGTTGTTAATAGGTACTGCTCTGCTCGATGCATTTGCAAGTTTTTGTGCCCTGACTCGTGGTAGATGTCTGTTGGGTACGACAACTATGGCACAGACATGCATGTGTAATAAACCATTATGTTGGTTGAGATTGATTCGGTCGGCTGAGAATCCGTTTGGTTTGATCGTGCGAGGGCCTACTGTTATGGCAAAAGATGTTTTCAGGTTGTCTCCTGCTGTTCTTAATTTTTCGACCTTATATCTGCAAGCTGGAGAGGTAAATTAGTCTGGTGGTTGAAATGACGACTTGAAGAAATTAAGTTAAATTAGTCGCATTCTGAAAACCAAAACTCTGCTCAGTCTGTCTATCGTGTAGTCACAGTTTCAGTTTCTCAAAGGTGGTCAATCATCATAGTCGCTTTGGCTTTTGCTTTTAATCAGCAATATTTCGCTAGTCTACAGCGGTACCTTTGTAAGCATGGCAAAAAAGGAAATTATATCCTAAGATTCATGAGTTATTTTAAACTCAAGGCACTTCGGTAACTGAAATTCCTTCGTAAGATCTCTGTGAAGGAAGGGCAAATTTATCCAAACTTTAAATTGTCGCGCTTTTTAGTAGCTGGCTTTTGCCCGGTACTAGTTTTCCCATAAACAGTCGACACATCTTCTCCCTCTGAAGAACTTGCTGATGAGGAATCATCCGACTCTCCTGTAGGTTTGTGTGATGTAGTGTGTTCGGAAACAACTGTGTTTTTGAGACTTGGGGAAGTTATAGATGCGGCTGCGTTATTGTCTAGTGCTGCAGCTTTTAGTCCGCCCACTGCATACCAGCGCGAAAGAATGCCTATGCAAGAAAATCGGTTGCCTGTTTCCGTTTTTGTCCTGACGTGTGTCAAAGAAGTTCAACCATTGCTTCATATGGTTTATCTTACCCGTTTTGACGATGAAGGAGTAAGTTAAATACTAAGTCAAGGAATTTTGTTCATATTTAGTAAAGGTCAAAAGTTTTATTCGTTAAACGAAGACTTCATAACCAAAGCAGAAATGGACAGTCAAATGGAACTCCTTTAATGTATTCACCATGTTATAACTTCAGGTAAAGTAGATTTTTATGCGATATAGCAGGGGTTCAATTGGGTTTTGGATCTTAAGGGCTGTTTTCCAATCTGAACGCTCAAATATAAGTTTACACACAAATTAAGTAGCGGTTTTCAGCTAAGGGAGGGAGGGTGATAACCTTGAGAAATAACATATTCTTAGCTGAAATTGTGTGTGGTCCTTATTTTTATACTAGACAACAGCTCCAGCTGTTCCTAAAGTCGGTTTTTATTTCATATTTTCCAAAGTCTATTTTTCCTAGAGTAAATTTAATGATACGCAAAAAGACTTCACGAAAAACGTCTAAAAATAAGAAGTAAGTGACAATTGTCTTAACATGCCGATCATTTAAGGAAGAAGACAAAATGAAACCCGAGGCGGAAGGCCGCAGCCATCATTTGAGAACATGACAACCGTCGGGGCGTTCCCAAAATGCTTTGTTCCGAAGGATTTACTCCAATTTTAAGCATCAATTTCTCAGGAAATTATAAAAATATCTCTACAATAAAAAATAAAAACCGCTTAGCCTGAAAATATAATTACCATGGCGGAGTTTATTTGATAGATAAAAATGATAAGGGCGAAATTGAAAAGTGTAAAGTGCGTAGACCAGCATAAATAATAACGTGGCTTTCAGCAAATTCAATAATCACACACAAGGCGAACATGGTTTCTGATGCATATCTCTGTGCATTTGCTAAGGTCACTGCTGGAAAGCTTCAAGGAGAAAATAAATGGTTGAGATACTTAACTGAAGTGCTGGAACATCCACAGGACCGAACAATATTCTCACAGAAACCATGCAGGAAGTCGGAAAGAATCATAATCACAGAAGAAGAATTTAAAAACGCCGCTTCATGGATCATTTATAAAATCAAGGGGGTAGCTATTGCTAGTTATATTAAAAGTTGTATGCGTGCAAGCAAGGATGGTTCATAAATTTTTCAAATAAAAATATTTACTTAAACTTAATTTGATACGATACAGGCCTGGGCGTTCCTGAACAGTTAGCTATTTCACAGGTTAATTGAAAATATTGGCTCAGCAGGCCTTTAAAGCACTATGGATGAGTGTTCCATTTACACATTAGAAAACGATAGACCGTCAAATAACTGGGTGAATTGCTTGAAAGAGATATATGCATTTTGGGAAAACTATATTTGCGAGAATTTTCTGAAAGTTATAATCTTTTTGGCGTTTTCCATTACTTGCGCAAATCCCTGAAAAAAACTTCGTAATAAGCTACCCCAGCTCTTTTTTCTTGTAATTCTACCCTTTCTAAATTTTAAACCGATGAAAATGTATCATGAAAGATTGCGAGGTTGAACTACTAATGTAAAAAAATATTGTATGTCCTAAGAGGGAAACATTAAATTTTATGGAAAGTAAATTTGAAACGAGGGAGTTAAGGATACTAACTTCTTAGGTGAACACGCATCCTGAAACGAGGGGAAATAAGTTATTTCAGAAAATAATAAAGCTGTCGAATTCTAGATATTTTGCGTCAACCAATTTATGTTTTGCGCAGTCCTGAAGTTAAAATACAATGTAAAACATGTAAATAAATGAACCAAAGCTTTACTAATTTTTTTCATTAATGCTACATTAACAAGTGACCGAAATAGAACATTAATCACAATAGTGACCAAATCTCCCAAGTGGGAAACTTAAGCCCGTCAAAATACGTAACGGCTAAACGTTATATATATATATATATATATATATATATATATATATATATATATATATATATATATATATATATATATATATATATATGTGTGTATGTATATATTCGTCCAAATATTGACTAAGGATGAAGGTGAACATAAGTTTTTACTTATGATAAACAAAATGGAATTTTGCATAAAACTCGAAGGGTTAAGGAAGAAAATAATTTTCAGTAACTTAAGAGGCAGACCAAGACCGAAAAGTTTATCATGGATTTTACAAGAATATAGGTGAGGTGAAAATGATCATTTGCAATAAATAGGACCGTTTCCATCTGGTTGCTAGATAACAAACAAGGCTGTTAATATATATATATATATATTAATCAGCTTACATCAGTAGAAATTGAACAGTATACAGGTTAGCTATAGAAGAGAGGGAATAAAGAAAAAATTATCTTAACCAAAAGTCAAGTCTTAAATCGGGCGAAGAAACTGGAGGCCCATGCAAATAGTTTAAAATATTAACCACCCGGTAACTTAAAAGCTACCCCAAGCACAGCATAAAAACGTTGCCTATCTAGGCAAATAAATCAAAACCAACCAAAAATAAGATGCGCTTAAATTATTCGAACTGCCGCTGATTGCAGGTTTCTAACACGAACAGAAATGTATACTACCTGCAGGTAGTGGTTCTCTGTCGACGTCACCCTCTGGACCATAACGAAGGCGTTCGTCTTGGTCAACTAGCTCTGTCACTGGAAGTTTCACTGTTTTCTCTTCTGACTAAGAAATATAAACTAATTTCGACAACCTACAGCGACTTTTCGGGAAGTCCACATTCCGCTGCGCAGAAGTACGTAATAAAACAAGGACCACTTCGTTTTAAAAGACCGCTTGTGTACTTTAAAGGCACAACATCGAGTTTTAGGAGGTCAAGGGTAGCAATTTCTTGTTCGATGGTTAAAACAGGCGATTTGTTTGGTAGTCCAAATTGATTCATTTGTTGCGAGACTGGATGTATGCAAGTTATCCTTCTCTTTCAGAGTGGTCAAACCACGGAATGCCTTCCCCGTAGACGTTGTGATGTCACTATTGCTGGAAAGCATTTAAAGGAACCTTTACAGCTTTATGTTCCAAAATAAGTTGGAGCGATGAGGGATTTAACTTTAACCTCGAGACTCACGCACCACCTGTCATATTTTGTGATCGCCTTTGAACTTTTGCAACCCACATGGTTTCTCTGCACACCGCACTTAATTTCACGTTACAAATAGGGTACTCAAAGGCCCATGCCTAGTTCCCTCAATAAATTGAATTTAATTGCTTCCTAGTAAATTATATACGAGCAATATTCACAGCAGCGAACACATCAGGGTTTTGTTTCTACAGCTACCAGATGATCAAACTGGTAATGCTAAAAATAGGCAAAATTTGCCTTTGCATTTTTATAACATGAGGACGAATTGTTTCCGAGTGCACGCAGGGGGAAGTTTGAACACACGTTCATCTGATAGAATGCAAATAAAGATGATATTGCGTGCGTAAAAATGCAAAACATTAAAATTGCATAGCCCAAATTTTGATTTGGTGTTTTGACGTATTTTAATAATTCATTTGACCCACTCCCAAAATCCTCTACTAATGGATTTTAATAACGTTCAAAATATGGGTGTCATCGATGGGATTCGAACACATGAAATAATTGGCTAGGTCCTTTGCAAACCGCTGGGTCAAATACGCTGCACAACTGTAGCCATCATATAACAAAAAGACACGCAGATAGGCTGCATTATCATCAGGACAAATGGAAACCCTATTTTTTTATAGTTTGAAGGCGAGTACTTGGTAATTCTTATCTGCAGCTTCCTAGTTCCAGAAACTCGGAAGATGCTTACGAACTACTTCGGGCCAACATATTCACGCAGTAGTGGTTCCAGTAGATTTTGCTGCCCTGATAAGCTGGACTTGTGTCTACGGTGAAACACTAAAGCATATTTTCTATTGTACACTCCGTTTGCCCAACTATTCATTTGGCAAAATTTGAACCCTCAACGTTCATTGCATTACATAATTAAAGGTACTAGAATAATATGGGAGCTGCGAAGTCCCGATACCTAATCTTCGGTTTTCTCCGTTGGACCTCAATGAGCAAATGTGTAGAATTATCGAAGTTTGAGGGTTGACAACACGAAGGTTTCCCAAATAAAAAGTCAGGAAATAAAGATCATGTAGGACGAGATTTACTGAGGCAAAAAGCCTACAAGGGGCTCTGCACGCAGTCGCCGCTAGCGGTCTCCTCAGGCCAGTTTTTGTGTGTGTCTTGAAATTCCCTGACCCAAACCGTGCGTCCTCTGTCACCTGTAGCCAAACAGTGAACTCTTGCAGTTTGATTTGTTACAGTTTCTTGAGAGGCTAGGTTCAAGATAAGCGCGGCTCCAACAGGGAACCCAGCAGAAGCATTAGGCTGACAGAAGGATAATAGGCACGAGGCCATGCACGAGTTTACCAAGAGCGTGAGACCAAGGTTGTCAAGCGTGAATATGTGAGGTTTGGCCGGTGAAGGCATCATGAGTGAGTGGTGGCGGTGCTGATAGCGGAAGCCAACCACCACCTTGTCCCCCCTGGCTAGACCGAAGGCGGCGTGCAGCGACACCAAAAGATTGTTTAATGTCTAAAAATAACTTTAATAACCAAATGGTTAGGGAAATGAACACGACGTCCACTGCGGGTGATATATACGGAGTGCACAGAGGAAACGTCAGTAGGTCTTGCAGTTTGAGGGCGGGAGGTTGATGAGGAGGAATTCTCAGTTGGATAATGTGGACTTGGAGGAAGAGGAAGTATGCGGGACGGATGGATAGAGGGTGGGGATGTGGAGGACCAGAGGGTAGGGGGCCACGGGGTTGTCAGGTGGAGTGTCCGGAACAACAGCTTTGGCACGGTCCAGCAATCACGATCTCTTCGCAAATACTGTGCTGGATGCGGAGGGTCTTCATCCCTCAAGAGAAAATTCGGAATGGGCCATCCTAGGGGATTCAATGGCTGGCGTACTCAAACAAATCAGTGATAGACGAGAAAACAGGTCACCACGTCTTTCTTGATATAAGATTTGGAGACTGGGCGGAACCGGGGAGAGAGTCCACAGGAATTGCATGAGCCAGTGCATTTTGGAAGGATCGTCAAATACACCATGAGGACTTGGCGAAATCATCTTACCAGGAAGTCAGACGGTGACGCTGAACACGAGCTCAAAGGTGGAACAATCAAGGTCCGGCTAAAGAGTGGAGCAGATGCCCAGCAGGACCAGGGGGAGATGGTCTGTTCAGTTCTCCGGATCGTCCAAGGTGCGTAGGGAGGCCTTCAGCTTGCGCTGGAACTTCTTGAACATCCCGTTAGCAACCCCCCGATATGCTGTCGTGTGGATGTGTATGCATTCTTACAATGTGAGGAGATACTAGAAAAGATTAGGATCAAATTTGTCACCAAGTATAGTCGTGATAATGGAGGAGGCACAAAAGGTGGCAACCCAACGCCTGAGAAACGCTTTGACCACCGTTGAAACAGTGACATCAGGTAGAGGGATTACTTTCAGCCACCGGGTTGATCGATCCACCCAAGCGAGGAGATAGAAACAGCCATCAGACAGAGGCAAGGGGCCTTAAATGTCCAGGTGAACGTGACAGAATCTTGCACCAGGGCCGGAGAAAATGACGATTGGGGTCTTGCTGTGCCGATTAACCTTACTCCGCTGACAACCGAGACAAGACCGTGTCCAAGCCTTCAAGTCCTTATGAATCCCAGGCCAAAAGAAGCTGTCTGAAACCAGCTTTTTTGTAGCTCGACTCCCGCGGGAGATAGGTTTTGCAGGGAGGAGAAAACTTCGCGACGAAGAGATGGTAGCACAAATGGACGATGGGCTGGAGTGGCGACGTCTCATAGAATGGTGCCGTTGACGGTAGTCAGTGACATCGCTGAAATGTGGAGTCCATAAACATCCTCGTCACAAGTCAAACTAACACGGCGTTGTTCAGCGGCCATCTCAGTGAGGACGATCCCAGGAGTAGGCTGTAGGTGAGCAATGGATGGCCTGGAAAGAGCGACAGCCACCTTATTGCGTGCCCCGTCGATGTAGCGAATGTCTGAGGTGAACTGTGAGATAGAGTTCAGTTGGCAAAGCTCCCCGAAGTTGAATTTATCAGAATTGGCCTTGAAAGCGAAGGTAAGAGGCTTATGATCCGTGAAGACTGTAAAGTTCCTGCCGTCAAAGAAGTGTCAGAAGTGTTTCACGGCAAGATAGACAGCAAGCAGCTCCCGTCCAAACGTGCTGTACCGCGATTTGGTAGGTGCTAACTTTCGGGAGAAGAAAACGAAGGGTTTGGGTTGACCTGCAAGTTGCTGTTGAAGAACTGCATCGGTTGCAACGTTAGAGGCATCAACCATGAGATAGATGGGAGAATCGGTATCAGAATGCGTCAGAAGAGTAGCATTGGTTGGGGCAAAAAGAAACGAGGGTATCTGAAGTGAGTTCAAACAAACTTTTAGGATCAGAGAGGAGATTCGTGAGTGGCAGAATGGTGTCGGAACAGTTAGAGAGGCACCAGAGGTAGAAAACAATCATGAACAGAAATCGCGGCTACTGACGCTTTGCAGAGGGAAGAGGGAATTCATGGATTTAGAATTTAGAATTTATATTTGGTTAGCACCGGGAAGGTACTGTCTAAGCAAACATTAGTAACGAAATAAAGTTATGAAAATGTGTGCAGATAAAATGTACACACACATTTCGATGGGAGAGAATGGTTACAGTTGCTCTCGACCAAGTGTCCTAGAAACTCAAGAGAAGAGGCACAGAAAGCAAAGTTAACCGGGTTTGTGACAACGCAAAATTATTGAAGGCTGTCAAACACCACTGTTAGACTTCTATGTTTTTTTCGGCAATGGGGCTGACCGTAAAGAGGTCTTTAATATAGGCGAAGCCAAAGGATAGGCCTCGAAGCACTCTGTCTACGAACTACAGGAATATTCGAGAGGCGGTGCGAAGTCCAAACGGCATGCACAGGAACTCAAAAAGACCAAAGAAGGTGGCGACGGCCGTCTATGAAACGTCTTCTGATGCTTTGGGAATCTGGTTAAAAGCACAGACCAGGTGGATCTTGGAAAACACAGACTTGCCTTATAGAGCCCCGATAAAATCTTGAAAGTGCGGGAATTAATAGCAGTCCAGGAGGGTTAGACTTTTAAGGCCCTGTAAACACTGCAGGGGCGCCAGTCACCAGCGGTGGTCTTGGGAACCTTGTGGAGGGGCGAAGCTTTTGGGCCGTCAGACTGGTGGACGATGTCCATCTGAGGCGAGTGATCGTACTTGACATTGGCGGCAGCAAGTCATGCGGGTGCGAGACGGCAGGGCCGAGAAAACACAGGAGGGCCAGTCGTTGGGATGTGATGAACATCGTCATGTGATGGGATAGATGCGCTGAAGTTTGGACGTATGCGACCAAATAATATGAGAAGAAGCTCCTGAAAGAGCCTGTTTGGGTCAGGACCCAGGATGCCAAGTTTGCGAAGCAGCTCGGACGAAGGGATACCGTGGATGATGAGCTTGATTGTTTGGCAGTGTAGACAGGTGTTCCGGCTGTCCACCATATGATCGACGACGACAGGGAAGTCTGTACCAAGGAGAGCACAGGGTACGTCAACAACGACAAAGGCCCAAGTGAATGGACACTGTAGGGCGATGTCCAGGGACGAGAAAAAGATACCGAAGGGGGCAATTGGTGAGGAGTTGATGGTGTAAAGGAAGAGGCCAGGGTTGGGAAAATTGTTGAAGAAAAGTTACACGCCAAGCAAGTTACGCAATTTTAGTCTTAAGATGTGAAAGAGGAGACAAAGATGGAACTGCCGAAGTTGAGACTGCTGCAAGTGGTGGTTTGGCAATGCCAGGCATTTTCATCGGAAGTTCGACCATTTGAGTTAGTTGTGCCAAAATATGTTGAACTTCTGGTGGAAAGCTCTTTTTTCAACACCTAAATATATCGTAGATTTGGAAGCAGTGGCATTCTTTAGTGGTCAACAATGTCGAAGAAGTAGGGTCGAAAACACGAAGGTTTCCAAAATCAAAAGTCAGGAAAGACGGATCAACTAGGACGATATTTACTGAGGCAAAAAGCCTACAAGTGGCTCTACACACAGTCGCCGCTAGCGGTCTCCTCAGGCCAGTTTTTGTGTGTGTCTTGAAAGTCCCTAACCCAAACCATGTGTCCTTTGTCGCCTGCATCCAATCAGTGAACTCAAACAGTTTGATAGGTTACGAGTTCTCGAGCGGCTAGGGTCAAGATGCACATAGCTCCAGCAGCGAACCCACTAGTGTAACGAACCACAGTTCGACAGAATTGTTTGAATGGACTGGGAACACTTTTCGCACGGATCCCGGATGGGAATGGTGTGATCGATGGTCTGTGAAGATGGCCGGTGTTCCTTCCCTCCCTACCGCTGACATCTCCCCTTATTACAGTCGTCGTACTGTCTCGAAAGTCCCTGACCGTCAGCATCTCCACGACCCTCACCCGCATTTGCCAACAGCGCTGCACTCCCCACCGGTATCTAACTGAACATTCGTGACCAACTCCCACTCCAAACGGATCGATTGTATAGGTCCCCAGTATTCGCTTGTATCTTTATATTTCTCATTTACTATTTACGATTTGTTTCTGTTAACATAGATACCTTACGTTCTAAACTTATTCTCTCCTGCTATCTATACATGTGTGCGTGATGAAGTGCTTAACGATTCTGCCGACGTTATATGGCTACAGCTGGTTCGAGTGATGTACTCAAGTGTGTGCTATCCTTGACATCCTCGGCCGCTACACTAGGAGCGTAAGGCCGACAGCAGGAAAATGCGCTCTACGCCAGGTGCAAGGGGACCAAGAACGTGAGACCAAGGTTGCCAGGCGCGACTATGCGAAGTTTGACAGGCGAATGCATGACGAGTCAGCGCTTTCGGCGCTGGTCGTGGAAGTAAAACGCCCCAGAATTTTGTTTGCGCTTACTTGCCGCCTCAATAGACACGCGGTGGAAGCGCCGGACCACTATGGGGGCCAAATAAGGAGACCACAGGCGTTACTATAAAAGTAATATTGAAGGCCAGCTTATAAAAAATTCATAAAAAGCACCAAAAACGGAGTGGGTGCGTTGACACGCCCGATTGCAGGTTCAGGCCACACCTTGCCATCTGCACCCGATCCCATCTCCAGACTTCTTCACTCTGTCTTGAAACTGGTACCATGTTGGCGACGGAAGAGAATGTGCGCTGGCTGCATAGCAAGTCTACTTGTACTAGAGACCGATTCGCGCGCAAGTCGTACCTTTCAAAGAGGTAGTATGATGGACATAGTTGTATTCGGCCGTTAAACAATCGACTGTACTCAAACCGTGCACACTTTGGCATGCGTGCGCATCCCACTCACAACTCTAAGTTATTAACGATTTCATAATCGTTTATGCTGTTTAACTCTGCCGGCACACTAAATAACTAATATACTCCACATGCCTGTTTGTTGTCCCCGCTACTGTTACATTTAAATTCCGAACACAGTGACGTTTTCTTCGGCATTATATAATGATCAGGTCAATTAAGTTAAAATGCCTGATTGAAATCTTTTGCGAATCCTCAACGTAAGGCAGATGGCACGAAGACTGTTCAGTCAAATAATTTGAGGTCTGATATTAGTAAGTTTAGGACTTGACTTGCAATGGTTTTTTTTCTATGAGTTGACAGAAACGCCCAAAAATCAGGAAAATGCACTTAAAAGTCTTGAATGCGACTTAAAAAACTGTTAAGATTACTCTTTTATTATTATTATTAGTATTATTATTATTATTATTATTATTATTATTATTATTATTATTATTATTATAATCATTACCACATAAAATTAACGAACTGGAACATTCCTTGGTCCTGTCATAGTCCGTAGCGGGTTACCATCACGTCTCAGTTAACGATTCGAGCTCAAACCTAGTGCGAATAGAAGTCGAGAGTGCGCAATTCGAGCGTGAATAGAGGCCCTAATGGAGTCGGAAAACTAGAAGCTCATTCCCCCTCACAGTGGCAGCTGCCTTATTTCATTGATAACTATAACTGCCCCTCTCCATTTTAACCCTCCTCCCTATGTTATACATTTAAGTACTACTTGACAGTATTGGTAAAAAGCTCAGTGAGCTCTTTTGACACTGTTTAGAAAAAGTAAATGTAAAAACTACATTAATGTACATTTTGGTAGAATATTAAACGATATATGTACAGATCAGACATAAATAAAATGCTAACTTATAAAATTAGGTGTATTTGCAGTCCAGTTGTTAGGGTGGCGTAAACAGGCAAGATGTTGAGGTCATCCTAATGACGATAGTATATTCAAGTAGGTAGTGGACATGTAGAATACCACTTAGGCATAAAATTAATTTGAATAAAAAGTGACTGTTATAATGATTATTACAGTTGTTTAAATAATAGTGCTTTATGGTAAGGTTACTCAGCCACTGCATAATGGCCACCGGTTACTGTATGACCTCGTTGATACGGTTAACAGTGAGCTTTCTTAAAGGCAGTTTGATGCCTCCTTAATCGGTTGCCGATTTAATTGCTGTTCAGAATTCCAACGATTGAAGATACCTGCATTACATTGAAACAATGAACATACGGAGCAGGTCTTACCCAGAAAGACATAATACACTGAAAATAATAGGATTCTCATTTACCTTATCGCGTCCCGTAAATGGTTAAGTAGCGAGTTATTTCCTCCAAAAACAGGGTACCGAAAATACTTAAACGCAAGTGATATCCTACTGCATAGTGCCAAGTAGTTAGGTTTATTCATTTAAAGGAGTTGTTTCTCTCCATCTGGGATGCTCACTATGGTTAAGAGCTGTAATATAGGACATAACGTTTGGCTTGCGAGAATTAAAAAACATTTCTACCTTCTCTGCCTCACCCAGCTATTTACGAATCTGTAGCTGTGGGACGGGTAGGTTGCCCGATTCGCATAAAGTGACCGCTGAAATGCAAATATTACATTGAGACGAACGAAAGTTGATGTCACTGTGAGGAAAGGTGCCCGCTTGATGCACTGAAAAGTTACTCTTTTAAAGAATATCTCAAGTTACGAGTTAATGCTGGCAGTCAGCATAGGCCTATCATCCACTACTTTCAATAATAATACTAGTAATATTAATGCCGAATGTCATTTGGCATGTATTAGAAAATAAAATATAAAGAACGGATGGAACAAACCGTGAAAAACTCCTGTGTAGTACCTAAAGTTACGAGCGTTCCACTAGTTAGGAACCAGGTACGTGCCGCACGGCCGTTCGTCATTCGACATGCTCCTAAGTCCTTTTTCCGTATTATTTTACTGTATTAAAATTTATATCGATTAGCAAGCCTGATAAGAATTAAATACGTGATTCCTTATCCTAAAACCTACTAGTAATACAATACTGTATACATCTACTTAGTTCGTGTGTCCGAAGTCCTCAGACCAGTCACCTCACATACACACACGGTAATAACCATGAAGACCCAGTTATCTATTCACTTGGCAGCCTTCTAGGCCATGAATTGTGACGTGTTGTGACAGATTTAAACGCATCAGATATATTGCAATGGAGAATGCGCATATGAAAATCGAAGCAGGCATCATACAGTTGGGAGTCGAATAAAATCAAAATCCTCTTACCAGCAGAACAGGGTCATTCCGGAGTGCAAGGATGCATGCATAACCGTTCGGCAAACGGTCACATCAATAATGTATGCTTCAACATGCTGAGAGCGCAGCGGAGTTCACCGCTTTTCCGCCGCTGCGGGTGCCAGAAGCGAGTTGTTCGGTTCATCAGAAGGTCCTCCAAGAGTCCAATCTAGGCCTAAAGATATATATTCCAGTTTATCCCGAAGGATTTACTACAAGTTGGTGCACTTTTTGCTGAGGCAATTAAAAAGATTTGATATAAACTATTAACGCCATCCTACAAAGATATACAAAATTCGCTTAAAAATAAATTCAAGCCCGTAGAAACTCAGAGATTACATATAAACAGCCAACTAAACTTCTGATGCAGCGGTAAGTAGTGCAATAAACGTACCGGATACCGAACAAGCATTAAAGACGCGCGTTTTAAAAATCAAGCTGGCAATACGGAGAGTGGGTGTAAAACCTTATCTCGCAGCGAATAGCCGATCGACTGCTTATACTTTCGACTTCCAAACACCACAAGTTATAGGTCAGGGCATTTAGAAGTTCAAAGGTGTACAGTTGACAAGAAGTTTTCAGCACAAAGTTTCATCAACCGGCACAATGACCTCCTCCGTGTCTGCACGTTTTTGCCATGCAATTTCCTAGGGGGCAAACATAGGACAGTGGAGGTGGACTTAACGAGTACGGGGCTGGGATCGACCATAGACAAGCCGACATCACGTTAGGGCAATGAGGAAGCCAATCCACAATCGAAGTTTGCGTTATTTCCTCGGTTTTTATGGTAAACTAAAGCCTTGTTTGTCTTAATTTCCTGCTAAATAGTGTCGATGGTCTGTGGTTAAGAAGGAAAAAAAATATCATGCTTATTACATATCTTGTCACTATACGCATTTCTTTATTTTACAGTTTTTATTTATCTGTTCTAATTTTTTTTCAATTTTTTACATTTTACTTGCGTGTTGGTTTATTAAGCTGATGCAGCTATACATGCATTATTATATTGCTTGCCTTTTCTCTTGTTCACTGGGGTACACTTTAAAAAATGTTCTTATATTCATTTGCGTAATGTCGATTCGCATTAAGTTTCCCTCGGCCACTATAAGTCACTTTTTTCCCAGTTCCTATTGGTTGACTGTTCCCTTGGTTCCTGACCTCTCGTAAATTCGACAATGGCGGTTTATTCAAATAGAAAATAATTACAGATGCAGTGATTTTATTGTTTATACTTATGCGCTGGCATCCGTTTTCCTATATAAGCGTATGAAATGATTTTTAACAGAAACCTATTTATTTTTAAATTGTAACATACAGTAAACGCCATACCTCAGGCAATGTCATGGATTTCATCAGAAAGAGCCTCTTAACCGAAATCAGCCCACGCTGCGCCCCCAATGCCTTACAGCAGTAAAGAAGCGACCATCCTTATGAAAAGAGTATATTGTGGTTTGCAACTTCATATTTTGTCATGTAGAAATACTCATTATTTTAGAAAAAGTGGCAAACTCTAAGAACTGGAAAATTGGTGTACCTCAATAATCAAAAGTTTTAAATGCACAGGAAGCCCGTGCATGTAAAAATCGAGGCAATGAATTAGAAAAAGAAGAAGTATGGTTGAAAATAGTCCTTTTCTGAGGTTCGAATGTTATAACTCACCCACAAACTCCAAATACTACCATTCCCGTAAGATACACACCACTAGTATTATTTTGTGAACTACGGTTACATAATCCATCCTTGGTCTACTTTATTTGGAAGCTTAATGAACACTTCTATGTGTCTATATATACGGGCAAAAAAAGCGGTTGATATTTCAAGCTTAACCTTAGGCATAGTGTATACTTTTTACAAAAAGAGGTAATTCAGCTATGCCCTGCACTGTGGCCATGCTCATCGCTAATTCACTTCACTCTGACCTGCCAGCGGAAAGCTGGGAACGTCTAACGACAGAATGAGTAAGATGCCTCGTAAGTCTGTTTCACTAAATATATAATCACAAGCGGGTCACGGCTGCTGAACCCGCCCCGCGGGTCAGCGATGGATCGCAATCCTTAGGGCGATCGATCAATCAAGGGTTAGCAAATGCCTACAACTCGTTGCCTCTTAAGCCTTTGTCCGCTCATTTTGCCGGTTTACTGAGAAAGTGCTCAGGTCCTATCCAGACGTTCGTAATAATCGTACCACCCTGTGCCAAACTATTATGCATGGGGCACATTCGAATGTACACAGCTTACGTTTAGGTATACTTGACAGAACGTAACCCGCGGGTACGTCCTAATAACAACTTATTGTCACGGTAACTGGCTATCGGGAACGTAAAGGGGTAAGAGGAAACACCATGAAGACGACTCACGAGCAAATTGAAAAAAAAAAACACAAAGAAAATGCGCATACGAATGACCACGAAAGCGTGCCCGATTGTCTTACCAAACGTCAATCTTACTGTTTTTAGTTGAGAATTATGAACGTGGACCATGCCTATAATAAACATAACAGAAAACAGCTTGCCAATGGAAACTGTTAGTCGAAACATAGCCTCGGCTCCGAACGAATGGGCCGAGACAGACAGCGGAGCACTGAATACTCAAAACTTTTACTTTTAGTGAAACGACTGAAACAAATGGGCAAATATACGAAACTTCTTCATCACTGCTTACTCCACAGCCAGATCTAACGATGGCATCGAGCGACCCCAATAGCAGCAGCAGCAGACACCGGTAAAGATAGAACTGAAAAGGAGACATGATCTGCGTGGGAGTCCTTTCCAATAAATCATACAAGGTTCATAGAGGTACTACCCAGTCCAGCACGTTTCGCGCAAGGTTGAACCACTAGACTTAATGAACTTGAGCCCTGCACACCCACTGAAGGCGCAGCTGTCAGCACAACAGGCTTTCTTAATTGTTTCACGACCCAACTTTGGTGAAGATGTAACATGTCAAAAGAGCGTCTGGTCCACAAACTGTCTATCATGTAAGGTCAATGAAAAACAGGGCAGACAGAACAAAATAAAGAAATTACCCAAGTAATTGACAATGAGGATAGTCAAAGAGTTACGACTACAGCTGTTGGCTTGTGCAACCAGACACACTTTTTCGTCCACCTTACAGGATTTTCTATGCTGGAGCATCATGATTGCACGGATACTTGAAAAATTCGTAAATTCTAACAGCTAGTTTCCGTAGGTTCATAGCGAAACCCTCTGGTGTTGAGTGGGATATCGCTGCAGGCAGAATAACTAACGCAAGTTAAACAAGACCCGAATGCTCACCCCTAAGGAAAGTAGTCTAATGATTTCTTTCTATCGATAATCTTGAAGTAAACAGGCAGTCTGAAATCAAATCATCTTCAAAAAAACATTTTTCAGACATGTACATCAGAGTAAGTCGAGTGTTTGCCAGGCATGTCAACTTGTCAACTGAAAGTCACTAAGCGCACGCTCCTCATATTAAAACGAACCTTTTATCAACCATGGCTATACTTATTTTAACTTCTGCATTTTACTCGTTACCCTAAAGCCTTTCGGAAAAGAAGGGTATGTTTTACTTTCAGGATATATTTTGAAGACAGTTTAAGACAGTGCGCGGTCAAAATCTTTCCGTTTTTTAACTTCCAATAGGCGCTAGGGGTAAGGTTACTGTTAGGGTTAGGAATTTTTCTTTTAGAGTTATACTTAAGACAAGAAAATTGTTACTACCCCTGGGATTTTGCGCATTGCTGAGGGCAGTTCCAGGCGATAACTTTACTCATGTCCAACCTACTTAACAAGTAAGTATTCAGAATTTTGGTATTTTGGTATTCCTAATCCTGGCTGTTATTTCGAAGCAGAGCAATATAACTTTCATTAAATCTATTTGAATTAAGTATACAAGCTCCTCGTCAGTAAAACATGTATGTGATACATGCATCAAATGAGGTCGAGATTAAAACAACAAGATATGAATTTGGTAGTTGAATGGCACTAAGCACACACGCCTCATCTATAAACGAACCTCTAGTCAAACATGCCTTTACCTAATTAACATACTGCCAAAGTCCATAATTCAACTAGAGGTGATTTCATCCTCAGCCTGTCAGAATTTAAAAATGGGAGCACTTTTTCAGTACTTGGATTCTGTTTCAAGCATGAAAGTTAATCAAGTCAAATTGGGGAGCCTATTTGAAAACTTTAATGCTGAACTGTTGTAGCTACAGTAGGTTGCCTTACTAATGCAACCTGCGCATTTTATTCGTTAGCCTATGGAAATCCAGAAAAATATTTCTCGCCTTCAGACTATGTTTGGAAGTTATTTTACGATAGGGTACGGTTGTAAGTTTAACATTGGACCCTGCGCTGGATTCCAGTAGGGCTAGGTTTAGGAGGGTTTGGATTGAGTTTAATGTTAGGAAACAGGAATTGGTATGCGCCTAGAATTTAGATCATAGCCACCTGAAGTTCGAGGCTATTTGTTTACCCTTCTTCAATAAATTTTACAAGCTAGTATTCCAAATTTCGTATTTTTAATGTTTATAAGAAGCTGAAAACATATACGCACTAGAATGGTGTGCTTGGGTCTGGTTGACGTTCGACGTTGGCCCGACAGGTGGTCAGTCGGTTTCGACCTCTAACATCAGACAAAAAAGTAGTTATTTCTTGTATTTTAATTGTTTTCGAAATTTGGCAAATTCTCCGAGGCAATAATGCTGGATTTCAATCATTATGCACATTTTTCATATTGCCTAACTAAAATAATTTCATAAAAATACCACAATCACAAATATTTAATCATTTCCTTTCTAATCTCAGCTTTCAGTTAACCTTTCAGACTAGAAATAATTTCATCCACAAATATCGACATAAATGCATAAACATTACATAATCATAAATTCGAGATTTTCTTTCCTATCATAGCCACTAGTTGTTCTTTCTGATACTTAAATAATCTCATCAATAAATACAAACATATCTTCAGTAAAAACCTTTGGAGTGCTGATGATACAACAGCATCAAATTATAAACGTGCAACCTCTGAAAATATGATTTGCACACAAGAATTGCACAAAAGGTACCATAAATAATACATTTTATATTCTTTTCATATCAAGGATTCGAATTGAGTCAGACACTAACAGGTATTTCAACAATTAGTCCGACAGCAGCGATTACATCAGCAACATTACTAACATACTGAGGGTATATACCCTCAATAAACTTGCAGCAATTAGTCGCTCATAAAGCTATAGCTTTATTGTCCGATCTAGATCAATAATAAATAATACCATATTGTCAAATGCAATATTATGACCGTTTGATAGCATTGGAATGTTCTTACCATTGAACGGTTCATGTCCCTAACCAATGTCTACTTTGTTTAGAGATCAGTCTAACCACGTCTTATTAATCAGCTGAACCAAACACCCGAACGTTACGCTTGCCTGTAAATATCTTCAGCGTTATCATCTGATTGGATGTGAGGGACATTCGAATCGATCGGAGCTTATTCTATCTCTGTCAACTGAACACTTGAAAATCCATAATGGACAGATTATTCTTGACCCAATAAATTATTAAAATGTAACATTAATTCCTATTCTCTTTAGCTATTCTATTTCGTATTTTGCTATTACTAGACCATTGAAGCCAGTTTTTTGCTTTAAACAAACTCTCCATTTCTAACACTATTGACTAAGCCCAAAACCAAAACAAAACTAAAGTGGTTTAATAAGTATAGTCATGGTTGATCAAAGGTTCGCTATAACGTGCGGAGCGTGCGCTTAGTGACTTTCAGTTGACAAGTTAACATGCTTGGCAAACACTCGACTTACTCAGATGTACATATATGAAAACTTTTTTGAAGATGATTTGGTTTCAGACTGCCTGTTTAATTCAAGATTATCGATAGAAAGAAATAATTATACTACTTCTTCTTAGGGGTGAGCATTCGGGTCTCCTTACCTTGCGTTAATTAGTCTGCCTGCAGCGATATTCCACTCAACACCACAGCGTTTCTCTATGTACCTACGGAAACAAGCTGCTAGAATTTACGAACTTTTCAGGTATCCGTGCAATCAGGATGCTCCAGCTTAAAATCTTTACTTTGTTTTGTCTGACTTGATTTTCATTGACCTTACATGAGAGACAGTTTGTGGACCAGACGCTCTTTTGACATGTTACATCTTCACCAAAGTTGGGTCGTGAAACAATTAAGAAAGCCTGTTGTGCTGACAGCTGCGCCTTCAGTGGGTGTGCAGGGCTCAAGTTCATTAAGTCTAGTGGTTCAACCTTGCGCGAAACGTGCTGGACTGGGTAGTACCTCTATGAACCTTGTATGATTTATTGGAAAGGACTCCCACGCAGATCATGTCTCCTTTTCAAGTCTATCTTTACCGGTGTCTGCTGCTGCTGCTATCGGGGTCGCTCGTTGCCATCGTTAGATCTGGCTGTGGAGTAAGAAGTGATGAAGAAGTTTCGTATATTTGCCCATTTGTTTCAGTCGTTTCACTAAAAGTAAAAGTTTTGAGTATTCAGTGCTCCGCTGTCTGTCTCGGCCCATTCGTTCGGAGCCGAGGCTATGTTTCGACTAACAGTTTCCATTGGCAAGCTGTTTTCTGTTATGTTTATTATAGGCATGGTCCACGTTCATAATTCTCAACTTAAAAACAGTAAGATTGACGTTTGGTAAGACAATCGGGCACGCTTTCGTGGTCGTTCGTATGCGCATTTTCCTTGTGTTTTTTTTTAATTTGCTCGTGAGTCGTCTTCATGGTGTTTCCTCTAACCCCTTTTAGTTCCCGATAGCCAGTTACCGTGACAATAAGTTGTTATTAGGACGTAACCGCGGGTCACGTTCTGTCAAGTATACCTAAACATACGCTGTGTACATTCGAATGTGCCCCATGCATAATATTTTGGCACAGGGTGCATCTATGCTTTCATACATTTGAGCGTCTGAGGATGTGGTTGATTAGATTTTAGTCTTACCTACCAGACTGCAGATAGGTTTATTCGTCAAACAGTCTACAATGGATACGCATACAAAAAAATTCATAAGGGTATCACCAACCTCTGGCAGAAGTTTTCTAATGCATTTATGAGTCTTGCATTACATGAGTGCTCTCTGCTTTTCCAAGTAAATCAATCTTCAATCTTCAGCGCACGCATATGGAGGTATGTGTGCAGTGCCTAAAACAGAGGTTTAATTTAGAAGTTGAATCTATCGGTTTGCATGTAGATCATGAGGCGCATAATATATGGAATTGCATGATCGATGATTCAGGGTTACTACTGCCTAGATGGTAATTCCACTACGAAGAATGAGCCATGCAAACAGCTTAACTAACTGACTAAAATTACAGACATCTGCGTCTGCTACCAAGTTTTAAGTTCTTTCGGGCTAAAACTGGTATCTCATAACTTAATCTCTATGTTCAGCCGATCGGACTTCTAAGTCTTCCAAACAATAAATTTTGCTGCTTGGAAGCCGAAGATATTACTAGTCAGTCCTGACTGGCTGCGAGGTTTGGAGCCCAATCTCCATGGTGCCAGCTGGTGATTATAAAGGCGAGCCTGTACTTATCGTTCAGTATCCGGGACGTGTTTTGCAATAATTATCGTTACAGCAAACTTTGTAGACGGTTGCGGATACGTCCTCTCAAAAAGGTGCCTTATTATGGAGACAATGATAAAAGTCTTAGAAGTATGTTGAGGATATTATAATTTTCAATTTTCAATTTTCCTTTGAACTTAGTTTTGGGCATGGAAACACGTATCCCACCCGTCCACTAAAACAGCTGATCCCGTGCTAACTTCCAGCGTGGCACTTATTTTTGTGTCCAAAAGTTAGCCGTGATGGCAACTCGCACACCATAACCCTCCTAATCTTGCAACGACCTGACCTCATCAATAAACTTTACCCTAAACTTTACTCTTACGACAACCACAATCTTAGCACTATCCCTTATTTTAAAAGTAACTCTACCTCCTCCTGAATTGTGGCGGACGGTGCCACTACCGAGCCGAATCCCTTGCAGCTACCTCATACAGTCACTGAAAGATCAGTGAATCTCGCGTCGGGCTTTTGGTTAAAACCTCTGCTGTTGGTATTACTGGTCGTGGAGAGGCCAGATGTACTGGGGAGCGACATTCGTCAGTTGGCAGAAGGCTACTGTAATAAGCAGGGGGTTTTGACAGATTTTAAAAATTCATTTGACCTAATTGTGAAAAACTCGGTGGCCATTGTTGGGATAAGGTGGGAAAAGGGAAAGCGATTTTATTTGTCTCCGAACCGCATATGACCTGTTTCAGTTTTGAAGAAGGTCCAAGAGACCTCGTAGCATTAACCGTCGGTCAGTTAAGTAGATTTCCTCAGTGATAGTGTCTTCTGTGTCAGAATAACTGAACATTTATAAATTTTAACAAGAACCAAGTGACAGCTACTGCATTTAGCCTGCTTAATGGCACCGAAGCGGAGGTCCTGCTAGATGGCACATGAAAGAGTGGACAATTTTATTGTTTTCAACGTCTGGTCAGACCATGGCTCACAATATGGCACGTAGTTTTGCGCCAAATTCCAAAGTGGGACCGATTTCCGTTTCCTGACGCTAACCCTAGTTGCCCTTGGAGTTTAATGTAAGTCCATTTGTAATACGGGAGGCACCCTTTCGCATGTCCTGCTCCAAGTATTTTCAGTCGGATATGGGTTTTGGTTAGATAGGAGGAAAAACATCATTCTGATATGGTAGCCACTTTCCTTAAGCCATAGGTATGGGCCTTTGAAAAACTAGAATTGCCGTCACTTCTGTGAATACGGGTTCATTTTTGGGTGATTCATGCAGGCCCTCACTAGATACACGGACTTATATCATGGTAGGTGCTAAAGAGCGTATTTAAAGTGGCCTTGAAGTGGTGCTCGATATTGTAGCCTGATTGGAGGACGAAATATGGGTGTTGCGTTTTACTGTGAACTTGCGAGCTAGAGCCCCCGCAGGCTTCTGCGTGCCGCCGATCAATCAAAAATTGATTTTCGGTGGTGGGGAAGACAAATCAAATAGGCATAGCCGCTATTGACTTGCAGTACGTGACGTAGCTAATTTAAGGTGCCAGAAATTTCCTAACGATTGCTAGTCACTCGCAAACTGGCATAAAAAAACGGACTAAAACATTGAAAAAAGAATGAAACAATTGAAAACATAAAGCAATTTAAAACATGAAGCAAGTGAAAACATGAAAGAAATATTAAAATAAAATTCATTGCTTAGGAATACTAAATTTTCTGGAAAATTGGAACATTTTGAAAGCATCAAAAATCGTTGTAACTGACTAAACGTAAGTTTTAGCTGTCCAGAGAGCTATTTCATGGAAAATCGAGTAAATACTCAGCAAAGTAGAATAGAGTTTGAAAATAATCCTTTAGTGAAGTTTTCACTTAAATATCCTTCAGGAATAAGTGTAATATTAGCAAACAGCCTGCAGTTAATGTATAGATTCCAACATGGCTTCGTGAAAATTGACTGTATTTTTCCGTTTTACCATTTTTTGATATGCGTTGGACTAAAGCAAACATGTCTTCATTTGATTTCGCTGATAAACATATCACAGGAATAAACGTTTTCATAAGGTCGCCTGTTGCCAGGCTGGCAAGCGGCTAATAAAATTGAATAGAATTGTTACATGGAGTTGCTTAAATATTTTTTGTGTATATTACGAGAATATTCCCTCATTCCATTTATTTTGATTTGATGTCGGAATTAAAAACGATGGGGAAAAAGCATACTACTAAAGCAATAATTTTTACGTAGAGCGATTTTCGCAGGCGGTTGGAAAGAAGCTTATTTGAAAGCAAGCATCCTCACGTGACCTTAAAATGTCGGTATGATGCTGTACGGTAATTCATATTACAACCCTACCTGAGTCATATTTTATCACCAAAAACACATTTTAGAATTTCAGTTAAAATTGCAGAAGATAGCACACCTACTACAGCTGACTTTCCTCGATTTAAGATCAGATTTTCCAGTTCCAGAAGGGATTTATTTGAAAACTTTCTTGCTTATATTGATGTTCTTGTATAGCCAAATGCACAAAAAGCTATGGATTTTGCTCTGTGATATTAAATAGCATATGAAATTTCTTGAATGTTTGTTTTCCTTAATAAATGGCAGTATACCCGAAGCTTTCTTGAACAGAAGGCATTCTAAGCCTTAAATCCACTAAACAACGAAAACGTACGATACAACTTGAAGGCTAAACTGCTCAATCAACCTTTGATCCAATATTGCATGAGTTATGTCATCTAGTGTATCTGCACCAATCTCAAGGCTTGTGGGTGACTTTAGAAGAAATTAAGAAAACTCATTTTTGACCATTTTTAAGGCTCTTGCAGCGATTGCAATGGTTCATCAGGTGATTGGCCAGTAAGTTGATGTATAAGCCTACGAAATTCCAAGGCTACGCTAATCTTCGCTTATCTCCGCAGATGCTTTTCTTTGGAGTGATTTTGTGCGGGGCGCTTAACGTATTTGCATGTAAGCAGAAGCAATGTTTTGCTTAAATAAAAACTGAACTACACAAACCACTTTTATTAGGCTTGGCTAATTATTTGTTTGCTCCCCATTCATTTATGCTGTTTGTAAGTAAGAAAAAAAATTATTTACATATCACTAAAAGGCTATATTTTATCCTATATGTATTGGCCGATAAAACCCCTCCTTATCTTTCGGGTAAAATATGAATTAGGTGGTAGAAAAGTGTCGAACTATTGAAGTAATCCACTGATCGAATCAATTTCTGACATCTTCGTAGGAACAGAAAAAGTATATTGCATTGACCGGAAAAAATGGTATTCTGGTGGAGAAATATCTGGTGTATATGGAAAGTGGGGTAGAACTTCCCAGAGAAATGCCTCCAATGTTTCTTTTAATCTTTGTAGAATATAAAGCCTTGAGTTGTCAGATTGGAAAATCCGCCTAGAATGACCTCCATAATATCCCGACCTTCTCGTGTTCAGTGCTCTACCCAACTTGACAAATTTTTGGTGACATTGCTAAGTAGTATTATTTAAAGATGTTTTCAGCAACTCCTCGTACAACACCGGCTACACAGTATAACTTTGTTTTCATGAATACCGTGCTTTGGCGTTAATGGAAATGATCAGCCAGGCGTCGTCCATGGTTTTGTACGCTCGGGATAATTGGAACAGCCGCACTCTGCTTCACCGTTTACGATTCAATGCAAAATATGTGTCTTACGTGCAATGTTTAACACACGCCTTTACGTCTTCCCTGATGTGTTTAAGTCAATTTATGCCCACCAAAATGTCTTTCTTTTGTATCATTTCCAATGCATGCAAACGTTTACCACTATCAACGCCTGACACTCATGGCAATCGTTTAAGCGGTTGAAATGTCTTATGAACGAATAAAGTTCCAAGTTATTCACCTTCAAAGTTTTCCTGCTGTACTGAAAGTTCCTTAACTTTTATGCAAAAATCTTCACTTTTAAAGCGTTTAAGCCATTTCCTGAAGGCCATTTCCGAGGGAGCACTGTCCCTTTAAGCCTATTCAAGTAAACGACACATTTGCACAGTCTATTTTCCAAAAAGCTTTGCTACGTACGAATTCTTATTTTTTGGCACAACATTTTTCATCTTCGCTATAATGCAAAATTGCTGCCAAGGTTCTAGCAAAGAAAATGAAAGGTTAAGTATAATCAAAGCTCTACCGATTAAATATACATTGCGAAAACGTATCTCTGCAAAAAACCTCATTCATTTGTCATTGGTGATATATTCGGAAGGTTTTTCTTTCCAACCGTTCTTACCCTGCTAGCACACGGCACTTTCATTGGCGGGGCTATTCTGTGGCAAGTCGGGGCTGTAGCTACACGTACTTTGGAGCATATGTTATATTCTGGAATACTAACTTTCCTGAATGCCGCAAACCACTAGGGAAGGCAATATCACCTGTCTATGTGTATATTTCCGCGCCAAAATAAGCTAATTAAAGTAAAATATAAAATATTTTGCATATAATTTTCCTTTAAGCGTAGTTCGTGTGGACATGAATAAAACTGTAGGTTTGTGTAAGTCGCCCATTTGGAGGGCATTTACCTGCTCACCGCGTCGTGTGCTCAACGCCATGAGTAAATAGTACTGTTTTTATCTTGGTCCAAATATTGTGTTTTTGCTTTTGTGATTAATATATTAATCAGATCTTGTCACTTAGAATTACTACGTTGCACAAACTGTTCCTGCTAGGCCACCTCTAGGAAACCGAGTAACGGGTTTCACGAATGTTTAAACAAAGTGCCCTACCGAATAATATTATTTTAAATACACTTATCACACAGTTTATAAGTACTGCATTGGTGACCAAAAACCAAACCGTAAATAATTCACAAATTATGACTTCAGTTAATGCAGACAAACAAGAAAACATTTTCCGCTCGAGGGATCAACAGATAAATAAAAATGTTGCCACCGAGATGTTTCATCAGAAACTCCCCTTTCTAAAGGTTGGAAGTACAAGAATGTCTTCAGGAGCTGAAATCGGTAAGTTTTTGTATATTATATGCTTTTGGATGTAGATATTGCAAAAAACATCCCATCTATCAGCATGTTAGATAACAGGTACGGGTTTATGTCAATGCAAATAAGAATAGACACTAGAAGTGGAAAAAGGTGATAATGGTTGGTGGGTAGGGCGGCATGTAAGTGAAAAATTATCCTATGAATTTTGAATACATGTATGTCAGCGGAGTTTTAGATGATTTACAAAAAATGAAGCCAGTTTTCACAAAATATCGACAAAGATCATTTAAAAACACCCATCATAATCGGAAACAATAAAACACTATGAAATAACCACTTACTACACATTCTACAGATGCAAACTTTTAATGGCATTTTGGATTGGCCCTAAAAAGGTTATGTTCCGGTCACTCAAATCCATGTCCTGCTCTTAATTATTTCAGAAATAATTTCCCAGATTATTCTCTGAAGTTAATATACCAGAAACGGCAGAGAGACCGTTGTGGGACCCACCGAGGAGCCGAAACCCTCGTTTCTGTCTCATGCAGCAGCAGACACATCGGCGAAGCACGTGTCTGGTCTTTTAGCTAATACCTATGTCGGATGTACGGTATAACGTCTTTGCCATATATATAGAATGACATGACTGACAAACAAAAAGGATACTGGATTGGCCATTTCTGGCTTATTAGCCGTCACTAGCTAGGCATACCCAACCTCATGTGTTGCGGCACCCAAGACTCAAACTCGTGACCTGTTGGATAGAAGTCGCAAGCTCTACTCACTGCACCACAGGCTCGTTGTCTTGCTGGTTTCGATCGGGAATATTAAATATGATAATTAGGCACCCACTGATCGGTTACAGGACTCACCCGTGCCTCGCCAGCAGCCACACGGTGGCCAGTTATATGGTCCGGGGTGCCGCAAAACCTGGTGCTGGGTATGGTTGGCTGATGACGGCCAGTAAACCATAAATGGCCATTCCAGTCTCTCTTGTCTTTGTCGGTAATGTTATTCTGCCTATATAATCAGCTGCTGTACCACAGCTGGTGGGGCTCGAAAGTCAGCCCCAAGGTACAACGGGACGAGTGAGTCCTGCAACCAATCGGTGAGCGCCTACTTACCATTTATCTTTTGTACATGTGGAGATGAGTGACAATAGATAATGCGGGTAGATTGATGCAGTATATTATGGGATTATTCTGCCTTCATTCGGTCAATCGTATCCTTAACTACCATCTCAGACTGGACACACAAACATGCGCTTGAGTACGACGCAGACATTCCACACACTGGGTCCAGCAGATGGGTCATGAGCACTTCATTGAAACGAATTTCATCAGTGCCTCGCCACCTTTTATGCACTTTTACTGCAGATTGGGTATTGTTTCAAACAGGAAAAGGCTCAAACCGAGCAATCGGCTTACCGAAGCAAACAGTCTCCGTATGGTGGCAAAGGTCAGGAACAGGCCGAGTTATAATTGGAGAGAGGAGAGTCAACAGAAAATGCGGGTAGATTGATACAGTCTGTTTCAGGCTTATTCTGTCATCATTCAGCCAATATATATATAAATTGGAAAAAAGGCATCCCAAGAAATATAATTAAGAGCAAATACGTTCTTTGGGAAACAATAGGTAACTTTATTATGTACATTTTCGACGCTGGCACCCCAGATCATCGAGAGACTTGTGGTGAGTGTGCAAAAACAGTTTAAATTTAACACGTGCCGAAAAAATCGATATCACTTTGTCATTCCTGCCAATTATTGTCATTGTGGGTGTATTTCCATTTGGATTGGCTCTCGTCTCTTCCCGCTTTCTTTCAGGTAGCCGTGCACATGGTCCAATTCGATGTGTCGGTTGATGCATGAGTTATCTGAGAAAATGGCCTCTAAAAATTCTCGCCCTTTCTTAGATGTACAGGAGGCAACAATGCGGGTTTTGTCTCAGGCAAATTTGTGTCCAGTTTCTAGCGTGTGCATGGCAACTTGAGACAAGTGGTCTTGCCTCCTTACTGCCAATTGATGTTTGTGTATGCTTGTGGAGGCTGATTTTCCTGTCTGACCACAGTACACCGCGTTGCAGCTGTTACATGGTATCTTGTAAACGACTTCTTTCTTATCTAAATAGCCAACCCTATCCTTAGGGTGTACAAGCTGGTTTCGTAGTGTAGTCGTTGGTTTGTGCGCCACTTGGATTTGACGTTTCCGCAGGTGCCTTTCAACGAGTTCGGACACGTTCTTGATGTACGGAAGTGTTCGCCAGTTCTTTGATTTGGGCACTTGACCGGAACAATCTAGTTCCTTGTCTCTTCCTTTTTCTTTTAAATTCTGTCGTCTCATGCATTGACGTATAAATTCTCTTGGATAACCATTTCTGTAAAATAGTTTGAATAAATAACTGAGTTCGTTTTGGTAGAGTTCATTATCAGAACAGTGCGTTTTAGCTCGATTGAGTAGGCTTTTAACAGTACTCCGCTTGTGAGCAATAGGGTGGTTGCTCTGGTAATGCAGGATAGTTTCCGCATAAGCTTCCTTGCGGTAAACCGATGTTTGAAATGTCCCGTCAGTCTTTCGCTGTACGAGGACGTCAAGAAACGGGAGTTTACTGTCAATTTCTCTTTCGAGCGTGAAGGTGACACCTGGTACCATTGAGTTTATAATGCTATGCAATCTTTCTAGTTGATCCTTTTTAACGATAACAAACGTGTCATCCACGTAGCGAACCCATAATTTGGGGTTAACTAGTGGTAAGGCTGTAGCTTCTAATTTTTGCATAGTTACTTCAGCCAAGAAGCCGGAGATGGGTGAACCCATAGGGGCTCCCTTTAGCTGTTTGTAGTATCCTTGTGAGAAGGAAAAATTCTATGCCTGGAAACGAATTTAGCAACATACATATAAATTATATGTGGTATGTGTCCTATGACACAACGTTCGTTAATCGCCGGTAGCTAGCTGGCGGGCGGACGGACAAATGGGATCGAGTGAGACCCTAACCACATCAGTGAGTGTTACGCACTTGTTTGACTTGTTTATGTACCTCACTGCACAAGGCATATGACGTACTGATGATCGGTAACGATCGTGAAACAGCTGTCTACGTCTTGCCTGTTGCACCCTTAGCAACATATATGTGCTCTATATGTGGTATGTGTCCTATGACACAACGTTCGTTTTTGCCGGTAGCTAGCTGGCGGGCGGACGGACAAATGGGATCGAACGAGATCCTAACCACATCAGTGAGTGTTACGCACTTGTTTGACTTGTTTATGTACCTCACTGCACAAGGCATATGACGCGAGTTCGAGGCTCACGCGCTGCAGCACCTGGGTTAGGGTATGGCTGGCTGATGACAGCTAATAAGCCAGAAATGGCCATTCCAGTCTCCCTTGTCTTTGTCGGTCATGTTATTCTGCCTATATACTTAGCTGCCTTACGGCTGCTGGCGGGGCTTGAGAGATAGCCCCAAGGCACAACGGGACGAGTGAGTCCTGTAACCGAGCGGTGAGCGCCCCATTACCAGTTTTATATATATATATATATGATAGTGTGGGGCTCACCGATCTGCTTAAGGAACATGCATGTTCCGTTGTGCCCTGGAGCTCAGACTAGATCCCTCGCAGGTGTTCGCATAGCGACGTGTAGCATATGATGGAATGGAACCGACAAAGACAAGGGAGACCGGAATGGCCATTTCTGGCTTATTAGCCGTCATCAGCCAGTCATACCCAATCCCAAGTGTGGCTCACCGATCTGCTTAAGGAACATGTATGTTCCGTTGTGCTATGTATATTTATATGTCAGAAGAAGAGGCGATCACGGGAACAATAGGTTTAATATCCTGACATTTCGAAATCAAACAAGATATCATCGTCGGAGGTGGGTTCGTTACGGTGCCTCACAGTATTTATGGGTTTTGAACATGTTGACTCTACAATTATTCGCGAAGGAGGCACTGCAGGGGTTGGGGGGTTTATAGCTGTTCTGCTGGTCAGTGATTTTTCTCCCTCGCCCCGTCTGGGGGTTGTGTCGTGATGGCAAGGGTCATTGATCTCGTCTGCATTGCCCGCGTTTGTTGTCCCGGACCCGCATGTCTGTTCCTCGTCCTTCGTTTGCACCTGTCCGTGTGCGTCTCATCGGTGGTAGCTGAGTCGTTACCAGTGTCGCTGTTCCTATCGGGTTGGAGATGCCCATCATCGGTGTTCATGTGTTCACCTGCGTCCGTTTTTACGCCTGACCGGAGGTCTTGCTGGTTTGCATTCTCCGCAGTCATCCCAACGAATGCGTTGCTGTGTGGCATATTTAAGCTCAGGCCTGTGTTCTGACCGCGACCAGTCTGACTTCTCGCCTGCGATTCCCTTGATTGAGTCGCACTCGTAAGATCTGTAGGCCACTGGGAGAATCGTACAGCGGTTAATGGACGTTGGTACGGTGTGCCAGACTTCGAGCGTTTCTCTGGTGGTTTGCTCGATACCTCGACCAAGGATTTCGGCATCCTTGAAATAAACGGTGTGTGCAGAGGCCGCACAGTGTTACGCCACCAACGAGAGCTTATCAATCCTTCTTAAAGCCCTTGCGTGCTCATTCATGCGGGTCTGTAGTCGCTTACCGGTCTCTCTGACATAGTTTGCCTCACAGGAACCGCACTGAACACGATCGAATACGTTTGCCGTTTCGCCGTGTGACAGTGGGGTCTTGGGTCTCATGACCAGACGTATTTTTATCGCCTCAGGTCTGTGGGTGACGCCGATCCCCAGTTGTTGTAAGAGACGAGTAACAGCTTCAGATACGTTCTCGATATATGGCATACATTTTTCATATAACAAATGAGTTATACCATGCTTCCTACATAATTATTATATATGTATAGTTTTGTGTCTTAGTACTCACCGTGACACTTTCACTGTCTTTCAGAAAATGCTTACTTCGAGGTAAATGTTTCTCTTACTCTAAATGCCCAACTTCGCTGGAGGATAGGCAAAACCACACAAGGCGGGAAAAAAAATGGTATGTATTTCAAAAACATTAAAATAATAATTATCTTAAATAGTACGTTACGACAATTTGTATCAGAAGATAGCAAATAGTTTACAGCCATCATCTCATACCTGCTAATTGGTTGTCTTGTGATACGGGTACTGCTAGACCGAGCCTAGTATAAACCATAAATGATAATTTCCAAGATATTGCGCTGTAACGTGGATATTTTTACTTGCTTTGAGAATAAAAGAAAACATGCTATTCAAGGTGTACAGATATTCTGGCGAAAATATTATAGTAGTTCGATAGTGGTAATAATATGAATTGTTATTGTTAACTGAAGGCCATGTCTTAAAAGTTAGAAATAAGAATGGTTCAGCCTCTTTGGTAAACACGGGGCAACAACCTGACGGACATTCCAATGTGAAATTCCTTGCGATTAAATTCAAAGCTTTCTTCAACAAGAACTTCTTATTAGTTAGCAATTTGAAAGAATTCTAATTTTCCTAAGCACTAACGCTATGCCGAAAGGTTTCTTCCCAAGGTTAATAAACACAATCCCATTCAAATTCTGTAGAGCTAAGCCATGGATTATCAACGCTCGAGTTATCACGTTTTGGCCACTTAAACTGATAAATTGCAAATTATATATGTTATACTAGTAGCAGCAATCAAATAGAAGCTTTTCTATGTGCTGTTTGAGGTACCTTCTCAAGATAGCATTGCTTGAGGCCGAGCAAGTAATTTTGTTTAGCGTATTCATGGTACAGTGAAATTTAATTTATTATTTTCGGTATGGCTCCGCAGAAATAATAATTGGACTTCTTAATTCGAATGGGAAAAAATATATAATTGATTAACAGTGATATTCACTACGCATTGTGAATAGCTTAATAGGATGAACCAGAACACGTATTTTGTCCAACATTTCTAGAGGCATCAGATAAACAGGAAACCACTTTCACAACAACAGATCTGCCTGCGCAACAAAATGCATCAACAGACAATTGGCATGACAATACTCAAATGATGGACACTGACGCGGTCCCAACCATGCCGGTAGCCGGAAACAGTATGTACATTGATGTAGACTTTTATTTACTGAAAGGTACTGCAGTCATTAATTGCGAAAAACTCCGCCAAAATGCTGCTTTATATCCACATAGGCAACTCAAAGCATATATGCCTTTTTTTCTATTAACACTGATCATTACTAAACAAACATCTCTTATAATAGTCGATATTGCCTGAATATACCACGATCACGACATGTCGAGATACGGCACTGCGCGTACTCATTGGTCAGTGGATTTTAAACATATGTGTACTGATTGGTCGGCGGGCTGATAGTGCTGTTTGCGCGGGTGCGCCAAGGGCACCATTGCACTAATCCATATAGAATTTCGTGCATTTTAGATTTAAAAAATAAAAGAGATTTCTAGAAGACACAGTTAGAATTACCATTCTCAGTCGCAATGGGCCAAAGATATCTTAGCTGCAATTGATCAGTGCAGTGATAAGTGTGTGCGATATTCAGTACACTAACCTGATTTCACAATTTGTGCAGTAAACCCTTCAATCACTTATCCAAATCACCTAAAGATTTCAGCCGACTGAAAAAATTTGTTATTGTGAGCATACCTCAAACCCATCTTTTCTAGATTCACGAAGAGTAAACGGATGCACACTAGTAAATGTTTATTTTCATAGTTGCGCTGTGTTAAATTCAGTCAACATATCCCAGGCACGCACTTTAATTTTATACTATGCAATTGCAAATCGATCCGAGGTGTTCACATAACACATTTTCATGAAGGAGCCATTGTTTTATCCAACACATGTTTAATTAAATATTTTCAGCCAACTCGGATGAACAGGAAAACACTTTTCCATCAGCGCCACCGCTGGTTTCACAAAGTGCAACAACAAGTCTTGCACACGCTACCACCCAACAAACAAGTCCAACTCGTAAGCCAGTTGATTGTACACGATAACTGCGCAAGTCATTTAAGGGAAACGGTCTGATTTGGTTAAAAAAATTAACAAAACTTTCCCCTAATGTTTCAACAGTGTGAATGCTACATGACAGTTCGACAGTCGATTTCGACGAGGTCCACCGTATGCTCCGAAACCAGGTGATGCAGGGACGGTGACTTGCGCGTGAATTAGTTTTAAGTGATAGAAGCCTTGCGCTGCAGTTACCGCACTCTCTCCTCCTCCCCACCTGAGCCCGGGGTCAAGACAGAGTCAAGAAGACCGGCGATGGGTGTACCAACACAAAATGCTGCATACTTTAATGAACCTGTTGTGTCAGCTTGTATCATATGAAGGCCAATACGATCTTCAGACCCGTTCCCGAATATTTGGAGGTGATTTTGGACGCTAGTTAAGAGGATGTTGTATTACGTAACGAAGGTTCGGAGGGCATGTTGGACAGCCGGGTTGGCCAGCAGAAAAGGCACCGTCCGGCGCCGCGAGAACGGCGTCCAGCGTAAGGTTGGGGACGCGCCACCGCGCCTTGAGTGAGAGTGTAGCGTCCGAGGATGTCGAGGATAGCAGACACTGTGGAGTATATCACTAGGAACAGCTTTAGCCATATAACGTTGGCAGACCCTCTCAGCACTTCATCAGGCACACATGTATATATAGAAGGATAGAATCAGTTTATAAAGTAATGGATCTTTGTTAATAGTAACAACATGTAGACAATAAAAGTGGAGTATAAAGATACAAACAAATACTGGGGATCTGTACAATCGATCCATTTGGAGTGGGAGGTGGTCCCAAATGAACCCTTTCGATACCGGTGGGGAGTGCAGTGCTGTTGGCAAATGCGGGTGAGGGTCGTGGAGATGCTGACGGTCAGGGGTCTGCGAGCGGTACGATAACGGTAACGAGGGGAGATGTCAGCGGTAGGGAGGGAAGGAACACCGGCCATCTTTACAGACCATCCATTACCACATTCCCACCCGGGATCCGTGCGAAAATGTTCTCCAGTCTATTTAAACAACTCTGCCGAAACTGTGGGTTTTTACAAGAGTTTATGAGTTTGCCTCTATGTTAATTGGTTCGCTTGGATAAATATGATTGGTCAAGAACCAGACCGTCATTGGCAAGGGCTCCAAGGTATGTGCAGCGTTGCAAAAGGCGCCTGATGTAGGGCCACTACATACTTCCTTCGCATATATTTTCCCAGTTTCAGGTGTGTTGTTTCCAAACCAGGTCTGCAGTTAATTAAGGAAAGTACTTCCAACTCCTTTGTGATAGTGTGATGTGACAGGCCGCAGAAGATCCGTCTGCGAAAGCTGGTCTTCGCGATAGCCTTATTAAAACCAAATCCAAAACAAATAGGCCTTTTGTAGTTTATTCTTCATAGGCCGGCGCTGAAATAAGCAAATCTTGGATGTCCAACTGCGTTCTCACCCACTCATATTTTTTTAGTGGGAGATTTTAAAATCATTTTCATGGAAATTACATATTACACGAAAATGACAACATGCTTGCCGAAACAGCTAGAAATTTATTTTTTTCCCGAAGACTTGGGGTTCTGGTTTCTATAGAACGCTCCCCTGAGAAAACTCTGGAGTATTTCTCAGATAAACATGACACACCTTCGATATAATAATGTACTTTGTCCATTGAACACTGCTTTAAATTTTGTCAACCCAGCTTGAGTTGTTGGGTTCGTGACTGACTGATGACGAAGATGAAAATGTAGGCAAATTTTTCTACCTCTTTTATCTTTGTGTTTGTCTGGAACTCCTTTTTGCTGCTTTCCAACCCACATATGACCGCCTGCGAAGGTTATACTTCCGATGCTCCAATGTCAGATGCAGGCGTCAATTTCTGTCCTGAACGCAATTACTTACAACGATGCATTCTTCCATATTATCTTGAATCAGTTAATCTCTTAGCATAATTTTATCCTTGTGCTCAAAATAAAAACAACATTAAAAAGACTTATTCGAAGATCTATCAAGAGTATGTATACGTTTGAAGACTTTTTTTGTTTCATTTTACTTGAAAATCCCACAACTTGGTCATTGTCTATATATACGTCTACCTGCGAAACTGGGATGTGCCTGGTCACAGCTTATTCGTTCATGAGGGCAGGTCTTCAAGACAGCCTTTGTTTAACCCCACTCCCCCAAAGGAATCGGCCTTCATAGCCTGCTTCCGGTTGCAACCCATATACGACTGCCTGCGAAGCTTATAAACCCGGAGCTCCAATCGCAAATGCATGTGTCCATTTCCGTTCAAAATGCGATTAATTACTGCAAATAATATTGAATTATTTCCACATATTACCATAATTATATAAATTTCTTCAACGCAATAAATAGCAGAACATCTTCCTCGGAAATCTACCAAGGTTATTTATAGACTTAAAGATTTTTTTGTTTCATTTTATTTGAAAATCTCACGCTATGGTCCTTGTTTATATAAAAGTTTTAACTTCGCTGATTGTTCACTGGTTCTGTTTTTGTTTGTTGAAGCTAATGTTACGGAAGAATTTCGTTTGAAAATTCAACACCTTATCCCGGAATTCTTTACTGCTCGTTCAAGAGATCATTACGCTATATCGATTTGCGGAGAGACATATGCTGTACAGTTTGCGCAGCGTCCCACTGCCCATTTGCAGTACTGTAGTCCGGATGTCGCTACGTCCACTGAATACAATTGTTCCTTTACTCTTGATGGCATCAACCTGAAAATATTCCAATATGTAAGTTACACTTTCAATCGTCACTTATTTACGCTGGGTGTATTTGGCTGTACCCTTAACCCCCTCTCCCCCCCCCCCACCTGAACGCCTTTCGCGACAGTTAACTCATAGGGAGACCAAACTACCTTTAGGCCCATTCCCGAATAGGAAGAGATGGTTTAGGGCACCCGGTGATAGGATATTGCATGCCGTACAGAAAGATGTGAGAGCAGGCTGGAGCAAGCCAACAGCCGGACGAGGGCACAGGCCCAGTACCGAGGCAGCCGGCGTCCCGAGCAAGAGTGGGGGAGTTGTCACAGCGCCTTGCACGAGAGCATGTTTGAGTCGACCTTGACGTTGGTTGGCCAGTTCGGATAGCCATGATGGGCCGAGAACCAGACTATGATTAGTGCACGGGTGCAAGTACTTGCGAGTCGCAGCGTTGCAACAGGCGCCCGGAGTAGGGTCACTACATGTCTGCGCCACTGTTGCGCTAGACCCAAAGTGACGCCACGCTGGCCCGTGTGTGTACTAGTGGGGCTATGTTGAATCTGCAGGGGCCCCTGCATGTGCACGAGTTTATCGGGAGCCCACGTCTCTTCGGCCACTGCGCCAACCCGACTTAACTCGGCTGACTGGCAGCCGAGGGTTCATCTCAAGGCTCCTATGGTGCAGGGGCCACACTACCATGGCTCTCTATGGTTTTTTTCATGGATAATTTCAGTCTTGGCAACTGTCTTGACGCCGGGCTCAGGTGGAGGAGGATGAGAGAGTGCGGTAGATGCAGCGCAAGTCTACTATCACTTTAAACTAAATCACGCGCAAGTCACCGTCCTTGCTCCACTTTCCCATGAAGCATACGGTGGACATCGTCGGACTACGACGGTCGAACTATCGGGGCTACGTTGAATCGGCATGGGACCCTGCATATGCACGAGTTTAACGGGAGCCCACGTCTCATCCGCCACTGCGCCAAACTTCATTAAATCTATCAAGTTTGGCAAATGGGTTAAGGTGGTAAAAGATTGTAATTATGGTAACCTTTTAAACATCCTTATGTGTCTTTGTTTAATCTAATATTCCTCAGATTAACAGGGCTTGTCATCAAGTATACGGCATAATCATTATCCGTGTAATATTTGGGGTACAGAAGAAGGCTTTTGCATATCAATAGCACGATCTAAGTCAATGCATTTACGCTGAATTATTGAAAATGCCTGTTAATTTATCTCTGCTAGATAGCTCCATCCTAAGTGTAACCGAGATTTACTAAACATTTCGTATGATTTAACTATTCCTTTTCTCCTAATGGAGTTTTCACAGGTAGTCAGAAAGATTCGCAATCATACTCCATTATTCAAACTCAAATTAATGCACCCATAATAATATGCCAACCAAATAAGCACTGCAACATACTTAAGTAATCTTTTATGTATATTTTAATTATTGTTTCATAATTTACGATGCATGTCTGACTGATTTACTGTATTTTCAACTACATTCGACGTGCAAGTTTCGATCCTTTCATGCTCTTACAACCAGTCACCACTTTTTATATTTTTAGCCCTTTAACAGCAAATATGGTAAGCTAGTAAAAACGGCATCTTTGGATGGTGTAAGGTGTCATGCCTTTCTGGAGTCAAGGGAGAATGAACCGGCTATTAAATACATGTTAATCGATAGTGAGCATCATGATGAACCTCTCCAACGCCTCCGCACTGCAATCTGTTCTGTCAGGAACAAAGCTCCGCTTAACCCTGCCGACAAGACCAGTCTTTTCCATTTTTCCTTAAAGGAAACACACAAAAAGTATGTTTCTGCGATGCTGTAATTAAGATTTGCATCAAAAATCAATAAAACTCAATGGAATTATATCGACCTTAATAATTCTATTCAAACAACAAATTTGCTTAACGCAAGTTCTCTGTTCTTTCAGCTTAGACTGTCAGTTTATTTTGTTGATCGAGAATGGATATCTGTCCAGCTGTGGTCAGGCTGTGGTTACTACTGGAAAACTTGAATTTCAAGTAAATTACTTTTCTCAGTGAAAATATTTCCCGGAAGATAGTTAGTGTGGACTCATTGATAAATAAATAAATAAATAGGTTTATTGATTTGGCACTGCTTGGGGACCGTCAAATCTAGTATAATTCTAGTATAATTCTGAATCCTCAGGCTAAACCTGAGCCTCTGTGCTCCTAGTAGCATGTTTATCTTCCGCATGGATCTGAAAAGCTAGTAACTTTAAATGATGAGCTCAAAGGTGCATACATAAAGTTCTCTCAAATAAACTGAACGGAACAAACCAAAGCAGGAATACATAATGGAAAACTTACAGGGAAATGGCTAGAGGCGAGGTAGTATGCAGATTGATTGTTGATTGCTTGCAGTACCGAGATAAAAGAATAAGAATAAAAATGCTGGCTAGACAAATAATTAAAACAAAAGCAAGCCACATCTGAGAAGCAAACGAAGGCATTAACGAATCCAGAAATTTGTCTGAACACAAACACAAAACACCAGTCATAGAGCGCAAATGACGCTGTGCATAAAGGGTTGCAGGGAAACGGGATTTACAACGTTCAAACTGCATTTAGCTCACACTTAAGGCCGCTTACTTATTTAACCTGCTTTATCTGAGTAGTACACAAGAAGCCGCACTGACGTTTTCCCTACCTGAATCATTTCCTGTGTCAAAAAGCGGTGCCTGATTACTATGGGCACAAATAAAGCGCATGAAATTACCGTGAAATTTATTCTATTCATCTGAGCCTTCGGCTTAGTACAGGAGCGCGCCCTGAACGAATGTAAAGGGACAAGAAAATTTTTTTTGTTTTCTAGTGTCTGAACGTGTAAAGAGTTTGTGTGCACATGTCTGTGGTTGTAAACACACTGCTTGATCGGCCGTGCCCCGTTCGCGTCCGTGCATTATTGAGTTGGATAGACCTAATATCTGGTCTATGTACTAGAAAGTACACTTGTAGCATGTAAACTGATGATCCACAGCAGACTGCCCATATGTGTTCACTGATTCATTATGTGCATAACTCTCTTATCCTGGGCAGTTGTCGAACCATGGGTAATACCCATATCAAACTCACAGGTGATGCATTCTTTCACCTGTGACACGTTACGCTATATGGTAGGGAAGGTGGAAACACGGATGGCTCTCTCTAGTTTATCTTTTTTGGTTTCTCACAGAAGATGGATTCGTTTGGGTGGCCGTGCCTTACTACTTTAAACTAGAAAGGCTAAAAGCAGTGGGATTTTTCCTCTAGATGGCAGAAACTCATTCTGTCCATATGAAGAGAGTGCTAACACGGTTGTGTTTGTTACCACTCACGTTGTTTTCATAATAGATGAGGATATACAGTATCTACCCTATCTTGTGAAATAGCTTGAATTTATGAGAAAAGGTCCGTTTCGCGAAATAAACCCACACTTCATTTTCCAAGTTTAACAACTGTAAAGAAGCGACCGCTCATATATTTGTATATTTGGATATTTTGAAGGGTTACAGGCATTACCCTTGATGACCCTCTTAATGTTAAGTTATCATTGCATGTGTACAGTCAATATAAAATGGTGTACATTTAAAAATGTTTGAGTCAAAGCATAACATAACTTCAAATGCGTTTTTAAAGCCATAGGCGAAACTTTGTGGAAGAAAAGTAGAGCCCGAAAGATTTTAAAAGGCTGTTTTTAAGTAATCATGTTGTGACAGTCGTCTTTTGTCAAATATAATGCCATCAAGCCTTTTTTAAAATCAGTATTGCTGTCAGAGGTAACCGTCTCGCTTGGTAACGAGTTCTTAGGTCGTACCACTCTTTGGCTGAAATAAAAAGTTCTGAGGTTCAATCGCGTGCGTTCGCTATTAACCTTGTAAGGATGACCACGCAGATGAGTTGTGCAGGCAAAGTCGAAGAAATCCTCCGATCTCAGGGAGGAATCATGGCCCCGGATAATCCGGAATGTCCAGAGCAGGCTACACCGTAAGTGACTGTAGGAAAGAGGAAATAAGTCAAGCTTTTTCAATCTGTCTTGGTACGGTAAAGTCTTAAGACCGTCAACCATCTTCGTTGCTCTCCGTTGCACCTGTTCGAGGATGTCAACATCTTTCTTCCTCCACGGTATCCAGGCTGGTATTCCGTAATCTAAATGCGGTCTCACGAAGACGCCATAGACTTTTCCAAAGAGATCAGGGGGGAATATTTTAAATGCACGTCTGATCTAATGTAGTGTACATGTTCCCTTCTGGACTGCTTTCTTACAGTGTTCTGAGGCCATCAAATTCGCGGTTGTCCACATGCCCAGATCTTTGTATGTTTCGACCTCTTTTAATACAGTTCCATTAATAAAGTACTGGTGTCTCAGAGATATTTTTCGACTGGCGCTTATGTGTAGGATCACGCACTTGGATACATTAAACTTAAGAAGCCACCTAGCCGACCTGGCACTTAGTTTGTCGATATACGATTGTAACCCTTTTTGCGTCATCAGCGCAGCTGACTTCAGTCCATATTTTAATGTCATGTGCAAACATGACAGCTTCACAATCTAGGTCATTGAGACAGTCGTTCACATAGATTAGGAAGAGTAGGGGGCCCAAAACAGAACCCTGTGGAATACCACTTTCTACTTTTGCCCATTCTGAGCCAGAGTCTCCAACAACAACTCTCTGTACTCTGAAAGACAAGAAACTCTTGATCCAATTGAAAAGTTTTCCTTGAATTCCTACGTTCCAAATCTTCTGTAAAAGAAGCCCGTGTGGTACACTATGAAAGGCCTTTTGAAGTCAAAAATACAACATCTACTGCATGACCCTTATCTGTGGCGTTTGTCCATTTCTCGTGCGACTGAAGGGCACTCGTGAGACAGGAACGTCCTGGACAGAAGCCGTGTTGGGCACCGCATAGGATTTGGTTGTTTTCCAGATAGCGCATTAAATGCCTCTTGATAATATGCTCCATTATTTTACACGCTTTGCAAGGTAAACTGAAAAAGCGGTAATTTTCCACAGTCGAGTCGTGAACCTCCTTTATAGATCGGGTCGATGAATGCACACTTCCATTCTTCCGGGAGTTTGCTTTCTTCAAAGGACTTTTGGAAAATGATGGACAGTGGTACACACAGTTCGTTAATAAGTTCTCCAAGTGCTAATGCAGGAATTCTATCAGGGCCAGGTGACTTGGCAGGCTTTATACGGAGTAATTCGGATTTAACTACGGTCGGTGAAAAGTCTAGGTCTACGTCCTCTATTGTGGATGAGGAGGAGGTGGAGGAGTAAGGGAAGGGGGTACACATTGGTCGACAAACTGGTTGAATAGCAGCAAAATTATTAGGCTTTCTGGTGAAGATGGCCTTGAAGAATTTGAAAGAACGGATGCTTTAACCTGGTCGTCGGTCTCCAGTTTTCCGTCTGCTGACCTAAGGGCAGGAATCATTTCCTGAATTCTCTTTGTACTCCGTATGTAGCCATATAGCATTTTGGAGTGTTCCAACGATTTTTGCAGTATGTTTAGTTCAAATTTCCTCCGCAGTTTAGTAGCCTCACATTTACAAACGTTGCGTTGCTGCTTATATTCCCGTAAGTGAGCATCGGAGCCGGTTTTTCTGGAACGCCTGCATAAGCGATTTCGTTTTTTGAAAGAGGCCTGCAAGTTTGAGTTTATCCACTTTGGGCGGTTCGTGGTTGTCTTTCTCCTGAGAGGACAGTTGAGGTAAACAATCCTTTTCAATAACGAACTCAATGTCGTCTCATCTTTATGGGTTTCACCATGTAGTTCTGTTTCCCAGGATATCTCTGACAGTTGTCTTCTCATATAAGTGAGTAGTCCCCCTTCAAAATGTTTCTTACCCAAGTTTCGGGTAAATTTGGTTTGGAAAACAGTGAGTACTCGAAGCACAGCGTAATGTGATCACTTGACCCTAATGGCGGTCGATCCTGTAGGTCTAGCACATTTTCCTAATCTCGGGTAAAAATCAGGTCAAGACAGTTTGACTGTTGTCCTTCTCTCGTCCGTGTTCCAAAGGTGACGTACTGAGAGAGACGTTTGTCTGTTGCCCATTGTAGTAGTTTGTGGTTGAATTTATCTGGCATTCCCTGCGCAGTACATGTTTTCCAGTCAATACCAGGAGCGTTAAAATCCCCAACAATGAGGACATCTTTCTTCTCGCTGGCTTTGTAGAGTTCCATTATGAGAATGAGATCCTAATCGGAAGTCTGATAAGGCGAACGGTACACGACCGATATCGTCAGTGGTCTGGAATACTTAGCAGATATAGTAATGCTTAAGACTTCCACATCGCGTAATGGAATATGTATGTCATAAGAGCCTGAGCGATGAGGCATTTATCTTAACCCTCGAGAGTCGTGCACCACTTGTCAAATTTTATGACCGCCTTTTGTACCTTTGCAACCCACACGGTTTCTCTGTATACCGCACTTAATTTTACGTTACAAATAGGGTACTCAAAGGCCCATGCCTATTTCCCTCAATAAATTGAATTGAAAAAAAAGAGGCTCTATTGTGGTTTAAAAATTTATATTAAGTTGTTTAGAAATACCATTTTTTTCCAGAAAAGTGGCAAATTCCGAAAACGTGAAAAATCAGGTTTGTTCATTGACCTGAAATTTTAACTGCACAGGAGGCCCGTCCATGTAAAAAAACTAGTGAATAACGCAACAAAAGTAGAATTACGTTTGAAATTATCCTTAAGTATATATTAAACGGAGATATTTTTCTAGCTTTAGATGCCAAGGGATTTTTGCTTCATTGTACCGAAAGGGACGTCACAGGAATAAAATATTTCAGAAATTCACATGCTGACAGGCCGGTCGCCAACTAATGAATTTATATAGAATTGTTAGTTGAGTTCGTAAACAGACCATTTTATGCTTATTAAGAGGACTTTCTTTTTGTTAGATTTCTTTATAGGTATTTGGGTGTTGGTTTACGATGAGTTTCAAATCATCGTAGAAATAATGGTAAATACTTTATGATTTCCTGTGTTTTCTGTCCATAGCCCATAAATGCAGACGTTGTTGTATTTTATTATCAAAACCTTCAAGATAAGGTATTTATTAAGGGCATTTACTGAAGTGGTGAGTTTTGAAACATTCTTTCTTGTACAAATAGCCGTTTTGGTCATATTTGTAGACTCACCGAAACATACAAACTCGTTGCCGAGAAAAGTAAATACCCACAACATAATTCAGCAATAAATATGCCTATGATCGATTGAAAATACTTTTATACTAAGGTAACTCTTTAATAAAACACTTTAATTAGATATTTCGTTATCGAATGTCTGCGTACTTAACCTTTTTCCACGATCAATTCAAGGAAGAAATTGGGACGATCGACCAGTTTTTCGGTTTCTCTGAAAAAAAGAGGATGCAATGTCTGATGATAAGGAAGAAAATCACTTACTTCTCTCTATTGGGTTTTTTTGCTATATCTGTTTACATTTTGGCCCCATTCTAAGATTGAAAATGCACAAACGATTGGCAAAATACATTCTAACATTTTGCAAAGAAATGTCAATATTCTACCCTTTCCGGCTTATCTAAACGTTCCTTTATACTACAACACACTGAAATAAAACATTTTTCCGTAGCTTTCACTAGTGTTTGAAAATCCCTGGATAGCAAGAAACGTTAGATTTGGCCATTCTCATCCCGTTTTCCACTAAATAAACAGATCGAAAGTGAAATTTTCATTAGTGAACAGCTTTCAGTGCATCAATTCAATCAAATAAATAATGCCATAAAATGTTTGTCATACCAGCACCTCAAATTTTCTCCCAACATTTCATGAGTAAGCAATCTACTGCAAGTTTTGTAAAACGTTTTTCAAGTCACCACAAGGCAATGTTCACCTTGTGACAAGAAAGTTAGGAAAAGTACACTGCTGGACCTTCGCTTTCTCATGAACTGAATATTGGAAACGATGTTTTTAAGTAGCTCTAAAATGCCCATCAACAAGTCTTCCTTGGCGATAAAAGACTTGTTGCCTATACAGTTTCATATAAGTCGCAGACGACCTGCTTCACAGCTTGTATGACTGATTCTGAAACCAGTATAGTGATTGCACTCAAATTCCTAGAGTGCTGTGGCTGGTCCGCACAATTTATCAGGCCACCCTATTTTTTCGGAGCTACAACGGTCCAGTCACTTCATTTCTTCTTAAAGGCTTCTGCTGCAAGCCTACCTCAATGAACCCCAGGTGCACTGACCCACAGCCACTTGACCGAGTTCAACATGGACACCCTTGCAACCAGAGAGTCCCAACCTTCAGGGCCCCATTTTAACATGCAACCCTCGGTCAACCGTCGGTTCAAACGATTTCCACCGTGCAGCAAATGGAGTCAGCGCAGAGACAATGAATGGCGCGTGAATTCATTTATAGTAATTTTGGACATTGGAGGCATCGATTGCACTATCTCTTTCCGCATCCCCCTGAGTCCGATGTCGTCAATAAGTCAAAAATACCGGACGCTGGATTGGGCACAGGGCCTATGTGTGCCACCACCACTTCCATATTCTGTGCGGCAGGTTTTTTGGGTGCACATCCTCTGGGTTGGTCCAGCATAGCTCCTATGTTCCTCGGTGTAGTGCTGAAAATTCACCCTTCCTCTGCACTCGAAGTGCCACGTGAGAGCCTCATTGGTGTCGCAAAAATCTGGCAAACCCAGCAATGCTGACGCCCTAGGCAGAAAAAGCTGGTCCCGTTTTATGACCCCCACCGACAGATAAGGCAGTGACCAATGGTCATCACCGAAGGCGTTCGTCTATGGAGCAGCCGAGAAAATTCTCGAATTCACCCACCGGCGCCGCAGTGACTGGAGCAGAGAACAAACGGTGCAGTTGTCCGCCCAGCCGGCTCAAGCTCGGTATCATAGCGATGCTTTTTTCCGCAACTCCAAAACATGAGAGCATAGTCTTTAAGGGATAACCGGAAGAAATTTTGGTCTTAATTGCCGATCTCACTGGATCAGGACTCAAACGTTGATAGGACTCGCAAACTCTACCAAATTATCCGCCAAATTAGTGGTAAGCCCTCAAAACTTATTTTATTATTTATTATTCGTTTATTACCAGTTAACAGCTTACTTAGTGATTCTGTTCGTAACGTGAATGGGGCTTTAACTGCTGACAATTCGGCCCTGGCCGATTGCAGGTGTGAGCACTTTGAGTACCTCCTCAATGTTTATGAACAACTTTTTCACACTCTCGTTCTCCTCAACAGTGTAGTTTCATCCCTCTCCAGTCTACGCGGGGTCGTGCTACCCCCTTCCGAATGAAAAGTTGCCGATGCAATACAGAGGTTGCACAACAACAAGGCACCCATAGAGGACGGTATTCCCGCAGAAATCGGCAAGGCTTGTGTCCACACGGGTGCTCGTGCTCCATTAGGTGATTGAGCAAGCGTGCAGAGACGAAGAATATCCCAAGGATAAGGTTTTGGCATTCTTGTACCTGTTTCAAGAAGGGAAATAAGAAAATGTGTGAGAAATACCGTGGAATTGGCCATATTGACGTTGCTAGGAATGATTATCCACCAAGTTAGGTGTAAGCTCTCGAGACTTAGTGACTCCGTTCGCCATTTGACTGCTGCTCAAGGTGAAAGGCGCGTGGATCAATTTTGAAAAATAAGTGAAGCTTTTATGTTTATCATGTGCTTTGGCAATAAAAAGTTCTTTTTACTGTCCTTTATTATTTGTGCACGCCCAAATCAGCAATTGGATAAATGAGTTACACTTTGCGCAATTGTGGCATGAATGCGTGTCCGGCATGTAGTTTTCTATTTACTGTAGGAAATTAACTGCTGTATTAGTCCTTTTAAGTTTCCTGTTATAAATCCTCAACTCCTTTGCTCTATTAATTTAACTAAACTTCTGTCTATTTGTTTACGATGTCTCAAAAGAGACTTACGAAAGGGTGCAAGCTTGCAGCTTCCCCTCCATCTTTGAGTAAAAGAATAGTGGGGGAGATGAAGCTGGTGTTTGCGAGACTTTTCAGCCTTTTCTAGATTTTAAAAATTCTAAAATTCATTTGGTTCACCTTGAAATTCTTGATCCTCTGGTGGCTTCAGCGTACACCTCGTCATGTAATAATAGGTCTTGTCTGAAGAAATAATAGATCTCCTGTTAAATAAAATTATAACTAGTAACTCCGAGACAGTTATCCAACAGGCGTTTTACGTCATTGGAGTAAGTAGCTCCGAAACTGCAGAGCGGATAAAACGCAAGCATAATTTTATCCTGCTTAATATTCCAAATAATATAACTGCTATCGAGGGTGCGCAGTTGTTTCTGCAAAGCTGTTGCTTGGGATTCAGAGTCACGCACGCTAAGCGTCTGCGCTCGCTCATTCGTAATGCCCCAAATATTCAAGTCACTTTATTGTGGGAATTAGGCTTTCGCCCTTGAGCTCCCTATTCACATTCAAAAATGGCAATAGGATAAACTTTAACAACAATAAATCTGACAAATGTAAATGTAAGGTCATTGATATGTGTCAGCCGGACACAAGATGCCGCTACTTATACAATCTTCATTATATGTACAATAGTTTCTCAGCAAACGAGTATCTAATTCTTATTTAAATTTTTCAACAGTTTCTGAAAGGACCTCGTCGTCCGGGAGTCCATTCCATGCTCCAAGGACCCTGTAAGAAAATCTGAGATCCATGTTAGCAGTATTATTCCTATTCCAATTTCAGATAATTTAAAAAATAAGACTTTCGTTTTTGACACTGTCAAACGCCTTCTTGAAATCAGTGTAGAGGACATCAACCCTAACATCATCCTTCAATTTACGAGTCCACTGTTCTGTCGAGAGCAATAAACTGGAAAGACAAAATTGATTCTGTCTGAAGCCATGCTGGAGCTCTGATACTAATCGGTTTTCCTCCAGGAACTTCATGGTTGCCTTCTTAATTATACATTCCATTATTTTACAGCAAATGGAGGTTAGGCTGACAGGCTGATAATTTTTGACATAAGCTCGAGCCCACTCTTGTATATGGGTATATATTTGCTGCCTTACATTCGGATGGCAGTCTCCCTAATTCAATAGTCAACTCAAATATATGTGCTGGTGGTTTTGAGAGGTCACCTGCCAATTATTTCAAGAACTTTGTCTGTATATTGTGTGGACCAAATGAGTTTGCTTCTTTGAGATTTTGCAGTTCTCGATCCACGGGAAGTGCTGCGAAGAGTATATCTTCAAGCACTGGGGCGGTGTTTAAAACAGTACTTTTAACATTGTCAAACTGAAGCTCTGTTTCTCTAGTGAATACTGAGGCGAAGAACTGACCCCAGTGCTCGGTTTTCGCACAATTTTCAACGACCTCATCACCATTCTCATTAAATACAGCGACTAGGTCCTTGTTTTTTAATTGACTACTGATATAATGGAATAAATTTAAGGCTTATTTTCCGCAAGCTGGATAATTCTTGATTCATATTTCTTCCTTGCCTGATGAATAATTTTTGGCAGCATTTCGTTGTCGACGAAATTCCTCGAGATGTTCTGCTGACCCTGTTTCCCTGAAAACCTTCCATTTTTTATTTTTCATTTTAACTGTCTGTTCAGTTTTTTCGTTAACCAGGCAGGACGAATAGTTTTATTTTGCACATTCACTGGACAAAAGCGTCCAATCAGATCGAGTGAAATCGTCTTATATGATCGCCAGTCATCCTCCGGATTTGCCTTGAGCAAACAGTCTCATTTCACGGATATCAGTTCTTTCTTCGTCGCGTTAAAATCGGCCTTCTATATATTTCGCTTGCCTTGCGTTCTCTTCTGGTGCTGAGAATAAAGGAAGTAATCCCACAGCAGCTTATTATGGTCACTATTGCCGAGGGATGCAATAGAATACACTCCATCAATGTTAGAGAAGTCCTTCGTAAATATTATTTCCAGGACATTTGCTCTCTGGTTCTCTCTAAATCTCGTTGGTATGTTAACATTCTGTACCAGAGTTCTGTCGAGAGTTAGATCCATTAGCTTGCTACTGAAGTAATTTGAAGCACCGTCAACTTTCAGAGTTACCCACTCTACTGTAGGTGCATTGAATTTTCCAGTAATAAGCACCTCCTAGTGACTTGCTACCTCCTTAACTAAATGAAGGAGTGACTCATCAGCTGCTCTTTGAATGTTTGGTGGTCTGAAGTTCGTCAAGAATTGTAGGTTTTTGACCAACGATTTTAATCTTTATTCAGATAAATTCATGTTCAAGGAAGATGATGTGTGCTCTTTCGACTGCCGAGATTCCTGTCCTAGCGTAAAAAGCCACTCCAACTCTCTGTATTTTTTCTCAATCTTTTCGAAAGAGCTGTATTCCATCTATCGAAACCTCGCTATCTGCGATTTTGGCGTTGAGCCACGATTCCGTAATGGCAACGACATCGGGTGTTCGGTCTGAGAATAGTGCCAGGATTTCGACTATTTTCAAACGTAGACTCTGAGCATTGCTATTCAAACATCGAAATTTGACTGGGTAACTCCTCCATATAGACTTCTGATCATTTCGTACGATTTAATTTTAGTCTGTGAGTGTTTTACGATACGGCCTGGTGTCCACCCCGCCCACGCTGAGTTCTGATTAGAAGTCGTCCATCGAGCTCTGTAGTGTCTTCCTTTTGTTATACGAGCTCTCTACATTTGGGTTCTTCGTATTTAATGGCCTTTGTCTCGGTGAGGACCAACCTAGGTAATGTATGGGGTCTGTCACAAGAAAGACCTCTTCATCACTCTTATTTCCCCGTCCTTTATTTGGAGCCGTTTTCCTCCTGTTCGGTTCTCCATTTCAGTTCTCTTCTCAGCACCTTCCTTTTGTGCCTTTCCATAGGTTCATAATCCGGCGGAAAAACATCCCTGTGAGAGTAATGGAGAGGAGGCATTTAGCCTGAACATCATTTTCAAGAAGAATTTTAAGAGGCCTTGGTGATGATAGTTCATGTGAAACAGTAGCTTTCCCTAAACGGAATGCTTTGTGCACTGTAACGCATTCGCCCTTGAAAAATTAAATATGAGTATTTTCGTTAAATACTGAGGTCATGTTCTACTCTTTCCTTTGCAATCAGAGAAGTGGTCTCGGAGCCTTTTTAATGACGAGATTGCGTTTTCAGTCGAAATGTCTGTTTGGTGACTTTGAGTTCTGATTTGTTGATAGAGCATCAGTATCAGGAAGAATTCTATTCTGGTCGACGATGTTATTTGCGTCCTTATGAGCAACGATTCCTAGAGTTAATGGTTAACCCCTTTTGGGAACTTGGCCAATTTGTCCTGCACTTGCTCCTGTATCACTAACAGAGGATTCTGCTTGAGCATCTATCAGTAAGAACGAGCTTATTTCGGTTTTTCAACCCATTTTTTGTGAAAGCATCTTGGCCCTTTTCGACTTCGAATTCTTCGTCTTCGGTCCTTCAAATTCAACGAGCTTTTCAACTTCGCCTTTTTGTATCATTCAGCAATGTTTCTGCATATTTTTGTGTATCCAGAACATTTCTGTTTCTGTCTTAGCTCAATGACAGTACTAAGGTGCATGAGCTGGTTTGATCTCCCTTTCGAAGGAAGAAAATGTCTACTGATTTACTGAGCTCTGTAGACGCAATGTCTTTAAGCTCTACATTAGGTAGTTTTGAGGAAGCTATATTTGCATACGTTATTTCTTTGGTTGAAATTCTCGTTGTTAAGGTTTTTCCGGGTGAACAATGAATCTTCTCTTTTAGATTGGCCATTTCTTGTTTCACGTTACTTATTGCTTTCTCCATTGATAGGAATTTCTGTAAGAGATTTAAACACTCCATGCCCTTTTTATCCTCGTACTACACATTCCTTTGTGTTACCAGGCTTTTTGCCCGTTTGGCAGGAGGAGCAGTATTAACAGAATATCTGTCTTTGCCATCTTTTCAGTTTGTATACAATTTTATTTGCCAGTTTTCCAAGAGAATGTGGCGTAGTGGTTAGGTTAAGTGTAAAACTGTCTTCAAAGGCATTGTAATAGCAATATATGAAAATAAATAACTATACAGTATATTAATTAAGGTTTCACGTAAAGAATTTTTTTGGGTCAATAATAATCTGTCATTTATGGATTTTTCAGTTCTCATTCGACAGTGGTAAATCTGATCATGGACTTTTCAATTGTCGATACGAGTACCTATAAGCGCATTGTTCTGGTGTGTTGTTCGGCTATTAGTTAAACTTGGTAAGACTGACCTCTTAAAAGATATAAACGAGTAATTTGCTAAAACCGTTCAACTGCGAGAAAATTCCAATGCTACCAACCAGTCGTTATATTTTGTTTGATATTGGTTATTGACTGATTTTGATCAGACAATAATTTATGAACGACTAACCTCTGCAAGCTTATTGAGGATATATGCCCTGGTCGACGATTTTCTTTGCGTCAATAGGGGCAATGATTCCTACAGTTAAGGGTGAACCCCCTTTTGGAACTTTGCCAATTTGTCCTGCACTTGCTACTGTATCACCAATTTAGGATTCCGCTTGAGCGTCTATCGGATAGAAAGAGCATTTTTGGAGTTCAAACCAATTTTTCGTGAAAGCATCTTGGCCATTTTTTACTTCAAATTCGTTGTCTTCAGTCCTTCAAATTCGACGAGCTTTTCAACTTCACCCTTTTTGTATCATGCAGCAACGATGCCACATATGTTTGTGTATTCAGAACATTACAGCTTCTGTCTGAGCAAGATGAAAGTAGTCAGGTGAATGAGCTGGTTTGGTCTCCCTTTCGAAGGAATGAAATGTCTACTGATTTACTGAAGTCTGTAGTCGCAATGTTGGAATTTACGTTGTAACGTGTGTTTTTTTTTGCAGGGTAAACAAGGAACCTTCTCTTTTAGATCGGCCATTTCTTGTTTCAAGTTCCTTATCTCTTACTCTATCAATAGGAATTTCTGTAAGAGATTTAAACACTCCATGTACTTTTTATCCTCGTAATTGACATTCATTAGTGTTACCAGGCTTTTTGCCCGTTTGGCAGGAGGAGAAGTATTAACAGAATATCGGTATTTGCTATCTTTTTCAGTTTGTATACAATTGTATCTGCCAGTTTTCCAAGAGAATGTGGTGCAGTGGTTAGGTGCGTCACCACATGTTTCCGTTAATGCAATGCAATGCAATACTATTCAGCAGTCAGACTTCTAACGAGCATGCAACGACTAAGCCTTTATTGTGACTTATCCTTGCCCGTTTGGAAGCAGATTAAATCAGCACACCACTGGTTTGAATCTTAGAAGCAGGTGAACGTTGAAGCTTGTATTTCTCTTATGAATAACTTCGGACGTGGAATAATCCTTAGTGAAGAAATATCTGTATAGCCGTAGAATCGTCAAGTCCAAGAAAGTAACTCCCGAATTTCGAGACTGGACAATCCACTCAAGAGTTATTCCAAACTAACGTGTCTTTTACACTAATGTAGAAACTAAAGTGCATGATTCAACCCTCCATCACTAAAAGAAAGCAGGATGTATAAACGGGTTATTTCTCTGACAGATCATTTTGTATTGTAGTTCAGGGAGTGTCCGAGGTTACTGGTGAAACCCCAAAAAAGGGTAAACAGGATCTGCTGACATTCAAAAATTTTTGAATGATACAAAAGAACACACCGTGATAGTTTAAATCCAAAAGCTCTTTGATTGGGGCCTATCGTTAGAAGTGAAACGCCGGAGGTGCAACCAAGACCGTTGAAAGTCGTCTTTGGATGTAAATAGCAGGTAGATCTACTGCTCTCTTGAAAGTCCAGACTACAAAAAATAATCGTGGAAGGTATTTTTTAGCCAGATTACTCTCCCGCCGATTGGATGAAAAGGAGGTAACTGGTAACAGAATTGAAAACACGTCAGTTCGAGGTGGAAATTAACCTGAAAATTGTAGACCACAAAATCGTTAAAATTGTGCTCTCGTTTTTATGGGAACAGCCGTTGAAGTTGACGGCAACCACGCAGGTCAACAGCCCTAGCAATTGCCTAAAGATTTGAACCCAGACAGTGGACTGGATATTTCTTGTTAAATATGTAGCAAGAAACAACCGAAAATCTTCAGAGATCGAACTAACAAAACTAGATGATAATTATGTACACAAATTTGCAGTTTTTAAATCAAAATGAGTTGAATCAAACTGGTCATGGACCATTTACAAGCTGACTTCATATCACTTACTTAAACATGGCTAAATGAGCAAATTGAAGAGTAAGAAAGGC
>WEDG01000361.1:0-10879 GCA_017591395.1 Schistocephalus solidus | reverse complement strand
GTGCTCGAAAACTTAAATTAACGCTTGTCAGACTTTGGTTAGTCGTACTTCATATAGTGCTGTTAAATTGTGGGACCAAATTGACAATCATGGTTCGTCTGCTGCCCGAAACTGAAAGATGTTTCAGCCGTCAGCAAGGAGCAGTTCACGCTTTGCGCTCTCTGTCCGTAAGATAGATGGAGGTTCCATGAAAATGAAGGTAGACTGAAAACAACGGCTGACGACTCCTCGCAAACACGCCACAGAGTTTCACAGGTTGTATTTCTTACATATACAAAATCAATCAAAACATCTCAGAAAGAATATTTGATATTTGAGCAGTGTTTTCAACTAATTAGCTCTATGCAAACCATATAGAACCAGCTGCGAATTTTCAGTTTAGTCGTAGATGTCTAATGTTTAAGAGCTTTCAGGCATGAGTCCCTTTTGAGCGAGGCAGAGATTTTCTAGCTGGCCCACTGCTATGTGGAGTATATGGAGGAAAGTGAGTCATGTGCCTTCACCATACGCACGCACTTCGAGAAACAAATGGGTAAGATGTACTTTCCAGAACAGCTATTGATGTGGCATTACCTACTGACCCAATAATAAATAAACGAGAAGAATTAATAGCAAGCACAATAACTATATGGTTCGTTTTTTTGCTTATATGCACTTGCGAGTCACCTATTTTTGCAAAGACGTGATGAACGACATAGGGGCTCAAAAATTGGCATAGTGATCTTTAGGCAATTCGTATCCAGAGTTTAAAAGATTGGCAAAATTATTTTTCTTTTCAAACAGGCTAAAATATAATTGTTCATTAGCCCATAAGCGACCACGCCATGCGTTATCTTCTGTTTATTAGTTTTTATCCATTCTATTTGCCTGAATGTTTTTTATACGGCGATTCATTCCATTCATTAGTTATTGGAGTGCATGGCATCAAGAAACTATTCATCTTGTTTCGGGTTGCGAAGTCAGACGATACGATGTTTATCCCAGGTGATATTATACCCTGTATAACGGTTTTTTTGCCCACTAAGGATATATGATTGCCTTTCCTGACTGTCATTGGATGCGTTTTGATGCGAGTGAAGGCAGATTCTTCCGCTTGAAACAACATACGGCAACCCTCTACGGGTGAAGCATGCTTGGTGCGCTCATAACTTATGTCCATTACCGACTCAAAAATTCCAAATTTCTAAAGAGTGGCACATGGAGATTTGCCAAGAACGGCATCCTTCAAAATTAGCTTAATCCCATAGCAGCACGATTGCACGTGTTTCGGAAAACAAACGACAGAAGACGATGAGTGTTTAATACAGATAATTGCAGAACATTACACACATAACCCATACAAACCAGAAGTCATACATCTGCCGTCAATAATCCTCACGAAAGGAAGAGAGACTGATTTAAAAAGGTACCTCACAGACGAATGGTTTACTATCCGAAATAGTACCAAACAAGCCTTAAAAGATCGTAAACAGTTTTAACTATTATCAAATGAACAGAGGAAAGCGTTTAAGGTTGTCTTAACTGACAAGGATGTTATCATTCTCCCCGCGGACAAAGGAGGAGCGATTGCGGTTTTGAACAAAACAGACTACAATGAGAAAATGCTGTCATTGTTAGAAGATGTATCCACTTACGACTCACTCTCTATGGATCCTAGAATGATACAAAAATGATAATTTTGATAATCTAGTGTAGTGTCTTACAGGAAAGAAGCACCGTCAGAATATATGGGTTAATCCCAGAGCTTAACTGAAGCAACCATCGTAAAGATTTATGTTCTAGCTAAAGTCCACAAAACTAAAGTTCCAATGTGACCGATTGACTCATTAGTCGGTGTGCCAACCTACCAAATTAACAAGTGGTTATTCCATAAGCTTCATCTGCTTACAACGACATATCTAACCTCAATTGAAAAGTCAAAGGTGTTTCAAAAGAAATTAAATTAAACAAAATCTCCATGGATGAAATAATGGTATCATTCGATGTTGTATCCCTCTTCATGTCAACTCCGTTAGGCCTAGCAAAACAATGCATGGAGGAAATTCTGTTATCCCGCAATACGTTTGTGTAAGCAGTAACAGTACTGAAACTCATGGACCTACGTTTAGAAATTTGCTTTTCATTAGACCACACATGCTATAAGCAACTGAAAGGAGCTCCAATGGGGTCACCAGCTCTGGTTTGATCGCTGTAGGCGAAATGTAGAAACCAGAGGCCGTGGGTATCAGCAGTATCAGCTCTAAAATTCCGGGAATTTAATTCACAATCCAAAAGGCTTTTCACAATAAACTCCCATACCTGGATGTATCGTCCAACGAAAGACTAACGAAACACTACGCAAATAGGTTTATCGAAAGAAAACACATGCCGAAGTCATTTTATCTTATGAGGACAATCAGCCCTTTGCTCACAAACCGATTGCTGGACCTGATATCTTATTTAAGACTGGACGCCCGACTAGGGACACCGCAGTATCCAGGTTAATTAAGACTTCTTTTAAATTTTGTAAAACCTTCAAAATAAAATCTTAGATGCTAACAATGCTGCAGCCTTCAAAAATTACTCTTCTGCTATTAAAGCGCACGAAAATGAGATGAAAATGAGATTGAGATGAGAATGAACTGAAAACATTTTAAAAATAAGTGGGCCTAACTGATTTGCGCCAAGCTAATCTGACGACGTAGTCTCCTGCGGCAGTGGCGATGTCCGGAAATCTTGTGCAAGTAGCACGTTTGTCAAAAACGCTACAATCGGGACAAAAGAATGAGCACATTCCAACAGGCAAACGTTCAGTAAGCAGGGACTGCCCATGTATTGTTCACGATTGCTCCCATCCTACACGTAGGAGCCGAGAAAAAACTGGCAGGTCGGACCACCTCCATGTACATTTATTCTTTCATCGCCTCATGTAGGGGAGAACTAATTTGTCACGCTAGCCGGCGTTTGTCCAAAAAAAGACGAGAGAACCTTCCAGCTTTGTAAGGAAGGGGGCAATAAGTAGCATAAGCAGATCTATCCTCGCGAATGTGGTAGACAAAGACTATCGTGTAGATGCCAAGACGGCCATCTGTGTAATTTACAAGGTCAACTCAACCTATTCAAAATTTACGGCAGAAACGATGGTCAGTAAACGGACCATACCCTCCCGCACCCTGACATCCGAAAGTGTTGTTCTAATTACCAGCATATATTAATTTCCTCCACAAAGATAAAAATTCAAACGCCTGATGCAAAAATATCGGGAGTTAACGTATGCTCAATAAATGGTATTTTTAATATTTTCTATATTTGACTTACTACATGCAATCAATTTATTTCGTATCTAATCATTAATTAAAGAATCAATTTCGAAATTCATTCTTGTTCTATTAAATTCAAGAAAAAATTCGGCCAATGATTTCACATTCCTAATAAGCCATCCTTTGATTATTTTCAGTAAAATTCTATAAGTGAATTGCACATACCAGGCTGGCTCATCGTAGTTTACCTATTCTCTATATAAATCTACTTCAGTCATTTATAATGAAATTGATTATCATTTTAATACAAAATCGAATAGGCCACTGTTTCATCAAAGTACACTCAATTTGAATTATCAGGTCATTGAAATCGCAAAAGCAAGCTATGATATCCTATGAAACTTAATGTATATCCACACAGATATATAGCCACATTAAGCTAAGATAGAAGTTGTATACTCCTTTAAGTTTATTTCGTAAGTTCTTCAAGAATGTCGGTGAAACTATGCTATTTGAAATATGTCTTTCGTAGTTGTTCATATTGCGTACTTCTGGTGCTCCCTATATTGTATAAACCTAAAAATATTAACCACTTCGGAAAAGATCAGTGCTTAAGAAGAAAAGAATGTACCTGTCATACATGAAAGTGTTAAACAGATTTAGCGTCAAGTACAAAACAAACTGACTGTCTGTGGTTTAGAGAATGGTAAAGTAGAAGAAGCCAAGAAGAGTGCAATCCACCAATCTTATAAGCGGGTAGGTCGTCGTTGTCTTCGACTGTCATGATCTTGTCGGTTAACTCACTAGTAAAACACCCCCAACTAATAAGAGCAGCAAGAATAAGAGGGGCGCAAGGCAGCCGGTCCGGGTGCAGATGCAACTGCATATGCCAGCTTACATTTAAGAAAAGAATCATGAATAATTATCATTTAGACGTTTTTGCTTGTCGTGATTATAATCAGGCCCTCTTTTTTGTCGGTTATAAATGTAAGTCACTGGGGCTGTCAACGCAGATGAGTAAACAGATTCAGGTCAAGAGATACTGTAGTAGACTGGCGTTGATGCGACTGTCTAGTCAAATTGCACAATAATTCTCTCCATTAATCCACAGGGCCCTATGAACCCAGACTTCTATCGTGTGGCATTTTCCATTAACACAAGTATAGATGTGCGCCGGTTGTGCTTTAACATGCCTGGGTGGCGTGAAATGAAAATATACTTCTCATGTGAACACTTAATGTGAAGTCGGCACACTATCAACTTGTCTTAACCCATGTTTGGCAAACACTTTATTTTCGGCCGCTGAATTATCCTCAATTTACCGACATATAAGACATATGTTGGCTTTAAGTTGCTTTAAAACATGAACACATTTATATGCGGCTTCTTTCTATCTCTACAAATGTGCCAGAATATATAACGAATCTTGTTTCTCGCAGGCGGTGCCCACTGCAGATGATGTTAATGTTAAATATCACCCGGCTCCCAGAGACTTCATTTCTTGACTACTATGCGCGTTTTATATTTGCACTGATGCATATCTTGTCTGTGCGTACTATACACAGTAGAACATATGACATGTTGCAGCATATCAACGATTATATATTTGAACTGGTTAAGTAAAACTGCCATCACCCTTTTTTGATGTGAGCGTTTATCAATAACTCAAAATAATTTCGAATGTGACTATATCATTAAAATACTGTTATGTTAATTAGATCGGAAATTAAAAATGAATTCAGAAGAATTATCATAAAATTTGTCTGTTTATAAGCCGTGCCGTATCGGACGTTACCTTGAAAGATCGCAGGCAATAATTAGATTGACAGTTCTTGTAAACAGTAAGAGAAATAAAATCGAATATTTAGCAGTTTATTATTTTTAAGTAACATCAAATTGCCACTACCACAAATAGTCATTAGAAATGTTCCTCGTTAGAAAAAACAGCTAAAATGGCTAAGGGAAAGCACATTCTTCCTAATCCACATATCATGTAACGAGTACGAGTTCACTCTTGACATCCTCAAGATTTTAAGGACGTGGGAGCAACCTAGCGCAGATTTTTTCTGGATATAATAGTCAATGGACGCAATCAAATCGATTAGAATGTTTTGCTGCCTTCTTGAAGCTCAAGTGTGGTAGAGCTTGGCATATGCCTTTTAATCTTAGCAGAGTAGTAAGCTATATAATACTATCTTAACATGCCATTTGTGAATTCGTGGAATAATTTAATAACCTCCATTGGTTTATTCATATCCACTAACCCTGAATGTTCAACCATTAAATTTGACGAAGTTCACTCTAAGCCGTGTGACACAGGGACCGCCCACTCCCTGCTCTGCATTAAGAAGTTGTTTTAACTGATCAATAATTTGTTGATTTATAGATTTCAAAATCACATGACAGCCTGGTTCACCAACAGGCAACTGCGAATTCAGCACCATTTACTTTTGAATTTCTAAACATATCGCATGCGTGTGGAGTGTGTTTGGGGACATTTAAGGAGGTTTTAGGGGGCCTAGGTAACGTTAACGTATTTTCTTTTGTTTAATTTTCTATTGGGTATTGCTCCTTACTAAAGGAGTGCTGATGTGGCTGCTAACAGACTGTCCACTGACAATTTAAAGAAAATTCTCTCCACCAAACTGCATAGCTCACTTTAAACGAGGACAGCTGACTAGAGTTATGACATCTTGGGATTGAAAATTCAATAGTGTCAGTTGTTTTATAAATCAAAGCTGATGCCAATTTTAAGATGGTAGCCAACAATAGCCAGGCAATTTGACATTTAAATCTTCAAATATATTATGCATATGTTGTGTTAATACGCTATAAATAACTAACAAGCTTTTAAAACAGTTTGGGATAATTTAACGTTACTTATTTTCACAGTATGTCTACCGGTGCCCTCATACTTATATAAATATATATATATATATATATATATATATGATAGTATTAGGAGCTCACCGATCTGCTTAAGAACATGTATGTTCCGTTTGTGCCCTAGACTCAGACTAGAGCCCTCGCAGGCGTCGCATAGCGACGTATAGCATATGATGAAATTGAACCGACAAAGACAAGGGGAGACCGGAATGGCCATTTCTGGCTTATTAGCCGTCATCAGTAAAGTCATACCCAATCCCAGAGTGTGGCACACCTGGGATTCGAACCCTGACCTTTGGTATTTGAGTCGAACGCTCTATCATTGTGCCACGGGCTCGTTGTTTTTGTCGGTTGTGATCGGGGAATATGATGATAGTGTGGGGCTCACCGATCTGCTTAAGGAACATGTATGTTCCGTTGTGCCCTGGAGCTCAGACTAGAGCCCTCGCAGGCCTCGCATAGCGACGTATAGCATATGAATCCCAGGTGTGCCACACTTGGGATTGGGTATGACTAACTGATGACGACTAATAAGCCAGAAATGGCCATTCCGGTCTCCCTTGTCTTTGTCAGTTCAATTTTATCATATGCTTTACGTCGCTATGCGAGGCCTGCGAGGGCTCTAGTCTGAGCTCCAGGGCACAACGGAACATACATGTTCCTTAAGCAGATCGGTGAGCCCCACACTATCATCATATTCCCGATCACAACTCGACAAAACAACGAGCCCGTGGCTCAATGACAGAGCGTTCGAATTAAATACCAAAGGTCGCTGGTTCGAATCCCAGGTGTGCCACACTCGGGATTGGGTATGACTGGCTGATGATGGCTAATAAGCCAGAAATGGCCATTCCGGTCTCCTTGTCTTTGTCGGTTCAATTCTCATCATATACGTCGCTATGCGACGCCTGCGAGGGCTCTAGTCTGAGCTCCAGGGCACAACGGAACATACATGTTCCTTAAGCAGATCGGTGAGCCCCACACTATCATCATATTCCCGATCACAACCGACAAAAACAACGAGCCCATGGCTCAATGGTAGAGCGTTCGACTTAAATACCAATGGTCGCGGGTTCGAATCCCAGGTGTGCCACACTTGGGATTGGGTATGACTGGCTGATGACGGCTAATAAGCCAGAAATGGCCATTCTGGTCTCCCTTGTCTTTGTCGGTTCAATTTCATATATATATATATATTTATATATATTTATATATTTATATTTATATATATATTTTGTCTACTTATGTATAAAGTGCAGTCGAATGGTACCGACCGACGCTTGTTCCTGCAATATTAAAGGCAACTTTAAGAACATCTCTTAAAACACTGTCCAGGCCATTGAACTTTAGAATGATTTCGCAAAACTGCAAAATATCGCTGCTTTAAAATAAGCGTCAATGCAACATTATGTCCTTGAAATTATTTTTTTACTCGGATGTGTATTTTCGTCGTAAACATATCGGTTTCTTTACATTTTCTTTTAACGGAAGATGCGTTTATATTCTAAATGTAGTAATGGGGTTCCCTTGTAGAATGCATATAATTTTAATGAATGGATATTTGTACAGCTTAAGTAACAGGTGACGAGGATTCTTGCAATATTATAATGAGATATAACATGATTTTCAGTGGCTTTAATGAATCTGGTATTTCCTTCTTTTTGGTAATCACAATTTTTATTACTCTAATATCATGTTAAAGTACACAAATAAAACATTAAATGCAAGCTCAAAATGTGGAATATTGTGAAAAAGAGCCCTAATCAAAAAATAAAAACTAACTGAATTTTTTAAAATATTTTTGGTGACGTGATGACACGCCTTGATAACCAATTCATATTGACGTTATGGGGTTGTATATTTTCATCTTAATCTTCTGATTGTTGAATGTTTATGTATAATTTATGCCGAAATCTTTGATAGATAATAACCCTGTACATTTTACTCACAGGAATTAGCCCATTTCTTTATACCCTTGATTATATCTAAGCCATACCCAACCACTTAACTCTTACCATAACCACAAACGTCAACCTAACTTTACACTCTAGCAATGACAATCTATTAAAAAAACCAATGTTTTACATCTAAATCTTGGCCTATATTCTGACTGCTCATCCTATTGGTTCACCTTAGGTAATTAATGTCGGAAAAATAAGTGAGATGAGCTGGATCAGTCTTTTTTGGATTTAACAGCGTTCTAAGACCATCCTCCATTTTTGTTGCCGGATTTTGCACTTGCTAAATGGGATCACCGTCTTTCTTCATTCAGGGCATCGATGCTTGAATTCCGTAATCCAATTGTGATAAAACGAAATAATAAATGATCCACGTAACTGTTCGGGACAAAAGATTAGTTAAGCGCACGTGATTCAATGCATAATGCTCATTGCCTGTTGGATGACTCTTTTAGAGTGCTGGAAGAGCATTAAGTTCAAAAGTCTCCACAAACATATATCTTTTTGCTAGGGCCGTTCTTTAAGTGGAAAATGTTTCGTCCATATTTCAAGCGACTGAACACATATCAGGGTATATTATATTTTAGAAGCAATTAGCTGGACCTGATATTTAATTAACGACAAGACGCCCAACTGTGGTTGCCGCAGAATCCAGGTAAATTGAGACTCATTTAAATTTTGTAAAGCATTTAAAGTAGCAATCTTTGAAGCTCCACAAGCCGCCGTCTTCAAAAAAGTACTCTCCTGCTAAGTAAGTGCTCGAATAAAAGCCCACATATTTGTAGCTTACGTTGCCTTACCCATTTAAAAATTAATATTTAATCGGGGGAGACATTGAAGGGCATGTCCTGCCCTCTTATCTCCCCGAGCCCGCTCCACTTACCATGACATTGGCGGACGTGCTCTTTCCTCTTAAATATCACAGTCCACTCTACTTTCCGATAAATCTTCCTTAACGATCGCGAATGATTTTGTAAGTTTTCGCGGTATTTATTCCGTGGATCATTTATCAGATTTAAATACCATTGTCAATCATGATCTTGTGACAGAACACTTTATGAATATAGCCCTTAACTAAGAACATTAACGAACATTTTTTAGAAATGTTTACCCAGATTGTCCTTTACTCACGTCCAGAAAAGTTCACGTGATCAGCTCAGCACTGATGCGTTATTGTAAGCCAAGTCTCAAGCCCGTTTTCAGTTAAGAATTTTTTTGTTTTTGAAAGAAAACTTACTTACTAAAAGGGTGTTGAGGTTAGACGTTGTTAAGAAGGCTAAGGACAGACATGGGTACTTCATTTAAGTCGACCTGCCCTTCTAGACGCTACGTTAAGGTCACTAGGAATGCAGGAATCGGGACTTTGCTTGCCAAAATGTTCAGCATTTGTATTTCAAAGTTTTGCTGGTACACAGCTTTTAAGGTTTCCAGTACTGCCAAAATAAGACAAAGGCATGTGTGCTCACCGGTTTAGAGATAGGAAATCAGAGAAAATAATTTTTAAATTGAGCGGACCTTAATGACTCGCGCCACGCCACCCTGCCGACGTAGTCTTCTGTGGCAGTGACGTTGCCCAGACATCATGTGCATAAAGTACGTTCGTCAAAAAAGCCACATTCAGGGGCACAATGATGATAATTGCCCAGCTAGCTAACGTTCAGTATTCAGAATATGCCCATGTATTGTTCCTGATAACTCCCATCCTACACGGAGAAGGCACGGACAAACTACTACGTCGGCCCACCTCCATGCGCATTTATTCTTTCGATTGGTCCGGTCACTTGCGAATCCATCGCACAGAGACTGGCAAACTAGTGTCTGGAGCACCAACAAACAGTAGAGACCGCATCCTACCAATGCCGTAACTGCCCACGCGCATGCACACATCGCATGGGCCTGCTCGATCACATGCGCTTCTGCGAAGCCGAATCCACCGCAATGCCGAGCACATCTCGCGATCAAATTAACAATTCCCATACTTCTCCAATTGGTTGGACTACCAGTACCAGCAGCAGATGCCCCCAGACTCAGCACCTCCCAACCTATCTTTTTCCTCATCGTCACCGCGCTTGCTTATCACGCAACGGCCTGGTCAGTGACTTTCAAATCCATCGCACAGAGTCTGGTGAACCAGTGGCAGGAGCATCAACATACATCCGCCACACCCAAATCAACTGACCGCACTGCCAACGCACATTCAAAAATCGCATGGGCCTATTAGGTCACATGCATCTTCATGAAAAGCTGCAGTAAAACACCACTGGCTATACCACAACACTACATCTGTCCCCATCAGCCTCTGCACCTTGCATGATCAAACACAATACCGCAAAAAACATGCTGTGACTCTGCACAGCTGGTTAAGAGCCAAAGTATGATCCTTGGCTATTTCAAACTAGGACTCCTCTGTTGCATATGCGATCTGAGGCTCAATAATATCGCGGATTGATAGGTGCCGTGTGTAAGAGTAGGTTGTCAACTGACAATCACATCCAGACTTCGCACTCAGTCTTATGTGTGTTTTGTGGAGTGACTGACTGGCGGACTGAGAGTCAGGCTGTAATGGCATCTTCATAATGTGCCCTTTATGGCACTCCCACCCCGTGGGATCTGAGCTAGGTGTGGTGTTTCAGCCAGAAGTGGCTCCGGCCACGCCGGCCACCTGCGCCCGCTCCCATCTCCGGTCTTCTTGACTCTTTCAGGACACTGATCTGGTGCACAAAAAACCCAAACATTTTTAGCCAACTTTACCTTCTTAATTAAGAAATGCACATTTATTTAGACGTGACATTGGTG
>WEDG01000360.1:0-48433 GCA_017591395.1 Schistocephalus solidus | reverse complement strand
TGTAACGATCATGGCCTCCTTCTTATGCACACGTATGCGGAACACCATCTCCCTGCTGACCACACCTTCTTCCGCCTTCCGATGCAGGAGAAGGCCACGTGGATGCACCCTCGGTCGCGGCGCTGGCGTCTGCTGGACTATGTTCTCATCCTCAGGTGAGATCGGCGGGACGTGCTGGTAGCCAAGGCAATCCGCGATGCCGATGGTTGGACAGATCACCGCCTCGTCATCTCCCAGATGAGGCTCCGACTGCAACCTTGACGAGAGGCCATAAGGTAAGCAACTGCCAGGTAATTTAAATACACTTTTTATTAAATCTGCTCACTGTTTTTATTTCAGCAACAAAATAACCAAGAAACTGGAGGACCTGCCTGCTCAAGCTGATAATGCTACCGTGGAGACTACGATGGTGTCAACTGCGAAATATCATCCAGTTCTCCGCCCTCAGCGTACTCGGACGCGCACGTCGTCAACACCAGGTCTGGTTTTGACGGCAATGACGCCGACATCAGTTACTTTTTCGCGGAGAAGAATGGAATGCATAAACCCTACATGAACCTTCGGACAGACGTCACCAAAGCAGCCTTCTTCAGATGCCAGTGCCTTGTAGCAGCAACGGCTGTGGGAGATCAGAATGCCTGGATGATCCGAAAGGCTAAGGATATCCAGAGTTATGCGGAACGAAATGTAATGAAAAACTTCTTCAAAGCCATTAAAGGCCATCTACGGCCCGTGTATCAAGGGGACCGCAACACTGCTCAGCTCTGACGGCAGAGAAATCTCAAATTCTAAAATGCTCGGCGGAACACTTTAGAAGTAGTCCTTATTTGCTCCTCAGCCATCTCCGATGCTGCGATTGACCGGCTCCCTCAAGTGGTTGCGAACAATAACCTGGATCTGCCACCTTCCCCACCGCAAACCATGTGGCCCGTGCAGCAATTTGTAGCGGTAAAGAACCGGGATCGGGTGCAATCCACCGGAAGTCTACAAGCACGTTGGACACGGCTGATGTCAGAACTCACAATACCCTTCAGGAGATGTGGCGCCCAGGACAAGTTCCTCAGAGTTTCAAAGACGCGACCGCCGTTATCTCTACAAACGAAATGGGAACCGGCTACTCTGTGATAATCACAGAGGCATCTCGTTAGCTCAACATCGCCCGGAAAATCTTTCGCCCGTATCCTTCTCAATCCTTCTCAACCACTTTTGAATAACCACGTTATGTCCATTCTATAAACAGAGTAGTACTACAAGTAGTATGAATCGTATATGGCAAATACATAGACATAGGTACTAGGTAAAGCCCAGACGTGTTTTGCCGATGTTTCTGCTACTGCGTGACACAACAACGCAGTGTTCGTCTCCTCAGTGGGTCCCCTAGCGTTCTCTATGCTGTTTCTGGTACATGGACTCCAGAAAAATAATCGGTGAAAAACTTCTGAAATTATTTAGTGCAGGACATGGAGTCAGGTGATTAGGACATTACTAATAAGGGTCAGACCTGAAGTTTCAAATTACATGTTGGTCAAAGACAATCAACAACTGCGGAATAACCACGTTATGCCCATTCTTCAAACAAGTAGTCCTACAAATAAGTATGAATCTTATATGGCAAATAAATTATATCATACTATCTACAAAGGTACTAGATTAAAGCTCAGACACGTGCTTCGCCGATGTTTCTGCTGCTGCGTGACACAGCATCGAGGGGTTCGGCTGCTCAGTGGGTCCCCTAGCGTTCTCTATGCGGTTTCTGGTATATAGACTCCAGAGAATAATCAGATAAAAATTCCTAAAATTATTAAAGTGCAGGACATGAATTTAGGTTATACGGATATGAAGTTTTAGGTTCAGTTCCGAAATTTCAATCTTCATTTTGGTCAAAAACAATCAACCACTGTGGAATAACCCCGTAATGCCCATTCTACAAACAAGATAGTACTACAAGTAGTAATAATCTTATATGTCAAATAAATTATACCCTACTTAAACAAAGATACTAGGTAAAAAGCCCAGACACGTGTTTCGCTGATGTTTCTGCTGCTGCGTGACGCAGCATCGAGGGGTTCAGCTCCTCAGTGGTCCCCCAGCGTTCTCTATGCGGTTTCTGGTATATGGACTGCAGAGAATAATCAAGGAAAAATGTCTGAAATTATTAAGTGCAGGACATGGAGTCAGGTGTTTCGAACATGCCTTTTTAGGTTCAGAACCGAAATTGCAATCTACATTTGGATCGAAGACAATCAACCACTGTGGAATAACCACCTAATGCCCATTCTTAAAACAAGTAGTACTCAAAGCAGTATGAATCTTATATGGCAAATACATTATACCCTACTTAGACATAGGTACTATGCAAAAAGCCCAGAAACATGTTTTTGTCGACGTTTTTGCTGATGCATGAAACAGCAACGAGTGGTTGGGCTCCTCAGTGTGTCCCCCAGCGTTTTCTACGCGGTTTCTGGTATATGGACTCCAGAGAATAATCGGGGAAATAAGTTCTGAAATTATTAAGTGCAGTGGGACATGGAGTCAGGTGTTTTGGACATGCCTTTTTCTGTTCAGACATGAAATGTTAATCTATATTTGGGTCGAAGACAATCAACCACTTTGGAATAACCACGTTATGTTGATTCTACAAACAAGTAGTACTACAAGTAGTGTGAATCTTATAGGGCAAATACATTTTACCCCAAATAGACATAGGTAGAAGGTAAAAGCCCAGACACGTGTTTCGCCGTTGTTTCTGCTGCTGCGTGACACAAACGCGCGGAGTTCGACTCCGCAGTGGGTCTCCCAGCGTTCTCTATGTGGTTTCTGGTATATTGACTCCAGAGAATAATCGTGAGATAATTTCTGAAATTATTAAGTACTCGTAAAATCGGGGAAATAAGTTCTGAAAATTTTTAATTGCAGGACATGAAGTTAGGTGTTTTGGATCTGCCTCATTACGTTCAGACTCGAAATTGTGATCTACATTTTGGTCAAAGAATCTAAACTACTGTTAAGTTACCACGTTATGCCCATTCTTTAAACAAGTAGTACTACAAGTTGTATGAACCTTATATGGCAAAAACATTTCATCGTACCTCATATCAAGTTACTAGCTGTAAGCACATGCATGTGCTCCACCGATGTTTCTGCTGCTGCGTGACACAGCAACGTGGGGTTTGGCTCCTCAGTGTGTCCCTAAGCGTTCTATATGCGGTTTGTTGTATACAGACTCTAGAGAATAAACGGGAGAAAATTGTTGAAAAAATAGAGTGCAGGAGATGGAGTCAGGTTCTTGGAACATGACGGTTAGGGGTCAGACTCGAAATGCAAATGAACATTTGGGTCGAAGACAATAAACGACTGTGAAATAACCACGTCATGCCCATTCTACAAATAAGTAGTACTTCAAGTAGTATGAATCTTATATGGCAAAGACGTTAGACACTACTTTCGACAAAAGTACAAGTTAAAAGCCAGACACGTGTTTCGCCGATGCAACTGCTGCTACATGACACAGCAACGAGGGTTTCGGCTCCTCAGTGTGTCCCCAATTGTTCTCTATGCGGTATAACATAATTGCCTAATTTTGCGATTTAATAACAAAATAAGTCAACTCGAGTGTAGGTTGATGAATGCTCGGGTTTATGCGATGTCGCAATAAATGGGTATCTTATTTAATTAGAAATAACAGTACCTTTTTATTTGGAGAACCGAATTCAAATGTACCTATGTTTTGGAGCAACTCAAGGACAGCAGTTATCTTATATGGCTGTAAATTTTCATTTCACGCCTCCAAGACCTGCTTAAGCATAACCGGCACAAATCTATAATTGTGTTTATGGAAAATGCCAAACGATTGAATTCGGGGTTCATAGTGCCATGTTTAATATCACCGACAATTATTGTGCAATTTGACTAGACATTCATATCCACGCCAGTCTACTACAGTATATCTGGACTTGAATCTGTTTAATCCTCTGTGTTGACAGCTCCAATGACTCACATTTATAACCGATAATAAGAGGGCAAAAACACCTGTATCATAATTGTTTACGAAGCTTTTTCGAAAAGGTAGGTTGTCATATGCAGTTGCATCGGCACCTGAGACGGCTGCATTGCACTCCTCTAATGTTTGCTGCGTTGGGGGTGTTTTAACTTGTGTGTTCAACCAAAAAGATTCAAACCACTGAAGTCACTTGGCTACTTCTACCATATTATTCCTTACACAGCAGACAGTAAGCTTTTTTTATATTATACGCTTAGTCTGTTTACCGCTATCATTTTATGACACGTGTATGCTGTCCTTCTTTATCAGTGATATATGCCTACGTTATTAATATTTCTAAGGTTCCTACACCATATGGACGCTAGAAGTATACAATATGAACTGCTTTGAAAGAAAAATAACAGATAGCATATGTTCGGCTATGCAACTGAAGAAACTAAGAAATTAATTTACAGGTGTATAAAGCTTCTATATCAACCAAATGATGCTATATATCTGCCTGGATATACATTAAGTTGTATATGACCTAAAGCTTGCTTTTCGAAGGACAATACTGGAAGTCATTTTCAATAATTTTCTTTTATGGGATTTTCTTTAAGGGTAAGACCTGCAATTTCAATGAACAGTTTGTGTCAAAGACAATCACCTAATGTGGCATAACCACGTAATGCCCATTCTACAAAAAAGTAATAAAACAAGTATTATCAATCTTCTATGGCACTAATATTATGCCGTACTTCCGACATAGGTACTAGCTAAAAGCCCAGACACGTGTTTCGCCGATGTTTCTGCTGCTGCGTGACGCAGCAACGAGGGGTTCGGCTGCTCAGTGGGTCCCCAGCGTTCTCTATGCGATTTCTGGTATATGGACTCCAGAGAATAATCAAGGAAATAATTTCTGAAATTATTAAGTGCAGGACATGGAGTCAGATGATTCGGACATGACTTTTTAGGGTCAGACCTTAAATTGCAATGAACATTTGGTTCGAAAACAATCAACCACTATGGAATAACCACGTAATGCCCATTCTACAAACAAGTAGTACTACAAGTAATATGAATCGTATATGGCACATAGATTATACCGTACTTCCGGCATAGGTTCTAGCTAAAAGCCCAGACACGTGTTTCGCCGATGTTTCTGCTGCTGCCTGACGCAGCAACGAGGGGTTCGGCTGCTCAGTGGGTACCCCAGCGTTCTCTATGCGGTTTCTGGTATATGGACTCCAGAGAATAATCAAGGAAATAATGTCTGAAATTATTTAAGTGCAGGACATGGAGTCAGATGATTCGGACATGACTTTTTAGGGTCAGACCCGTAATTTAAATGAACATTTGGGTCGAAACAATCAACCACTATGGAATAACCACGTAATGCCCATTCTACAAACAAGTAGTACTACAAGTAATATGAATCGTATATGGCACACATATTATACCGTACTTCCGACATAGGTTCTAGCTAAAAGCCCAGACACGTGTTTCGCCGATGTTTCTGCTGCTGCGTGAAGCAGCAACTAGGGGTTCGGCTCCTCAGTGTGTCCCCCAGCGTTCTCTATGCGGTTTCTGGTATATGGACTCCAGAGAATAATCAAGGAAATAATTTCTAAAATTATTAAGTGCAGGACATGGAGTCAGATGATTCGGACATGACTTTTAAGGGTCAGACCAGACATTTTAATAAACATTTGGGTCGAAGACAATCAACCACTATGGAATAACCACGTAATGCCCATTCTACAAACAAGTAGTACTACAAGTAGTATGAATCGTATATGGCACATATATTATACCGAACTTCCGACATAGGTACTAGATAAAAGCCCAGACCCGTGTTTCGCCGATGTTTCTGCTGCTGCGTGAAGCAGCAACGAGGGGTTCGGCTGCTCAGTGTGTCCCCTAGCGTTCTCTATGCGGTTTCTGGTATATGGACTCTAGAGAATAATCAAGGAAATAATGTCTGAAATTATTTAGTGCAGGACATGGAGTCTGATGATTCGGACATGACGTTTAAGGGTCAGACCTGAAATGGCAATGAACATTTGGTTCAAAAACAATCAACCACTATGGAATAGCCACGGTGTACCAATTCTACAAATAAGTAGTACTACAAGTAATATGAATCGTAAATGGCACATAGACTATACCGCACTTCCGACATAGGTTCTAGCTAAAAGCCCAGACACGTGCTTCGCCGATGTTTCTGCTAAAGCGTGAAGTAGCAACTAGGGGTTCGGCTGCTCAGTGTGTCCCCTAGCGTTCTCTATGTGGTTTCTGGTATATAGACTCCAGATAATAATCAAGGAAATAATTTCTAAAATTATAAAGTGCAGGACATGGATTCAGATTATTCGGACATGACTTTTAAGGGTCAGACCAGACATTTTAATAAACATTTGGGTCGGAGTCAATCAACCACTATGGAATAACCACGTAATGCCCATTCTACTAACAAGTAGTACTACAAGTAGTATGAATCGTATATGGCACATATATTATACTGAACTTCAGACATTGTTACTAGATAAAAGCCCAGACCACTGTTTCGCCGATGTTTCTGCTGCTGCGTGACGCAGCAACGAGGGGTTCGGCTGCTCAGTGTGTCCCCTAGCGTCCTTTTTCGTTTTCTGGTATATGGAATTCAGAGAATTATCAAGGAAATTTTTTCTGAAATTATTAAGTGCAGGACATGGAGTCAGATGATTCGGACATGATTTTTTAGGGTCAGACACGAAATTAAGATGAGCATTTAATTCGAAGTAAATCAACCACTGTGAAATAACCACGTAATGGCTATTCTAAAAACAAGGAGTACTACAAGTGTAATGAATCGTATATGGCACATATATTATACCTTGCTTCCGATGTAGGTACTAGCCAAATGCCCAGACACGTTTTTCGCCAACGTTTATGTTTGCTTGTAACACAGCAAAGAGTGGTTCGGCTCCTCAGTGGGTTCAACAGCGTTATCGATGCGATTTATGGTATATGGACTCCAGGGAATAATAAAGCAAATCATTTCTGAAATTATTAAGTGCAAGACATGGAGTCAGATGATTTGGACATTCCTTTTTTTGGTCAGACCAGAAATTTCAATGAACATTTAAGTCGAAGACAATCAACCACTGTTAAATAACCACGTAATGCCCATTCTACAAACAAGTTGTACTACAAGTAGTATGAATCTTATATGGCAAAGTCTTTATACCGCTCTTCCGACATTTGTACTAGCTTAAAGCCCAGACCACAGTAGTGGATTTTCTTCGACCCAAATATTCATTGAAATTTCGAGTCTGACACTAAAAATTCATGTCCGAATCACCTGACTTCATGTCCTGCACTTATTATTTCAGAATTTATTTCCCCGATTTTCCCTTTGGAGTCCATATACGAAAAACCGCATAGAGAACGCTGGGGGACCCACTGTGCATCCGAACCCCTCGTTTCTGTGTCACGCAGTAACAGAAACTTCGGCGAAACACGTGTCTGGGCTTGTAGCTAGTACCTATGTCGGATGTACCGTATAACGTATTTGCCATATAAGATTCATACTACTTGTAGTACTTTTGTTTGTAGAATGGGCATTAGGTGGTTATTCCAAAGTGGTTGATTGTCTTTGACACAAATATTCATTGAAATTTCAGGTCTGACCCTAAAACGTCATGTCAAAATTACCTGACTCCATGCCCTGAACTTAATAATTTCAGAAATTATTTCCTCGATTATTCTCTGGAGCTCCTATACCAGAAACGACACAGAAAACGCTGGGGGACCCACTGAGGAACGAAACCTCTTGTTGCTGTGTCACGCAGCAACATGAACATCGGCGAAACACATGTCTTTATTTTTATCTAGTACCTATGTAAGAAGTTCGGTATTACGTTTTTCGAAATGAATGTTTTTGTGTTTTGAATGGCCATTTCTGCCATAAAAGTCATCATCGTCGGCCAACCATGCACCTCCCTGGGCGTCGCGTCATCATAGGCTCGAATCCTTGAGCCGTTCAAATTAAGTCCAACGCTCTGACTATTTACCTGCTGCCACTTGAGTTGAGATTAGGGAATATTCACGGTGGTAGATGCGCACTCACTGATTGGTCATGAGACCCGCTCATTCCGTTCAGACTTGGGGCTTTCTCTCGAGCACCGCCAGCAGCCGCACAGCGGCAAATATTAGAGGCAGAGGGGACGGTAAAAGCTTCTAATGGGAATGATCATAGGCTTCACCTACAAAATATCCAGTTATTAATTTAATGGTTAGAGCGTTTGACTTTTAAGCACCAGGTTTTGGGTATGAGCCTTGATGAGATAATTCATGGGTGTGACTCTGGCTGGTTGATAACAATTTATATGGCACAAATGACTATTCACATCTCCTGTGTCTGTGCTTTAATTCTGCCTTTAGTACTAGCCACTTTGCGGCTGCTGACGGTGCTAAAATGTGCATTCCAAGGCAGAATGGGGTCTAGGCATCCCCTAAACGATCGGTGAGCTCCTATTCAACAATAAGTGAATTATGCGAATCTCATGAAAGTTTACACAATAATGGAAGCGCAGGTACTAATAACTGTGCTGCCAATATGGTGAATAAGTTTATAATTTATACTACTGACTCCCTGCTGGCTGTTTGTGAATATTACGCGGTTATGCCGCAGCGGTTGATGGAAATTGGCCCAAAGTTTCATTTCAAATTTTGTTTTGCACCAATAGACATTTTGATAAACTGATCTGCCTTAATTTACACATTACTTTCTAAGAAAAATAAAAGGTGGAATTTCAAAACTGAAATATCTAACAGAAAGCACACAGAGAATGATGGGTACCCGACGACAGTTCGACCGTCGTAGTCCGACGATGTCCACCGGATGTTTCATGGAAGGGTGGAGCGGGGACGGTGACTTGCGCGTGAATTAGTTTTCAGTGATAGTAGCCCTGCGCTGCAGCTACCGCACTCTCTCCTCCTCCCCCCACCTGAGCCTGGTGTCAAGACAGAGTCAAGAAGACCGGAGGCGGGAGAGGACGCAGATGGCTGGCGCGGCCGGGTCTTCTAAGTCCTAGCCGCCCCTAGGCGTGCCACCACACCTCCATATTCGGCATTTGTTATGCGGAGCGCAACCCGAATAACACCGGCCGTGCCCTAATGTGGCCCCCGTATTGGTCCAACGCATCTACCACGTGGCCCGTTTAGGGGGTAAGATGGGTACCCACTGATGAGCAGAAACCTCATAGCTGTGCCATGCAGGGGCAGAATAGCAGCGAACATGTTTCTGGGCTTTCAGTTAGTCTGTGCAGCTGCCAGTATGGTATATAATTTTGTAAGTTATAGTACTGACTGTCCGTTGGCAAATTGTGAATATACCGTGGTTATACCGCAGTGGTTTATTGACCTCGGACCAAATATTCTTTTCAAATTTTGGTCTGTTCCTATGGACCTGTGAATACACTGGTCAGCTCCAAATTACACACTAATTTCTGTAGAAGTTTTAAAGCTTAAATGTGTGAATCTCATTGGTTCTAAGCATACGCATTCGGAATAAGTTGCTTCCGTGTTGGCAGTTTGTAGTAATAAAATTGTTAACCTGTGGCACCATTTTCATGATTTAACTCAGAAGGAATATGTTAGAAAACTGTATATTTTACGGAATTCTGAATCAATTATGTTTAACCTTAATGGTATTTTATTAGAAACGTTCAATGAGTAGCTATTCGTGGACATGTAAGTCGTCGGCATGGCATTACTTGAAGTGCTAACGTAAACTTAGTGCTTTTTTCTGTTTTCGTTTTAAGAGTGAAAGTGCTACATAAATTTTCATGAGTTAACTTAAACTGAAAGCAGTCCTTTCCTCACATGTGCCGTTTAAAACGATGTAATTTGTTTCCGAATAAACATTAAAAGTTATGCCTGACCTTGTTTTTCGTAATATATACTCGAATAAGTTAAGAGCACAGAAAAGCTATGGAAAAACGTCATTCTAAATTAGTAGTAACTTTACCAGGTGTGGTTTTCAGAGGAGGCCAAACCGAGGTCTATTTAAAACCAAAATGCCTGTCTTGCGATAATGTGAATAAAAGTTACTATAACAACCCCAAATGCCATATACAATGCTTTCAAACCGCATGCCAGGAGAAAGTTTTCTTTCATTCAAGCAAAATACATTAGGTCAATGTATTATTAGCAGGATCAGTCAACTTTTGTTACTAACGGCCACATTGACTAAACGTGTCCTTGAAACTAAGAGAATATTTAAGAAGGAAATGTCCCCGGAGGACAATTTCAGCAATAAATATATTAAGAAAGTCGGACACTTTAAATTATACCCCAGGTAGTAATCCTTAAGTAATCCTAGTGTCAGATTTACGTTGGTATTAAGGATTGACGTCGGTCATTCAGATATCTTCATTTGGCCCGACGCAGAAAAGCTAGATGCCGCGTCTAATTACGTTTACCAATGCCCACCATCCCTCTGTGGCTGATGAATAGACACTGACGGCAATTTTATCGGTAACTATCCCGTCGTCCATCGATCCTTACAGCAGCATGTTATTTTTATACTTGCCTTCATATTAACTTATTTACAAGATATCAACAGCAGACGTATATTCTCGAACTGGAAGGCACCTAACTTCCACGATAGTTACTTCGTCTTGTCAGACTTTTAAAGTGGCCAGAAATGTCCCAGCTTGCTGGCGAAGCAAGGCAAACAAAAATTCAAACATCTGCGGCAAAACAAACGTATCTTAACAGCGAGCCCAGATGTTTGATTGGCATTTACTTAGTGGACAGAAAACGGAGAATTAGGAAAATGCTGTCCATTCTCTCGGACAAAACTAGAAAAATAGGAAAAATAGAAAGCTCGTTCAGGTCAGGTTTAAACGCTACTGACTGATTGCTTGAAATAATTAAAGCGGATGGTTTCATAAACAAACAGAGCCTGGAGCATCTCTGAGGTGCAGCATACATTTACCTCGGTTACTTGGTTTTCAGAAGGTTCACCAAGGTGACACATTTTTTTTACTGCAATTTTAGATGTGAGAAGCATAACGTACCATGCGATAGTGAAATAAATACTAAACGAACTTAAGCCCGTACAGTTTCAGCTAGTGCCACATAGCTAGAGATATATCATTGAAATTGTTATCGGCGCGAATTCTTTCCGCCTGATCAAATGGTGAGGATTTCGCTGGTTACTTCGTCTCAGTTTACAAAAATACATGTCACAGAAAGACTCCACTATCTCCATGATTTAATAGCCTCAAATGAGAAGGATAAGTGCATGTCGATAAATCTCCTCAAGGAATGAATATTTGATGCATGTTAAACGTGCATTTCCTATATGACAACAACATGTACAGACAGATGGATGAAGCAGCTATCGGCTCGTTTCTTGGTCGGCATGTGGATAATATGCTGACAGGTGAACTGTACTTTTCACAACCTCGTCGTCAGATAAATAGTCTGATATACAATGGGCACTAAGTTGATGATATAATTGTGACTGAATTTTACGAAACTGGCATTTCGGCTGTACATAATGCCAAAATTCAGGCACACCTGTCAAGCAAATTTATGCTGGGTGAAATACAATCTGGATAACCGCATTTCTGGACGTGCTTCTAAAAAGAATTTCTGAGAGGAGTGTTTGGGTAAGCATCTATCGTAAGAAGACATGATCTGGGCAATATACCAAAGTTGTGCACTGGTTCACACAGCGAACGAAAATGTTTTGTTTGCCTGAGAGCACTCAAGAATATCCTAAGTCTGTAGACAGTATTTTTGACTGAACGGACGTCCAGGTTGATGCATTGCTGAGAAAGAGGCCAAAGGACAATCAAGCCCATTCTGCTAACAGCAGGCATAACACGGGTTTCATTAGAATCCGGTTTCAAGAGTACTTGCTCATTGCATTTTTAAGAAGACGCTCAATTTCAAGTTTTATCAGTTCCTTTTCAGCAGCTGCCTCCCATCTACTGCTATCGAGTACGCCCAACCAATACGGCGATTACAAAGTCAAACTGACAGTCCAGCTCGCCTGTATGTGCATCTTTTCCTCTACATGCTCGTGTGGGGGGAATGTATTTGCTGCACGATCCAGCTTTGCTCGAAAGAGTTTGACAACGCTAACATGTCCAGCCTCGTATATATTGCAGATACAGACCATGGCATATATGCCAGAAAGGCTTTTCAAATTATTTAAAAAGCCTCATCCATCTACTTTAAATGACTCTGATAGGTTTTGATGCCTACGGAAGATTTTTCTGCAATCCGGCCGCACGAACCGCTAGTGTGCGCGGAGAAGAACTTCGTACGGTGTCTCAATTATCTTGGCCCGACATTTACCAAGCTCACCGCCGCTGGTAATTGTCCTGCGTGTTGGCTACCACCTCGCCCCCTGACACCGATCAGAAGACACTGAATGCAATGTTGGCTTATTCTACCAACCCCTCTCTCATTGTACCCCGGCATTCATCTTTTAATTGTTGTCATAAGTGTACAGACCTGAAGATAATGTTTCGACAGCAGACATCCGTTACATTGTCTTTTGAATATATATTAGCATGTATTTTTCACACTTTCTGAATCTAAAATTCATTGTTGATGTTTCCTATGAGACGTTCGTGATTGTTTTATTAATAAACTAATGTATTTTATGGCTTTATTATACTCATAAATGTAAAAAGATGTATTTTTGCAGATATTGAATTATGTATTTTTCTTACGCATTAGTAGAGGAGGATTAAAACTATCTACAGGTAGAAGAACATTGCCAACAAAGATTATGGAAAGAGGTTTGGACTTCTAGGCAACAGGTTGCCGGGTTAAGCTTCGGGTGGTGCATCGCCCGGGGTTCGGTTTGACTGGCTGTTGACAGCTAATTAAATGGAAATGAAAATTCCGGTCTCCCTTGTCTTGTCAAACGTTCTTGTGTTTATAACTCACACCGCTGTGCGGCTATTGGTGGGCCTCGAGAATGAAACCCTCAGCAGAATGGTACCGGTGAACCCCCATTATCAATCGGTGAAACGTTCATCCACCAAACCTACGTACATTTTACTACATAATATTGAAAAATCCTAGTTTTGCAACGCACCGAACCTTCCGATAAAGGCAAAAGTTTCTAGATCTTAGTAAGGTCATTGAAGTAAATTAGTAGCAGGGATTAAATATGTGGCTTTTTACTATCAAAATTTTTATTTTAGCAATTTTATACATTCCCTGGATATAAACAGCTCTGCCAATATGATTTTGTTTTAAAGACCTTTAGAAAGAAACGCGTGATATACTGTTTTGCAAATTGCTCAATTTACATTGCAAGTTTCCGCCTTTAAGCCAAACGTAATGTGCAGTTCAAATTATACAGTGCCATTTCAGTCATTTTAAATAAAATGGCCTATAGATATGATTAGATCATGAGACAGTCAATTTTTGCGTAATTTTTTCTTCCAAAAACAGAACTCCGATTAACTTTAAGGAAACTTCATTTTACGGTTAAAGGTGAGCATTTTGATTTTGGTCTACATCTCTGGCACGCCGAATTTTTAAAACATATTTTCAAAAGAAATACATTAGTAAAATGCCTACGTTATTATTTGTATTGCAGACTTTCCTATAGTTTTCCATCCATGCCCTCAACGAAGCCTTTCTCACATGCATACATAGGCATACATCTATCCACACATGAACAACGAAATACGGACCACTTTGTTTTCTGCCACGATGGCAGAAATAGGCAGACATTTATTTTACCTAATGCAATTACCCAGTTTGACTAGCAAAACGCATGGATGCCAACACGTGCGTGCGCATGCCGGCTAGCGCAATAAGAAACTGATTTCAGCTGTGAATTTCATCAATTTGATTATGGATTTGTCATCACACTGCTGCAAGCATAAAACCATCAAGTTCAGTTTAGAACTTAATCGATGACATGAGAAAATATGACAGGGTCGGCGGTTGAGCCTTACAAGCACACACTGAAGAGCACACGTTACGCACCTGTGCACTACGTGTCAGCAGTTAGTCATGAAAGCGCACACATAAATAGATTCTTCCCAGGTGAGAGGTCATTCTGCCCTGCTAGTTCTCTAAAACTTAAGTGTTGCTCTTCTGGTTTTGATTCCTGAGTCTTATCACAGTTACCATGCCAACGACGAAAGCGGTTGTTAAGCAAGCAGACATGCTGGAGGAGATGCAACAGGAGGCAGTTAACCATGCCTACGAGGCGCTGCAATGTGAGGGTCAGTACATGGATATTGCTAAACACGTTCGATGCCACTTCGATCGTTTATATGGGCCTTCCTGGAGTTGTGTTGTTGGCAAGGATTTTGGAACGTAAGTATATTTAAGCATCTTTAACCTCTTTAAAAAAGACAAGTAGGAACCGGGCATGTTACAGATGTAAAGTAAAAGACAGAAACGGCGCTTTGTGTAATTTATTACTGAAATGAAAATATGTTGTTTCGAGTTATATCTGAGAAGTTTTAATGAGTTGCTTTATACACTCCTCTTTTGAAGGATAATTTGTCCTTTCTGTGACTGGCTCTCTAGCAAACACATCACCATGGCGTCACATGAATCAATTTTGTGACTGGTTATCAAAATAAGCTTATAGAAATGGATGTCTTTGTGCCTTTTGATGATAAAAACCCTTACCTCAGAAAGCGTCTCTTGCGTGATTCTACAGACTTTATAGTGCCATGCATAAGGAAAACAGTAGAGAATGTGCTGATGACTCAATGCTGGTTCTCTTATATTACGGAAAGAATCCTTCCACTATGGCCAAATAGTGCTTCGAATTTATTTTGTTATTTTTGCGACATTCTATGCACCAAGTTAGTACAACACTATGAACTATTTTAATTTGGTTTAGCCGCACCTTATATAGAGAATACGGATTATAGCGCGTCACTTATAGTTTATAAAATGTCCCTGTTTACTTACATGGATAAATACAATTTTGAACAAATTTCTACGAAATTCCAAACTGAATTGTTATATTTCACTGCGATTTAAACTTTCTCAAATAATTCAGATAATATCTACAGAAAACTTTTGTGTGATATTTACCAATCAATGTAGATTGTAGTCACTTAAAGTCATCCAGACCACTTATTTTCAGTGATAATGTACAAACACAGCAAGGTCATCCGTAGCAGGCAGTTCTGCTACTGTTTTGACCTCACTTATTCGTTGTATGCTACTTGCTTTTACTAATCGTGACCCATTTGAGTGAAGAAATATTCACGATAAGCACTTTAGAATAACATAAAAATAAATAGTCTCTATGACGCTAACTTAAGGAATACACCACCGAAACAAACGCAACACTAAACTTTTAAATAAAACGACCAAAAATGCATTTTTTACTAACTTATGTTTCACCTGTTTAGGTCATTTGCCTACGAACGCAAGCACCTAATCTCCTTCGAAATGAAAGGCGTTACCTTCCTGTTATTCCGGGGAGCATAGAATTTGACGGCTGTTTTCATGTATTATCTACGACAGGAAGGCCAATTATGTTTTGAAACAATTTTTGTCTGTTTTATATTTGCCTTAAATAAACGCATATCTTTATAAATTTTCTGCATTCATAGATTTTATTACACAAAACACGCATGTTTATTGCAAGATGGCAGTTTTTCGTTGGCAGTGAAGATAATCAAGATTTCATAAATCAATAGCAAGAAAAGTGCTAGTTCATCTATAATATCTTAACCAGTTTTGTCATGCTTTAATGCAAAAATTTAGCGGTTATTTGAAAAGCCGACAGAATGGTTAATAAAATTTAACGCTGCTGACGGCGTCTTTCTGAAGTCACAGCAACCTGATGTTCAAAGTTTGAAGGGCTTTTAGACACAACCTCTCCTTCTGCAATTGAAATTTATTTGTTATTAATAAAAGACTGTCTGTCAATTGATGTTCTGGGGAAATCTACTCATAAAATGTGGAGAAGTCCAGGCATAAAGTACTTAAGGCAAAAATAAGGGTTTTCAAAAAAGCATAACTACAGCAGTTACCTAGTATTTTGCGCTTTTCAATGTTTTTTAAGAAAATAAATTGATTTTAAAGCTTCAAATTAAACTTTCAATTACTTACTCTTAATTGAGCATACTTTTATAGCCTAGACTCAGTAAGCAGATGTACAATCTGTCTGGTGGATTTTATTGCGCAAATAATCTGGTTCATTAATTTAGCTTCAATGTAATGCATTTAGATGAAAAAGCTTTAGTCATTGTACGTTCCTCAGAGCCCACTTCAGCTTTTGGCTCTGCTTAAACAAAACCCAATATTTAATTCACGCTTCCTCCCTCATTTATTATTTTATTACTAATAAGGGTTTGGTTGATTTCTGTTGGTATAAGTGCTATTGAGTTGACATTGATGAAACAGAAAACGTTGATCTTCATGCATCTGCCTTCCACCTTATTCTGTTTAATTAAGATTTTCGTTTTGTCTTATAAATAATAACTTCCAGTCTTCCGAAAACGGAAATTAGATTGTAGTCGATAGAGGTAATTTAACACAGTTAATGCTTAATATACTATAACAAGCCAATAAAATGTGATGTGTAATAACCTGGCAAAAAGGCTTTTTCGCAACAAAATGTGTGTAAAGTCGAGAAGACTAATCACGTAAGTCGAAGCAGAGCCGTTCAGAAACTGAATATCTATCCTTATTTTACTAAGCTACCCAGCGTACATGTGATCATTTTTGTTGGTCAAACATGCGTTAACTACTCTACTACTAGCCGCTGTGCGGCTGCTGGCGGTGTTCGAGAGTGCGCCTTAAGGCAGAACAGAACTAATGAGTTCCGTTAACTATCGGTGAGCGTTCATCGACAAATGCAAGTCAAAATTCTCTATCTAAATTGGCAAGATAGCGAGCCCGTGGCTGAATGGTTAGAACTTTGGACTTCTGATAAACGAGTCGCGGGTTCGATCCTCGGGTGCTACATCACCTTGGGTAAGGTATGACTTCCTGACGATGGCTAATAAGCTGGAAATGACCATCCCAGTCACCCTTGCCTTTTTCGGTAATATTCATCTTCCTACTTTAATACTAGCTACTGTGCAGCTTCTGATGGGGTTCGAGAATGAACCTCAAAGCAGAACGGAACGAGCGAGTTCCGTTTGCGATTTATTAGCGTCATTAACAAAATGCAAACCTTTGGACTGTTGATTCCGACTATGTCCACCATTGAACACAAACCAATGTGTATGCAAAGACGGCAACTTGTGCGTAAGATTGGTTCCATTGATTGTACACTTGCACAGCCCCCTCACCACTCGCTCATTTGTGACCGGTCTTAAGATAGAATCAAGAAGACCCTAGACTTTATAGGGTGCAGGTGATTTGCTGGTGTGAGCCTACGTCTACGCGTGCCATCACCTTTTGTATGTGGTGTTTAATGAGTCCGCTGTCCTAGCAAATTCTTCTTGCCCTGCTTTGGTCATTTTGTTTTTGACTGTATCTACCGCGAGGTCCTGCGTAGAGGCACTATGCTCTCTCCCCGAAGAAGCTTAAGGCGGTTGCTAAGAAAAGCCATTATCCAGCGTACACACAAGTCAAGCCGTGGCTTGTCTTTGGACCTGTTTTGTTGCCTTTTTTGCGCTTGCTTCTGTAGGCGTGCCCGTGTGTCAGACACGTCCGAGTTTTTAGGATAGTAGACCAACACCTGATTTGAAGCATTTTCTCCCGGGTATGAATTTAAAAGCAGGCGTAAACAGCAGGATTTATTGGTACCAAGAAATTTCGCGACGGCTTATCAACTGCTACCCGTCTTTGCATAACACAAGTAACGAATGAAAATGGACAGCAGTTTGAATTAACAGAAAATCAATACATAACAGCAAGGTCCAATGGACAACGTAAATAACTTCAAAAAAGAAAATGTGAGGGAGAAGCTTATACAACTAGAACCGTGAAGCATCTAGGGTGAAAATCACCAGGGCAATTGAAGATTGATCACGTGGTCTAGTTGCTTACAAAGATTGGGTTTCTCCCTCCGTATGTACGCTGTTTCCAAGTAGCGCAATGTCCGAGTTGTTCGTGCCCGAACAAGTAAAGACCCAATGACGAAAAATCAGACGAAAATATACAATCATCTTTTTTCCGTGGTTTTTGTCAGTAACATTTCCAACATCGACTGCCGTTCACTGACGAACCTCACTTTCCACCTATGCTAAACTTCCGCTGAACATTTACCTAATTGGTTGTTTAAACAAGAAAATAAATGTACCACGTTCTTCGCTTTCTAAACATATACTAGACAGCGGTCATTATGTAGACCTCAAAACAGCTTTCCGAGTACTTGTTCGGGCACGAACAACTCGGACATTGCGCTACTTGGAAGCAGCGTACATACGGAGGGAGAAACCCAATCTTTGTAAGCAACTAGACCACGTGATCAATCTTCAATTGCCCTGGTGATTTTCACCCTAGATGCTTCACGGTTCTAGTTGTATAAGCTTCTCCCTCACATTTTCTTTTTTGAAGTTATTTACGTTGTCCATTGGACCTTGCTGTTATGTATTGATTTTCTGTTAATTCAAACTGCTGTCCATTTTCATTCGTTACTTGTGTTATGCAAAGACGGGTAGCAGTTGATAAGCCCTCGCGAAATTTCTTGGTACCAATAAATCCTGCTGTTTACGCCTGCTTTAAATTCAACACCTGATTGGTTGGCAGGGTATGTCGTTGGTACCGGTATCTTCGTGCAGACTTCTGATTGGATGGTATTGCTTCCCAATCAGGCAGCGTGCATCGTCCGATTTCTCGTGCGGACTTGGCTCGTTCTCGTCTCCGGGCTTTCTCCCTAAGAGCTCAGGCCATGAAGTACTTTAGCAGAAGCGGCAAGAGAGCGCAATCCGACAATTGAGAACGTTAAAGGAGAAATTTGCTGCATCCTTCTTCTGTAGTTTGTTTTTGCATCGTGAACTAACTAAAGGGGATTCCATATCGTTGTTACATGCGACATGATCAACCGCATATAATCTTGACGAGCAGATTCAAATTCAGATCTTTACGGTTTGAAACCTTCGATGGCAGGACATTTAGAAAAGACAATGGCAAGTGAAGGTTGGGAAAGGCTATAGCTGTTTTCCACTGCATTCTTGACCCCGTATAATGCTACACCAATTCACTCATTTCAGCTGCTGAGGAAGCTTGCATGGTGGTAAGCTGACTGTGAAACTGTGAAGAAGGACCGTGCCGCGTTAAATGTTACTCAAGGTTTCACCTCAAAAAATATTTTATTCAATTCGTTGCCTCATTAATAGGCAGTTTTCCCCATCTGGTGGCAGAAATGTTCTAATAATGAAATAAATGGTAAGCAAACCGATAAATGATCTAAGGATTGTGGGTTTTATTAGGGAAATATCAATAAAAATGCAACCAGTCTGCTGAAACGAATAACGCATACGCTACCCAGGCCCATAATGCTGGGCTCACAGCAGTAAACAATGAGGCAAACTAAGTTGGTCGTTCAAATACTATGTGTAGCTCAGGACCACTGACATTTCTGCCATGAAACGAACGACAGTTCCTTTAGAGACTAAGAAACCCGTTAGATTAAAGAGGCAATAGTTCAACCTACGAAATTATTTGCCACAATTAAAAGTACGGGTACTAGCTAAAAGCCCAGACACGCAATTTTCGCAGGTCTGGCACTGCTGCGTAACGTAGCTATGAGGGTTTCGGTTCGTCAGTGAGTCCCCAGGTGTTTCATCCTGAGGTAATCCTTAGGAATAACTTTTTAAGGACTTGATCCGAAATCTCATTAGCATACGTTGGCCGATATCTAGCAGCCACTGCGGAATAACCGCGTACTTTTCAGAATCTGCCAACTGACATTCAGTAGTATAAATAACGTACATATTTGCCATACTTTACATCACAGGTACTGGCTGAAATCTACTGTTTGTAGTAGAAGCTAACTTTTAACAACCTCTGCTGTTGAATATGGTAAACAATTACGTAGATTATACTCCTGAATGCCAGTTGGCTGCTTGGGAATATTACGCGCTTACTCAGCAGTGGCTTTGGAATTTCAGCTCAAATATTCATAAAACATTGCGGACCGAGCCTGTAAATGTTTGTTCCAAAGGAGTATCTTAAAGTTCACAACCTAATTTCGCTGAAAATCAGACATGGCAAAAGGCAGTGGTTGGCTGTACTTTAAAAGTTACGTTTCGAACATTTCTTCGAAAGCGTCCCCTGTTTATTGTGGCTAGAGAAGATGGTAGTAAATTAGTTCACGTAAACAGTAAAGCCATTAAAGAGGCAAATCAAGTACATTCTGTATTCCATTCACTTTGCGCGCAAGTAAGCGTATCAGAATTCGTAATACAAACGGCGATATACCGATGTCAGAGAAGGGCTATACCAAACGTAGGCGTGAGATGAGACCTAACAACAACTATCACCGAATAAAGTGGGTGAACTACATTATTTCAAATTCAATCAGCAAATTGCTTACCCTTATGAAACGGCGCTGTCGTATTGGGTAAACTTAAAGACCTGTAAAAGAGCAGAAGAATAAGACAGCATTTGAAAGAGGCTTTTTTATACACATGTTACATTTAAAGCAAAGCAAGAAGAATGAAAGGATAACAAAAATAATTTTATGGAAAATTCGGACATCTATTAGTGATCCAGTAATCGGCCAACGTAATGGATTTTAGTAAAATATGCATCAAAATGAAGGGAGAAGGAAATATTTGAGGTTTTTTTCACAATAAGTTATCGTTTAGATGATACTTCCTTGGGAAGAATGTCTTTGTGTTCAGGAAATATAGACAGTCGCAGTAAATCACACAAACTTGCTTTATTGCTGATCATTATGATTAAGACCACATTCAAATGACCATGACACCATTCTTCAGGATATGAAGATAACTTTCATTTTACTTAAGGACAAACGACTATATTGCCAGTATTTTTAACATATATACAGTCGACAGACATATCAGTTCATCCGCGTGCAATCAAATATTTAAGTGCAATTTCTGTTTGTTAGACTGGACATGCTGGCAAAGTTACCTTTACACCAAAGGCAGTCAAAAGGTCAGCATTCAGATTATTGCTAAGAAAGATGTGGTGCAAAACGTTATTGAAGACTGAGAAGTATGAGGGATAAGATAAACAAAACAGCAATGTTATAGTACCATCTTAAGCACCTCACTCAGAGAGCTTTGGTAGAGCGGGACAACAATAATTTGCGACTGACCATATCCGCGAGTTATACTAGGGATTGGCCATCCAAATTCAGACTCCAACAGGGATACTTCAATAATATTTGTCGAAACCAGTGACAGCTGAGTAAAGCAGGATTTAAGGGGCATTCCTGAGACACTATCAGGAAGGCGGCTGTATAAATTACTTGGACTTGTACTCGTTATGGCTGCGAGCATGCCTGTTCTAGCTGGCCTTGATTACGTCCCGGTATGTGCTCCTCCACGCATGACGATCCGTGGCAGCACACCTAGACAGCTTAATCCATTCTATTCGGCAAACACGGATGCCGAATACCGAACGTCCAAAAACAACTTCCATGTCCTGACAAACTCTGTCGAGACAGGTTTTGAACTGTCCCCCTCTTTGAAATCTCCAATTGGGTAGTGGGGTCGGTTAAGGGACAGTTACATTGAGATAATAAGGCGGGCGATGAAGAACGTGCCCGAACAACGTCAGTGGTCGTTCTTGGATGGCTTGAGATATCCTTGCGATGTGTGCGCAGCGAGTGCGGACTGTCTCATTTGAGACGAAGTCTGTGTACTACAGTCGGAGGATGGTCCTCAAGCAGTTGTGGTCAAATGTCTACAGTTTTCGCTCATTATCCACGCATGTAGCCCAGCATTCACAGCCCAAGGGAAGGACAAACCGGACAGGCGCATGGTAGGCGCGAATCTTTGTGACGGTAGATACTTTGCGTCGCGTCCACAGGCAATTTCTAAGGCTTGACAAAACCCGAAGAGCAGCATCAATTTGGGATACAATGTCATCCCCTCGGTGAGGACAACTCACACATTCCTCCATCGTATGCTCGGGTAGTACAACAAGACCGAATTTCTCAGTCCAAGGCTTCGGCAGTGCCGATTTTGGTGACATAGAGGCATCTAGCAAGTGACATTTTGGTTGCGAATGATAGGTGCACTTTAAAGCGTGTACGAACGAGAACATGGTCAGATCTATAGGCAGTACCAGTCTTGGCACCACACATAGATCTGCTTTCATGAACACAGCTAAAAAACCGTAAACTGACTAGAAAGTAATCGATCTGGCTGGCCGTATGATCGTCGTTTCAATACCGGGTCAGCAGGTGTTTGTTGCGATGCTGGAAGCGCGTGTTCGGGACAAACAGTCGGTTCTGATCATCAAAGTTTAGCAGTCCCTCACCATTTTTCATCGAGAACCATGTCAAAAATGGCCAAAAAGATGACTGTTAGATGAGTGAAAACATCCAGTCCGGCCATTCTAATCCCCAGCAATAATTACCAGATGGCGACACGGGAGTCTTCCAAATAAAGCTTGAAGTTGCGAGTCAAGCGTCTCTTTGTTGCGCTGTTCGGCAGCGGAAGTTGGTGCGTATACGGAGACGATAGAGATGTTTTTGAAGTGAAATTTCAGTCGCACATAGGCAATCCGCTCGTTGACTGGTTCCCAAGCAAGCAGTGAACGGTTCGCTTATTGCGAGAGGGCCATTACCACATCATGTCTATCAGAAAATTCGCGAGGGGCACTGTGGTACAGGGTGAAGTGTGAGTTCGCTCTCAGAATCTTTATTTTCAGAGAACCTGAGACAGGTATTCGGACTTCTGACCGGCAGCACACATCTACGTTGTACTGCTAAACGCTGCGTGCCATCAGACTTTGGGTACCGGGGTCCAGGAACGTTCGCATATTCCAGCATCCAAACCAAGGTGTCGATTCTGATTGAATAGTTCAGCTCGCATACTATTTACCCGCACCACTGGTTTAGGGTTGTTGAGCGTGTCTGTTCACATGGACGCCGTATCATGGATCCTAGTACTATATTCGGACATATTTTCATGAGGTGTCTTCGGGATTGTGAGTACGGGCAGGTCCCCAACAGCCGCTTGGATTGTTTTTTCGAGGTTGGCTTAAGAGCCTACCCACAAGGCAGCGGGGCGATTGAACTTATTGAATGGTGGTTTATACTCGCCCTGTCACAATGCCGTCATCGTGCTTTCTGGCTATTTGTAAGGCTTTCGGCGTGCTGAACCTCAGCCTGTCGCACCCTGGTAGCACTGTCACTGCGGGTCCGCGACTGCTTATTCCTCTGACCTGAAATTCTGCTTATTTCGCAGCTAACCTACACTGAAGGTCGTTCCACGATCCACCACCTGTGGACGCCCGAGTTGCCAGTAGCTAGGCTAATGGGTTACCCATCTTCCCAGTGTAACCCATCTTCCCTGGGCCTATAGAACTACTCCCATTTGAAGGCAGGAGCCAATATGTTTTATGACGATGACCTCGAAATGTGAAAAGCTGCTTGATTTTCTTCCTCAAAAGCAAAAGAGAATCGTTGGTTGAGACATTGTATTAGTCTTTTTCTGGTCATCGCACCTTTTTTCGTCTCATTTCTTTCTGGAAGTCTTAACTGAAATCAGTTTGCTTTACTATTAATTACATCATTTATTCTCATCTAGCGATCTCCTCAAACAAAGAGACAGTGTCCGTGGTGTGGGGTAGGTCGCGCGGCGTTTGCAGCATCTCCAGCATGACAAATGCATGGATATAAAAGTACCAGCATGAACGGCTTAGCTCGCATAAGATAAAGGCAATATGTTTTAAGACATTTTACAAGTTTGCCGAAAAGAATGACACAGCCGTGTGCAGCCTTTTCATTGTTTGGTTCACATATTTCTCAAGAAAAATTGACCTTAATTTTCTAATTAACTCTCAGCATCCTTACAGTTTGTGTATCATTGGCCTGGCTGATCTCTGTGACTGAATAGCTCAAAAAGGATGAACATCGAGATTTAAACGCCTGAGCGCAGACTGACTGCGTGACAGTGTGAGTGATAATCTCTAGTTTTTGCCCAACCACTCAAAACAGATCAGTAGCTAAGTTTTGTTAAAGCTAATACAATTATGTGATTGGCGAACACGATAAAAGGCGGGCTTCGTGAAATGCAAGTCACTGATAAGAATTCAATTAACCCAACTATTGATTTTGCACGCACATCCAAAGTTAAGCGCAGCCATTGCATGAAATGCAGCATCATGGAATTCATTGGTTGCTTATTAGTTGTTGTCATCTCTGAAGACAAAGTACTGTTTCTGTCAAGTCAATCTACTGGCTTCTTATTTATTCTGGCAATATTTTAGGACTCGGACGTACACCCAGTTACTCCGTATTATTTCCGAATTATATCAATATTCCAAGCATCAACAGGGCCGTCTTTGAACAGTCGCAGCATCATCACTGAACATGGGAAGCAAAGCAATCTATAAATCGTGCATTCTAGAAGGTTGAAAGTTCCTGCTAAACGGATATACTGAATCACTAGCACGTTGCTGAGCACAGGTTTTTCTAGGACCAACCTTGTTTCAATATCGGACTATTTGATAATGCATATCCCAAAGGTGAACGAATTAAGCATGAACAGGATATAACATGAATCAAAGCAGTGCAAGGGATATAATTTAGCTTTTTCGTGACGCAAAGCCTAGACACCAACTGACTTTTAGGAAGGTTTTAAGAATTAGCCGTTTTGCACATGCCTTCAATGTTTAAGAATGACTGTGAACCATTGGGTTCTACAAAGGCGCATCTGTGGGAAATATTCCCTTATTCATATTTTTGATGTTGGGTAACTATTAGTGTCATATCTTCCTTGAAAAACAGGGGACTTCATCCCAAGTTTCAAAGCGCTTAAGTGATTGACCATAAATTAAGTTGGCTTGCAATGTGTTAATTAAAACCGTAAAAATAAAATATTACTTAGAATTACACACTTTTATGGTTCTTATATTCGGCGTAGTAAAACGGTATACTAGTTAACAAGTTTGTGTACTTTGTTTTGTGGCAAACAACGTCAAACATTTGCAAATGATAACTGTGACAACTGAATACATTTCGTGTTTCTGGAAAACCATGGGATTTATAGAAATTTTCTGCAGTTGATTTTTATTGAAGTAAGATCATTGTTTCCGTTAACAGAAGCGGTTTATTTGAAACTTAGCTTCCTTATACCAATGTTCTTTTAAAGCAAAACGCAGGAAAAATAATTCAATTTTTCTCTGACGTAAAATAGCATTGAAAATTTCCTTCATATCCAGTAACCTCTGTTTCGCTTCAATAAGCATGCAGTGCTCTTTAGAAAAAAAAATTTCTAAGTATCAAATCCATTCGAAATTTCAACAACCATTTGCATGCTAAACTACTCACTTAACTTTTGCTACCACCTTGCATGAGTTGGGTCATCTACTGTACAAATAAGGAGAAAAGCCAATCGTGTTCTAAGAGCAAGCAAGTTTCCGCAGTCGGGAAACCCGTTAATTAAGGCACCCCAGTACTTCTCAGAGGGGGGGGAGGTTCCAGAAGCTGAAGTTGTTGAGGCGCATTTGCCTATCTTTACCTTTGCAGTCAGTTACCTTTTGTTGCTTGTTGTTAGCTATCAGTTTTCGCGTCTGATATCTCCTCAATTGTCGTTATTTGCCAAAAATCTCGATCGCACACCCTGCCGTTGCACATCCTAGTCTGTCTGGAAAATGATCACCACGTTTCACCCTATAAGTGCTGTGGGGAGCTTAAAAGAATATTTGAGTTAGCCTTTTGAAGTGGCTTTGCGCTTCGTTAGTATGTGCATGTTCTATCACATACTAAGTTGCAACGAGAGGTTAGAGTGGGCCAAAGGACGAGCCACACAATGGCTGATGTAGATGCGTTCCGTTTTATTGCTGTTATTTATTTGCACGAATGCGGGTAATCTCCACTCCAATGCATGGTGCGCTTTCCAAATGTGGCGTGCATACAGGACTTCAAAAGTCCGCTAATATCAGAACTCGCCGGTCTGACATCATAGCTATTGCTATTATATTTTGTGTGAGTCTTAAGTCATTTATCGGTCCCCATAGCATCGTTAAATACAAAAGGTTGGATCAAATGCATTGTTGTGCTTCTAAAACAGGAGCATTTGGTCTCAGTATGGACTTTCTCATGGCTGAACTCAGTCTGTCAGTGATACCTATCTGCATCGATTTCAGGAGGGAGTTTACCCCTCAAACCGCATGCTTTTATGGTAATTCCATTGGATTTCAGATTTTCCCGTCCATTCTTGCAATGTCGGCCCTATTTACACCGTCATCCCAGTTCGGATAAGCCGCCGGTATACTAGTCATGTAGGAAGACGTGGTAATTTTAATGGATTTATATAATTTATAGACGATCTGTGTTCAGCTGTCGCAAAATAGTAACTTTCACATGGCTACATTTTTGACAGGTTCATTAGCTTCAATGATAGCAACCACACCTAGCCGTGTTTTAAATGTGCTATAACAGTCTGGTTTACCGCAAATACGTTTTGGAGCGATCGCGGAACCCTAAATGATGTCACACATACCAGCTGGAATCTTTAGGCATGAACCTTCACACACCATCAACGATTGTACCCAAATGCAACAACTACCGGTTGGCAGGCTCAAAAGTTCACAGAATAAAGTGGAATTCGGACCGAAACTAGCGAATACATCCTTACGGAAAATAGGCGTACTCCTCATTTAAAAGTAGTCCGACGCGCAGTGACATTATAACGATTCGATAAAAGTTCTAGCTAGAAAAGTTGGCCTAGTTTATTCAAAAACGGTCAGGGCTGTGAGTGGCACGCGTAAGTGGCCTGCTTATTCTTGTCTGCCATGGAGTTATCTCGACCCACCTTGGTTTTGTCTCGCTTTCAGAACAAGGCTAAAGGGCAGAAAGCTGATGCAGTAGATATAGCGTACATCTGCTTAACAGTGCACTAAATAACACTTATATCACCGACATTGGACATGTAGCAGACATCAACGATAGTAACGTTCGAATTGTCGTTCATTTCGTCTGTTGCAATTGTAAATTATACTTTTTCGTGTGGCGGTAAGCGTTGAATTGTAACCCTCATTATAATTTTCGTTGCTGTGAACTTTGAGAAACGCAGTCGGCTGTATTTGCAATGGCCATTGTAAACCAGGTGTGCGAAAAAACAAACTATGCATCATAGGAGAGCTTGAAATTTATTTCACCCTTGAAGACAAGAGTTCGCAGTTTAAGGAGATACGCGTCTCTGACGAAAACAGAAGGCGAAAACCCATTATCCTGCCTCCAAACGGTCCTCTCCTGTACATATTTCTAATTTTCTTGTCCCATGGATTGTCCAAGTGTTCCATGGACCCTTCGTCTGAAACGTGTTTGGTGTAAAGTTGGAGGTGAAATCAAATAACTTCCTGAACACTACCGTTGAGGAAATGAGAAACTCAGTACCTGAATTTGCCAGTATGCTTGCGTCCGATTAAAAAATACAGATACGATAACATCTAGTAAATTTGGGTTAAACTCAGAAATTTAGGTGAAGGTTTCCAAAGCTATTGGATCGCAAACATAACTGTGTGCTTCAATCATTCAACGAAAGATCAATGCACCATAAATACGGAGCTATTTGTCGAGCATTATGTATCTAGGTGGCTAGCAACCCTTCACCCCTAAAGTGTGTCAGTGGTGTCAGGGGTGTAGGGGTACTAGTTAGGGGTAGCACTACACAAATAGCATTTGTTCGCTCCATTTGTCTCGTACAGGTGGTGAATGCTCCTGTGACAGCCTCTAACTGGTACCCAACTCTCGCCTTTGGCTCCTAAAAGTTGGGTTATTCCCAGCGGCCACACACCGGGCAGCCGTCACGACCGGCGGGCTAAACCAGGTGAGGGTCTCTGGTGTTATGTGTGCCTCCACACCCGATATGTCTGGCTCCCGAACTTCCCATTTCTCCCCTCTTAAAAGGTCTTACGGTGGGGGTGACAGCTACCCCGTAGGTGTACCAGGCTAACTCGGGTCGTTCTCCTACTACAACAAACCCGTGACCCATGGTGGAGTTATGCAGCCGTCTGGGATGTCCAAGCAGCCCTATTTAGGGACAGCACTGCTTGCCTCCTCGCGGAGGAAGGGGCTAGAAAAGGTGCCCTAAAAAAAGGCTGGTTAACACGTCTCCTGCAGCCGTCCGCGGCTTGCAGATTGCAAAATACGCGGTCGTAAAACTCAAGCAAACAACAATACCCTCCATCCCAATCCCCCTAGCCATACCCTCCAGGCTATTCGGATGAGTCCACTCACACTCGCAGCCTGGAATGTTCGGTTCCTTTTAGGCAATGCTTGGAGCAACCGGCCGGAACGAAGGATGGCACTTATCGATCAGAACTGGCGTGCTACAAGGTGGAAATTTCTGATCTCAGTGAGACACGATTCTCTGAGCAGGGTCAGCTGGAGGAGGCGGGTGCCGGCTACACCTTCTTCTGGAGCGGCCAACCACAGGCAGAGCGACGCGATGTTGGTGTTGCCTTTGCCATCCGGAATGACATGGTGGGATGTCTGCCCGCAGGGTATTAATGATCGCCTGGTAAGCCTTCGCCTGCCTCTTCAGGAGACAACTTCGCCACCATCATCAGCGACTACGCTCCCCCAATGACGAGCTCTGATGCGGCGAATGACAAATTCTACGAGGACCTGCACGCCCTGCTGGCGACTGTGTCGAAGGTGGACAAGTAAATTGTCCTTGGTGACTTCAAAGCCCGCATCGGGATGGACCACGATGCTTGGCAGGGAGAGCTGAGTTCCATGGTCTCGGTAGCTGTAACGATAACGGTCTCCTTCTTCTGCGCACGTGTGCGGAACGCCGTCTCCTGCTGACCAACACCTTCTTCTGCCTTCCGACGTGGGAGAAGGCCACGTGGATGCACCCTTGGTCGCGGTGCTGGCATCTGCTGGAATATGTTCTCGTTCAGAGGTGAGATCGACAGGACGTGCTGGTAACCAAGGTGATCCGCGATGCCGACGGTTGGACAGATCACTGCCTCGTCATCTACCAGATAAGGCTACGACTGCAACCCCAACGAAGGCCCCAAGGTAAGAGGCCGCCAGGTAAGTTAAATTCTCTTTTGTTAAATTTGCCTGCTCACTGTTCTGATTTCATCAACCAGATAACCGAGAAACTGGAGGACCTACAGGCTCCAGATGATAATGCTACCGTGGCAACACCATGGTGTCAACTGTGAAATGTCATGCAGTCCACCACCCTCGAAGTCCTCGGACGCGCACGCCGTCAACACCTGGACTGGTTTGACGACAATAAAGGTGACATCAGCAACTTACTCGCGGAGAAGAATGGACTACACAAAGCCTACATGGACTTTAGGACTGATGCCACCAAACAGCCTTCTTCAGATGACGGTGCCTTGAACAGCAACGGCTGCGGGAGATGCAGGATGCGTGGATGATCCGAAAGGCTGCTGAAATCCAGGGGTATGCGGACTGAAATGAAAGGAAAAACTTCTTCAAAGCCATCAAGGCCATCTACGGCCGTGTATCAAGGGTACCGCACCGCTGCTCAGCTCTGACGGCTCAACACTGCTGACAAAGAAATTGCAAATTCTGAAGCGCCAAGGAAAAGTTCCTCAGGATTTTAAAGATGCGACTATCTTACATCTCTACAAACGGAAGGGGAACTGGAAACTCTGTGATAATTACAGAGGCATCTCGTTGCTCAACATCGCCGGGAAGATCTTTGCCCGTATCCTTCTCAATCGTCTGAACGGTCACCTAGAGCAGGGCCTGCTCCCGGAAAGCCAATGTGGCTTCCGCCGACACCGTGTAAAAAAATATATGGTATTTGCCGCCCGCCAGCTACAAGAGAAGTGCCAGGAGATACGAACTCACCTACACACTATCTTCGTGGATCTGACTAAAGCCTTTGACACGGTGAATTGCGACGGACTGTGGAAAGTCATGCAGATATTCGGCTGTCCTGAGCGGTTCCACGCACATGGTGAGGGGATGACTGCGCGCGTCACTGACAACGGGACGGTGACCAACGGAGTGAAGCAGGGCTGCGTATTGGCTCCCATCCTCTTACGGCTTTGCTGATGGGCGCCTACCGTGATGTACAGCCTGGGATCCGCATCGCCTAAAGAACTGACGGGCACCTTCTCAACAGTCGGCATATGCAGGCTTCACCGCACGTGTCTACGACTAGAGTCCATGACTTGCTCTTCGCAGACGACTGCTCCCTTAACACTGTGACGGAGGAGGACATGCAAAGGAGCATGAACATCTTCGCCACAGGCTGCGCCGATTTTGGATTAACAATCAATACAGCCAAAACGGTTTTCATGCACCAACCGCCACCCAGCGTAGAATACAATGCTCACCGAATCAATATCAACGGTTCTCAACTAAAAAACGTGGAAACCTTCGCTTATCTCGAAAGTACGCTGTCACGCAACATGAGAATCAATGACGAGGTTGCCAACCGGATCTCCAAAGCTAGTCAGTCCTTCGGCTGGCTTCAGGCCTCCGTGTGGAATAGCCACGGTTTTCACCGGAACACCAAACTGAAGATGTACAAGGCCGTCGTCTTGACGACACTCCTTTACCGGGCGGAGACCTAGACCATCTACTCGAACAAAGCCAGGAATCTGAATCACTTTTCATCTCAGCTGCCTCCGCAGAATACTGTAGCTGAGATGGCAAGACAGGATCCTGGACACGGAAGTCCTGGAGCGGACCGGAATCCTCAGCATCCATGCCATGCTGAGGCAAGTGCAACTGCGATGGAGTGGCCATCTGGTAAGAATGGATGACGAGTGACTACCCAAAAGACTTTTCTACGGAGATGTCGCTACGGGTGCTTGCCGACAGGGAGGTCAAAAACGACGCTACAACGACACTTTGAAGAAATTTCTGAAGCAACTGCAAATCAACCCGCTGACCTGCGAGGACCTCGCCCAGGATATACCGGCATGGAGAAGATCCGTAAAGACTGGTTCAGCAATCTATGAGGCTAACCGGATCGCCGCCGCCAAGGCCAAAAGAGCCGCACGAAAGTCACCAGCGCCCCGGACCAACATCGTCGATGCCCAGGCCCTGCCAAAATGCCCGCGCTGTCAACGCATCTTCTGCACGCGAATCGGCCTGTCTGGACATCTTCCAACACAATGCACTAACAATCCAACAATTCCAACTTCCACGGTAAATTTTGCCAACCCTCCTTCGGACTCCCACACCCTCACTCCTGGCATCAATTCCATTACTCCCACCATCAAAGAGACCACATTCCTCTACTCATCGCCTGTAACCCCCTTTTACCGCAACCACCCCCGCCTTTGCCTTCACTACCACCACCACCAGCGTCAGCGATAGGGTCTCTCTCCAAAACTGTCCTCATTGCGACTGCAAATTCACCTCACGCATCGGCCTGGTCGGTCACTTTCGAATCCATCGTACAGAGACTTGTGAACAAGTGCCAGGAGCACCAACACACAGCAGAGATCATCGCCTCCACTGTCCTCACCTTCGTCGTGAATTCACTCATCGTATGCGCCTATTCGGTCACATGCACATCCATTATAGCGGAATTCACCGCATTGCCGACAACACCGATACGTCATGCACACCCTCCGCTCCTGTCACTCTTGCCGTCACTGCCACCCCCACTACCATGAATGATGTCCCCCCAGCCTTAACCGACTTCTCCTGCCCACAATGCACCCGCAACTTTAACTACCGCACCGGCCTGGTATGTCACCTGCGAATCCATCGCACGGAGGCTGGTGAACCAGTGCCTGGGGCTCCGACATACAGTCGCCGCGCCCGCCTCCACTGCCCTCACTGCTCCCGCACATTTTTCCACCTCATGGGCCTATAAGGACACATGTGCCTCTATGACAACCTGCGGTAAACCAGCGAAGGCTTAGCCACATCAGTACACAATACCTACACCAATACATAGACAACCCCCTCATTATCATCACGTCCCTACTAAAAATCACGGTCTCCTAGAAACCGTGGCTTGGAAGGATGCCAATCTGACGCTTACACCAGACCACGCCGTCGGCCCAGTGTATGTGCTGTGTGTGTCAAGTGGCTAACCAGTGGACTGGGAGTCAGACGGCGATGGCTCTTCCATATCCTCTGATTGCGTAAATCCTGGTGTGTGCGTTATGGGGGCCAGGTCGTGCTGTGGCGAGCGAAGACGGGTACGCCGACCGGTCAGCCAATGCGCCCACTCCCACCTCATACAACTGACTGGCTCGGGTGGTGGTCTGCAGTTGTGGGGGTGGGGAGAGAAATGAGTCAACAGCTAGCGCATTTTCCTCACTATAAACAATCTGACGTGCTTGAAACTATCACGATGCGTTCAAAAGCGTTGGCTTGGAAGGTTGCCGACTGACTGGATAACTTGGACCACGTGGTCAGCCCAATGTGTGTTTTGTGTTGGTGGCTGACTTGTGGACTGAGTCAGGCTGCAATCGCTCCTTCTTAATGTGGCCTTTATTGCACTCCCACCGTGGGGATCCGAGCCAGTGTGGTGGTACACACAGGGGCGGCTCAGGCCGCGTCAGCCACCTGCGTCCTCTCCCATCTCCGGTTTTGTTGACTCTGTGTCTTTACCGGGCTCAGGTGGGGAGGAGGAGTGAGTGCGGTAGCTGCAGCGCAAGGCCTATCACTTAAAACTAATTAGCGCAAGTCACCGTCCCTGCATCACCTGGTGTGGTGCATACGGTGGATCTCGTCGAAATCGACGGTCAGAACTGTCGGGCGGCGAGACCAATTGCCTAAGCAAGGGACATTCACAACCTTGGATAATGATAAAAGTGGGGTGTCATTTAGGTTTTTAAACTCCATCTTAAATTTTTGTATGACTTTTCACGGGATAAAACGCAATTTTCTTGTATCCTCTGAAAGAACATACTGCACGGAATAAACGCAGAATACCAAGCCTTAATCTTTATTTCAATTTTAACATCCACAATGCAAACTACCAGAATTTTACACCTGGCCAAATTCCATTCGTCCAAACAACCCACGTCGTCATCGTAACTTTCTCTCCAGAATATCGATTTTTTGCGCTGTGAGCTGATTGTCAGTCTATGAGCTCCTTTGGACTTAGACGTCGTCCCAGCACTACAATATCACTCCGTTCGGTCACCGACTACAAACTGGTCAGTCTGGAACAGGAGCTCCCTCGTGGCAGCAGATCATGTAAAATCGTTTGACAAAGTTCAAGCAGATCAATATCCAGAAGGTGAAGACAGAGAATTCTGGTCCTGGCATGTCCGAGCACATATCGTCCCAGATTTTGCCGTTCTCTTACACAATGCCGTGTTGTTGTTGCAAATGCGCTGCCTTCCACAACCCTATAAAGTAGATACAAGATATTACTGACGACGGGTCGATACCATATTCCAGCGTCAAAATATAAAATAGCAAAACTTATTTAAATTTGCTTATGTTCCTGTGAGCGCGGATCTAACGAATCAGTGACATTTTTCAACTGAAATAAACTGTAGTGTACATATAGCTGTAAAATAAAGCAAAACTGTTAATTGACCAATCATTAGGAGAATCGGTGGTGATGAAATGTGAGGGAAATGTGCATAAAAAGAATGCATAACGGGGAAAAGTGTATTCGAATCCACCGAAGCCGCAGAGCGTTTCAGAGAGGACTCAATGAAAAAGCGGTAACCAAATTATCTGAGCCTTGAGTTTTCAGAGGATTTAATTTAATATGTTTGACGTTTTCTCCCATGGGCAGTATGCTAGAATCGGTACAAATTTTACATCAACAGTTCTGTGAAATCCCATAAACTTCTGTAAAATAAGAAGAGGATTTTGGTGTGGGTTTGAATCCCATCGAGGTCACCGAGTTTTCTAAGTTCGTCAGAGAATTCTGCGAAATTACCATGCTTAATTTTGATCTGACTATAGCAGAAGCATAAGAGTTCTGTGGACGCACTGACTGGCCGAACCCATGATACCATACAGTGGCAAAACAGCGGAAACTTTATCTGGCATTTAGCTGTTAAATGTGCTCATAGAATAGTGAGAAATTTACCTCAGGTTTTATTGCCCCGGTATGCCTACAAAAGTGCAAACATGTAATCGAAAGGGCACAATGTCATGTTGGCCTTCAACACTTAAAAACAATGACAGTATTGTTTTGATCAGGATAAATCTGGTGACAAAGGGATCGAGCTTCACAAATAAGAGGGGCAAAATTATGAATCATATGCGGCAGTAGTTCAACCATCATTCAAGCATTCTATCTATATACATGTCAATGGGTGCCCATATGACAATTCTGCGAAGTCAATCACATGAAATAAACCGGAAACGCATACTTGTTTTGAGAGAAACCTTTCTATCAAAAGAGGGACGAAACAAGCACAAAGAAGCGAAAGTACTTAATGAGTCACATCGCTCAGAATTTCCTACAGGTCATAATGAACCATTCTGGCTGCCCATGGGAGATATGTTAATACTGAAAGAATTATAACGGCACCTTATTGATTCGCATATGAGGCAAGAAGCAGTTGCTCAGGTAGAATCAAAGGAGCTTCGCTTGGGCTTTCTAAAAGGCCTTACCAAGCGTATAAGGCGGAGTTTGAATTTTATTAAATGTTTCGTGAGAAACAGCTACGAGGAACTGGTGGTAGGTGGAAACCAACATTCGAACCATGATGCATCATTATTCGTTTTCTTAAAATCAGTCTGCCAAAATAACACTCTGGCCAATCATTGCCTTGGGCTTCAAGCCTGCATTTAAAAATGGCCTGTGTCACGATGCTCAAAGCTGTCGGTGTATCCCTTCGGTAAGCTCTACGTCTTATAAAAGGGCTGCTAAAGACCACAAAAAGGCCATGTATTCAACTTTGCAGTCGTCAATATAATCACCTAAGTCGAGAAAGAAAGTGGAGGCACGAAGTGATTGTCGCCCCTTGTGCTTGGAGATAACTCACTCCGACATGCTACAGGCATAGTCACCTCAAGACTTCCTAATTGGCTTGTACTCCCTATAAACGTACCGTTTTTCTGTTGCCATTTCTATCTCTGACGAGGGAATCCTACCCGAGTTTGAAAGCTACAACAAGGAATAAAATAGTCGATGCTCGACTAGGTTTTCCCATTTCTCATTTCAATTTTACCCGCGAGCTTTCTATAGATCTTGTAATGCCAATGCAATATTAAGCAATGACAAGAGCATCACGTCAACCAGATGTATCAAAATCGTTGCCTTAAAATGGCTACCTTTTAAGAAATAAACTTTAATTCGTGATAGATCTGGTGTAAAATGTACTATTTATTTATAGCACCATAGTTGCATTTAAAGTTGACTCCCTGCAGTGAAGCTGTCAATCTATACATGCATTCCTTATTTGAAGCCGACATCTAAAATTCTATAATTTGTGAATAGGTAGATTTTTGCGATTTACTTAAAAATGGTAGTCAGATTTTTCGTTTAAAAGACAAAGGTCTATCGAATTGGTGTATCTAAAAATTTGTGAAAATGGGCATTGCAAAACTTTGAAGAGTTTCTTTTAGAAAATGATAAAAATGTATTATTTTAATTTTCGACCGTTCCCCAAGGACAAAACCAAACATGAAATAAATACGCGATAAAGTTGCAATTTAAATTTGCTCAAAAAAAAATGCGCATTAGCAGATCATTCCGTCAATAGCTGATGGCTTGCCTGGATTGGCTGTGGCCATTCACATTTTCTTTTGAGATCACCCTACACTGCGTTCCAATTCGATGGGGCCGTTAGTGCACGAGTCATCGGGCACGGTTGAATTTTTAATGTTTCATGTACATCTTCTTTCTGTCTGGTGACTACCTGGTGAAACAGCGTCCAATATCTTTTGATAGCAAGCTTTTTACCGTTTTCAAAAGAATTATAGCTATATGCTCATGGCAGTGTCTTCGACTTCAAACTAATATATATATATATATATATATATATATATATAATTCTGAAGCAATTTTTGTATAACAGTAAACGTACAAAATTCTAAACATATATTTCATTCTTTATATAAGGCACAATTAATTCTACGATGAGAAATGTTCTGCAAGGCAAAAGTCCTGACTGGTCCCTTGTTAGTAGGGGTGACTTTTTATATCACACATAGATCCTGGGAATAGTAACCACTTGTTATACGTGTGACTTTTGTGGCCCACATTCTAGGAAATTATGTTTAGAGTTAAGGTGAGTGCTAGAGTTAAGTTTGGGTTTTAGGCTTAAGGTTATGGTTGAGGACAGAGTTAGGTTAGTCAGCCTTTTGTATTGGTTAAAGATTACGGTTCGTGCTTACTTTAAGTTTTTGGTTTTGGGTATGATCTAGTGTTAAGATTAAGGTTTAACAGTTAGTTTTCCAAGTGTATACTGCAAAGCCACACGAATATTTATACCTCATGGCAATTTTATTGAAGCAGCGATGTTAAGTGAGTGAGTTCACACTGCCCTGTCCGGTTTAATCCAGCTGTACAAGTTGTGCTTACGACTTTATGATGCCTGCCTGCAAACAGGAATGTACTTTTACAGGTTGGTTTCGTCTGCCTGCACCAAAGTAACTCCTTTACCGTGTGTGCGCTAGAGGATTGCAAAGAAATGCCGCAATTAGAGAGCGCGTATAATAGTAGTCATTCGAATGCTTGAAGCTTATCAGATCGCATGTTTGCGTGCAAGACCCACATCGTTTTAAATGCCATGAAATCAATACCTCGGCCACACAGGTATGCTGTCAGTCATAAGTTGCTTACGGTTTCAGAAAGCTAAGCTTTTAAAAACAATCACTCGCTATAAAGCGAAACACTGTTTTTCAACAATCATAAGGAAACATGCACGCTGTGGGGTACAGTCAAGAGGGCCATGCGCATGGAGGCTTTATTATCGCGACTTCGCGCGGGCCAACACAAGCGACATTACATCGCACCTAGACCGCGCTATTCATATCCGATGCCACTTGTAGCGCTCTTATCGAGGCTGCTTTACGTGCAACACTCAGTTCAAACTGGGCGAGTCTCATTCAGCAATATCGTTTAAGTGCACAATTACTTTCGATTTCCAAACTATATTTTAGATTTTATGAACCCCAACGTCACAGAGAAGTAACAGGAAACATGAAGAGTTTCTAAACTATGTTATAACTGTAAAGAAATAAGACCTCAGGAAGCACGACTTTTAAACTCATCTGAGGGTGACTTGTGGTGTGGATGAGGAAGAGTAGAAAATGAAGTAATTGACGGATGTGAAGCTGTCATCAAGAATGCAGCAACATATAGTAACATGATTCGTTTTTCTGCCCTGGGAATTGCCTCAAAATCTACGTATTATCAGTCTCATTTCTGGTGACTTCAAAGGCTGACAGAAGTTTTAAAGCTTGTTTAAGCTACAGCAATGACTTCTTAATAACAGTGATTTTCGAGTGTCCCTATTCCCTGCATATGGTTTTCGCCTTCCTAAAGAATGCATCCTAGGGGTTTGGTACATCGCATTCATCTTCACGGTTTTATACATTGTTTCCTTCGCAGACTCTCTGAATAGTTTAGGCTTAATATTGTGGTTGGCTTCAGCATATTTTAAGGCTTCCAGCTCTTTGATGACAGATTCACTGCTGACATGCAGCGGCAAAGTTGACTGGAACTCTCATATGTACTCTACCGACGAATGGTAGCGTTTTAGTGCTGATATAATAATCGGTTATTGTTATCTCAATCAACACTAACGTTTCGCCACGTTCGTCTATGATCTCCTGAACACCCAGTAGCCGCGTAAATGTGACGCGAAAGCGGCCCTATCCTTTTCTTTTGATCACAAGAGGGCTATCATGTGTGCGAAATAAGTGAGTTCAGAAAGCAATTAGTAACAGATAATTTCGTGATGAGACAAAAGGCAGTCACTGCAAGTTTGTTTGGAATCCATGCAAGACTCGTCATCTAATGCTGATGTTTCGACAGGACCAACATTCAGCTAAAAATATCTTGTTGTGAGAAACAACAGAATCTCTTTTGTACGAAGAAGCACAAGCTTTGAAGTTGTTACTGACACTATGCAATATCAGGTTTACAGGTTCCCTCACCTGAAAGGAGCAATACTATTGATCTCAGCTTTTTACGACTACCAAGTTCCCATGTAGAACTACCACTGGCTCAGTCGATTAGCTATCGAGCACGTGCATGCTCGATAACTTGCCTTCTGAACTCACGGGAATTCTGGCAACGCTCAAAGCTGTCTGCCACTGATACCATACATTCATGTTCAAATTCAGTCTCCGATTCTGTAACGATCTTCATGTTTATCACCAGGCGAGCGAAAAAGGTGCATGCATGATTTTAAAATCACGGTTTAAGAATTAAAGCTTTACGGGATGTTGGCCAGGGCTTGGACAGCAGATGATCGAAAAGATGCGTTTGAGCTAAGTAACCATCTTTCCGCACGCCAACAAGCACTTATTTTTGTAGGCTCATCGGTTGTGACAGTGCCAACTTATCAATTGCCAAGAATCCCTGTCGTGCGAGGGTTGGAAAGATGGAACTTTGCACAGTGTGGATCGTCTGGTCACGTTCCCATGCTCTTGTCGATAAGTTTTTACATCCTCAAATCTTTTCTGCCAAACATCAGACAGGTCTTTTGCTGCAAGAGCGGCAGCTGTGCCCTTTATATGGAAAATCGGGAGCAATGAGGATCCACAAGAATACCCATTGGACAAACGGACGCAAAAAGAGCCAGTTTGAGTGCATTCATTTTACCGGAGCTTTGTAACTTATTATCTCCTTCATTAAAGTTTTTCACCAAGTGAAAAAGGCCAGCATCTTTATTTATTAGTACAGCGAGTGCGCCACGGCTTAGTTGTTTGCACCTGCGCTTTTACTATGTATACTGCATCAGCCTATCAGTCTGCTTCTTAACCTTATCCGAGAAAATCGCGTTTCAGATACAGGAGCAGTACAAAATCATTATCGTCGCTAAGCATTTCAGTCTAAGCGTTTGACAGCTAATGGTGGTTTTGGATTACTTCCGTTACGAAGTTTCTTTGGCCAAGCTTTAATACTGGCATGAGCCGAGTGTTTTGCTCTACAAAAGAGTTATAAAAATATTTTGCAGTCCGTTTTAAATGTATGAACATCTCTCACCTCAAATGCTAGCATTCAGCCATTCATCTAGTAGAAAGTCTATGTTCCCCTTAAACGGGTTTCTGTGGTAAATGCGCTGGACCAACACGGAAGTGGAGCCGGGAGTGCGACACGGAGTAACTATTCAGGGGATGCATTCTTATAACAAATTCCGAAAAATGAGGTTGCGCGGGCGAAAACATCGACACGCGTAGGTGCAGGCTGCTGCCGCATCCCTCTCCCCATCCGTTGGAGATGCTTCATCTACGCCCGAACCCATCTCGGTCTTTCGTATCTGTCTTGACACCGGGCGGGTAAGGGAAGAGAGAGTGCAGTAAATGCAGTGCAATTCTACCATCACTAAAAACTAATTTGCGCACAAGTCACCGACGTCTCCACCCTTCTCCCCAGCATACATGGTGGACATTGCCGATTAAGACAGTCGAACTGACGAGTTAAGGTCTACTATAAAATTAAATGTTTCGTCATATATTATACAAATTTACGGGGCGACCTGCAGGCACCCATCTGTGAATTACATTTCCCAATTCATATCACGCGATGGCGACAGCAGTCGAGCGTCCTGGCGAAGAACCCTATAATTCCTATATAGGTTAAAATGTAATTTCATCATTTGGTCATTTACTTATTTTATCTTTTTATGGAAAGAAATTATGATTTTCTCTTAATTCAAGATAGGCAATTTAAAACAATCAGGTTCAATAATTTACTTACTTTCTTATGGTTGTCTCCTCTCTCATCAATAATTAGCTTTTGGTTTGACTTAGAGTAACTGACGTCAAAACTAGACAATTTGAGTCACTAAAAATGTCTGAGGGTACATCAAGTCACGATCTTTTTAGTTGGTTTTCATTTCGGATGAGTTATCTTATTGATAGATAGCTGACTTTATTTGAAAACGTCCATATCCTAACTCTCTAAGTCGACTGAATGACTGTTTTACAAAAGCAGCAGAAATTACACAATAATTATGAAATTGTGATTGACAATTTGAGCCTTTCATGAAAATGAAGAGTTTGCATGCATGTTTTGAGATTTCGCGTTAACGAGTTTATTCTTACATTATTTGGTTTAACGCTGACAGAAATGTCTTATCCGATGCTGGCGTGAATATATTAACTTTAAAGTTCAACAGTTGAGCAATAGCATTTTACAATCATCTAATTAACTAATTTTTCCCTCTTGAAGACATCCTTGTGGAACCTGGGGACCCCGAGTTGCACTCTGAAGGTCAACCAATGCTCGCTCCCTTGCTTAGCCTCCAATAGGTATAAGCCCTCCCGAATCATCTCATCTAGAGCAAGTGAAAATCTGACAAAAGTACTTTCTGTAAGATGACAAAAATTATGCAACATAGAAAGCATGTTGTACGTCTGAAGAAGGCCGTCACCTCTGTTCACACACAAATACGACGTTGATAGACCTTGAGGTTCCGGTTTCACCCAACTGATGCTTTCTTGTGAAGCTTAGCACTATATCTCTATCTTAATCAATTGGTGTTAAAGTCTAATGTTGATGCTTAGAAGTCTGAATGATCTCCCAAAGAACATGACCTGTACTGCAAAGTACGCTCACAAAGTGTATGGCATAAAAAGCACAATGTGATCTAATCTGCCGTTGCGCATGCTGAATGCTGAAAGCGCAACTGTTCCCAGGTTTTTGCGGTGGAATTATTGCCGCGTCTCCTCTCCCAACTTCAGTATACGTTGAGGGTCTACTAATCGCAAGCGAAGTTTCAAAAGTATGTCGCTTGCTGTTGATCTAATTTAACGTGCATCGGTAACCGGAGTTGTGGGATAAATTACTCGCAAATCTTAACTTCCATTTAGGAGCATATCAGTCTTATTTGAATCTACTCCTTAAAAGGTAAAGATCAAAGACCACGATGTCACTGATGACATGCACCTCCCATTGTTTTCTTACTGAATAAAGTCAGTATAGGTTGTGACGTCCGGATCAGTAATTTATTAAAGGATTTTGAGAAAATAACCTTGTGTGAGTTCTGGATGCCTATTTCATTCAAACCTGGTGTATCTGTGTAAACAACATTATGGGAACTAATGTAGAAAATAGCCGGTAGAAGTTTGAAATGCACCATCAACACTAAATGCTTTTACTGACTCTCGAGAGTGACATGCAAGACTATTCCCTTCCGTAAACAGTACAGGCATATGATTGTCGTTTCTATCATTGGGACTGGACTAAGCCGGTTCATTGGACAATTTTGAATGCAATCATCGCCTTGGCTCAATTTTAAGACGCTTTCAGTTGCACGATAAGTTGTCCCCATCTTCAACAGTACATCGCACAAGATTAAATACTTAGTCACCATCTCTATCAGAAACCTTATTACAACGGATATGTATGTATGTATTTCATCCATCCAGGTTTAAAAAACGGTTGTCCATCGCACCCACTTGCGCATCATGATGGTTCCCATGACAGGAAAAAGTGCACACAAAATTTTATACCTTTTTGGCATTTAATGGTATATACATACCACCCTACTAAACAAACCATCCATGGCTTTACAGAAAATAAGGATATATTTAATGTGCTCAAAGTTTGGAGCGCATAACAAAGTACGTTCATAACAAACGCAAAATTTTCATAAAATGAACTTGAGTACCATTAAAGAATCCTCGATCCAAACGCTTAGTTTCCGGTAAGCCTTTTCGTCGTCACCAAACCATTGCCCTTGAAGATTAACTCTACTGCCGATACTTGACGCCTCTTAGCATCAAAACTTCGTATTATCTGCTTCCAAAGCTCTGAGATCCACTCGGACAAAATGCACTGGGGATTCGCTTTGAGGCAAAGGTGGACTGTCGCTGTTGTGGCCCCTTTTGTGCTAGCTGTTTCCCTCCACTGGACTGTGGCGGGAGTAAAACACACCGTAAGTCGGTGGGCCGGTTCAGTAGCCTGGTGTTAGTAGCTTCTTTGTTTGGGAGGGCGTGGCAGGGTACACCGGCAGAGGCCTCCAAATGCCCGGGGCTGGAAACACGCCTACCAGGCCTGATTTAGGGCGCGCCGCCTAATAATGCACCAACAGTGATTAGAACAAGGTTGCATATACAAACGTTCTTGCAGTTAACGTGGTTTTCATTTATGTAACAGCAGTTCACCTTTGGGACCATGAATCCCTTCACCTTTATGGTGCCTGCGTCAGGTTCACAACCATCGTCCTAATTTATGAACTGTGGGTTGCACCGTTTGAGTAATAACCCGAACTATAAATTGCCTACTCTTCCAAATTCCCAGCTATTTCGCGCGTACCGAGGCCTTGAAAGGTGTCCTTAGAATCGGACAGTGAGTGCCAAATAATAAAGCTAAACGGCTACGCAAATGCTATAATTTCAGTATAATTTCAAATGACTGGTTGAAGCGCTTTGGCTATCAGTCTGTCCAGTCCCGACAAAATGGGGTATATAACCCTCATGCAACCTTACGATGGAGCAAAAAGGTTTTTATTGTCAAAGTAAAGTTTTCAAACAAAGTTCGCTTCTAAACTTCTGTCCCAGCGAATCATATTGCTGTCGGAAACTATCGCTTTGATCCCATACAGCCTTCATATCAATTTTAATTTCTGCCTGAGCATCCGGAAATAGAGATCAACAATTCTATTCCTAAATGGATTTCAACAGTGAAATCAAATGTTTCGTTTCAATTCAGAAATAGAAATTTTCCAGGCCTAGACTCTACGGAAGAGTGCAGAAATAATTAAAAAATAAAGTTTATTGCCGCCTGCTTTTGGTCACAGTTTCTTCCCATGCACAAATGGAACTATTGTTCTGAGGTTCAGGGACGTACCATCTGTCTCTATGATGGGTAACGTTTGTATGAAAACTCAGCACTGAGTGCGTTAATGCCCGTGCTTGCCATTACTATCGTCAATCCTAATGTCTATATGAGGACGTGGTGTAAGCAACAAATGTGAGCAACACTTTCAAATTTTCTCTCATTCAGGTAGGTGTGAATACTAAATAATAAGAGACAGGGTACCTGGACAGTAAGGAATAGGTTAATCCGTACGGTAACAGCAAATTTTGTAGCACGTAGGTTCGTTCAGCACAATACCCGCCTTAAATCGCTGCGCAATGGCACAAAATTTACTGAGTCCAGGTATCGCATGGATTCCAGCAAAACCTTCCGTGTGATTTATAAAGTCCACCAAACTTTCCTTGCCAGTTGACTGCCGTCCCGCAGACGCAACTGCAATCAGGGTTGTTGAAGCCGCACACAACGACCTGTTAATAGCCTGCACCACTCTAGTTCTTCCTCCCGTCCCCTCACACAACCCGATTCTACCCTGTAACTTTACACTGTCGTTCGACCCGTCGTCGTTATTACCTCTTATTCCACACATCCCAATTTATTGCCGGTATTTGCCAAGATTCTCAAATGCTTTATCTCGCGCCCAAGCCCGCGAAGTATTCATCGTAAGTACACGTATACAATAACCAAGTAAGCCTTCCGAAGCCTTCCAATGGAAATGAAAGTGCAAGTATATAGTCTGGGGCAAAATAATATATGATAAGTGACACATTAAAGAGGCCACCCATTATTCTCCTGCGAAAAGACTTTAACCTCATCCTTCCTCAAGTAATTATTAGTGACCTTTAAAAGAATTGTTACTTGGTAACAAGAATGGTTATCGCTTATATTCTCAGCTACGAGGCCATATGTTTTTCGGGAACGGAAAAGATGACTGAAGCGTTGTTAATTCGTTAACTCCACCTAATTAACTATAGTTGTTAATTTCAACATGTTTGAATGGAACCCATATTCTGACTATGATGTGGTGCACAAGTCATAACTGTGGCGGTTGGGTAAAGAAGTCAGTCTGGATCATTGAACTTCTGTCTTCATCAAAGACGCATTCAATGCATACCGCCTAATACATTTGAAATCCAAAATTTCAAATATTGTAATTTTATTGTTCCAAGCTTTTATAAGAAATAGCCATATATTAACGTTTGATATCTTTATTTTATAAACGTCGCACCACAATATTGCTCTCTCCCATTGTCATGGAAAATATGTCAACTGCAATGTATAATTGACAAGCCAGACCTTATTTCATTTCGGTAAAAGGCCAGAGTTAAATTACTGTTTTATGCTAGCTGATTATTCTTGTTTATCAAATGTAATGTTAGACATAAAATCAGTCAGCAGCTCTTTTTCTTCTGTTTTAATTTTATTCACTTGGCGTGATATCACATTTTAGTCGTTTGCTAAAACTTACTACTAAAACTGATATCGTTTTATCCGTAAATAGGCCACCATCCATATAACTCTCCCTAAAGAAAGTCTCATCAAGCATAGATCGTACACAATTTGCTGAAATACCTATTGTGGCTGAATTCTGTTTATAATGAACGGATATGGACAGTATAAAACGCCGAAGGGGCCCTCGACTTCTACGTGGAAAGAATTAATACTTGTTAATGCTGTAAGTTGGTCACCTGAACGCTGGAACATCTTTACACGCTTTACCGCCTGCGGACCTGCGGAAAGCCTTGGCCAAAATCACAGAAGATCAACTTTTTATTTACCAAATAGAAACACAAAGCGATGTGTTAAGTGGCGAAGTGATAGCCTTTCACTCTATGAACAACGTTTCACGAAGTGGTTTTTAGTTTGAACCTTGTGTATACCAGATTACCTTCTCAAAACGAGTTTCTTTGATTAAGTCGCCTGAGGTTAAAACATCTTCTCTGATGATGCACTTTTTACTCGCTTTTAATTAGACTGAATAAGTCGGTATGAACCATGAGTGGCGCGAAGACTCTGAGATTTGCAGTTTCACGAAGGTGCGATTTTGTTCTTGTGGTCCATCTGGTAAAGAAAATTTATAAGGTATCACAATTCACGTTGGATACTTTGGGAAGTCATACTGCGGACTAATCTCTTTATTCGTCAACTTCCTCTGAAGAACTGGGCACCTCCAGCCTCTAACGTTGATTTTAGCTTTAACTGAGTTTTATGGACAAAGTTGTTCAAAATTCATACCCCAATCGGGTTTTATTACTGGAACCCTGGCTTCCCAGTTTGTTCAACGTCAGGATTAGTACCTTAGATTCAAGTCTGCCGGAAAATCAGTTTGTTCGAAACTATGTAGTTGTAATTTCCTTTCACCGACACAACAAATTGAAGCACTTACTCAATTGGCTAAGACATTTGAATAAAGCATCTCAGATGTAATCTCCCTTCGTCTTTTTGCAAATTATCTGCATACGGTTGGAGTTTTTAACCTCCAATTCAGGATCTTTGTTTTTATCTATGATTTAATGATGCTTACCAGGATAGTCCAGGAACAAGGCGAATCCAGATATACAGCTGGAAATAAGTTAAATGAAACTCAGAAAATTATTTTTTGGCACAGGTGGTATAAAAGGATAAATGTAATATGTTGTTCGAAAGTTCCATAGGTTCAAGATACGAAGAACTGGATCTTAATCACTATTGATAAACAGAGCTGCTTAAATGGTTAAAGAATGTAAAAATGATCTAGTAGATAGTGATGTTCGTGAGCTCCTCTATTGATTATTTGTGTTCTGTGTTAATGGCCTAATCAACAAATCAGTGTTTAACAACCAAATTACTTCCGTTCTTTATGGGGATTTAAAAGTACCTTGAATTTTGAAGGACCATGGCTAAGATTTGAAAGCCCACAAAGACGTCTTTGTGTTCTCATCCTTAACATGAGCTTTAGCATCGCATGTGACATGTGGTTCATCAAAGCCATCATCTGGTTCATGGAGGTGTCATTCAAAAGATAAACCCCATGTCACGATGTTTGCATTAGATATTTATGGGTAATCTCACTGCCTAAATGGTTTTGCTGCCTTTTCCGATTTCACCTCCTGATGTTTCAAAAGACAGGGCATCTTTGTAGGCGAGACAACTCAGAAACGCTGAATTTCCAGTCGGAATTAACTGAATATGGTGATTCAGCTTAAACTTCGATTTTAAACAACTTTAACCTGTTTACTCAATAGACAACATGACGTTACTTATGATAATTCCTTTGTAAGTACAAAGGATGTACCCATTGTTTCAACATGCAACCCAGGTATAGGTGAAAGAAAAACATGTCTCTTGTGCAGTCATTTTATCCTGTGGTGCTCTTAAAATTCATGCAACGGATATACTTTTCTACCGTTTGCTTTTCTGTTCCTTTGCATTTGGCAAAACGTATTTTATCATAATCTATTCGATCTGCGCTCAATTGCCACAGGAGTGTTTGTTGGTGCATATACCAATTATGCTCACAACTGCGAATTTGGGCGACAGGAGAACTTATAAGGAATGCGCAAAGCGGTAAAATATTGTTTCTATGTTACAAACTCTTCACAAACTCACGAATATTGGCTAAAACGGCCAGCAATACGTTTCATAATAACTAAATTCTCACTGTACGATGAAGCTGATATTTTCTTTGAACTTGGGATGGCTTACGTGTCATCCGCAAATACAGTACAGTTACACTGCATGTGGGGCGGCTGGCGTGTTTCTGGAATTGGCAGATTTGTGTAGAATCGGTAATCAGATTTAATATGGATATATAGATAATAAAATCGATTACGCATTTGCAGACTTAAGTGAAGTTTTGCAAGATAATAACATACTCGACGAAATACGCCTAGCAATATTCCAGTTAAATAGGCAGTGAATAAAGCGCATCAAGTATCAAAAACTACAACTTTTTACGGCTCACAATGTGTGGACGCGATTACCCATATAACGACCGGATACCAGGAACACAGTCTCTGAATCCTACGGACGACGACCAGCAGCAAAACCACAACAGTCATCCAAGCTATCTTTGGGTAGTTCTAAAGAGCCCGTAGTTGAACTCTCGAAGAAACAAACGCGTGGCAAGCCGCCGTGCAATGGGGAAACACCACAACAAGAGGACAAAGTCACAATCAACTCTGATGACCTAACGCCCGGAATATCGATTGGAATCTGAGCTCGGCACCCGTGCCCGGAATTAAACTTCGATCGCCGCCTCCTAGAAGTTTCTTATACACAACAAGCCTTAACCTTATCACCTTCTATCCTTATTCGAAAAAAAGTCGCAGCAGGCCCCGGTGGCTAACGAACACTGAAAGAGTGAAGTAAACACCTGTATAGCCCGCTTATCTCAGAAAAGATAACCGAATCGCTGACAAGTACAAGACACCAAAGGAACCGGTTAAAGGCCCGCGGACATCGCGAATTTGAGGTAAGCCGATAAGCTTCTTCGGCGATAACTGCAGCACATTAGGCGGTGCACTCTAAACCAAAGGACCCCATCGCATTTGAAAACGGATGACGTCGGCTTTGCAGAACGAGAAAAAGCTGAAACATCTATCGGTCTCTTCAATCAGTTTGAAGAAAGCCAATCAACCGCTGATAACTTACCGTGCGGAAGAGTCGATAATTGACTCAGTGGTCATACTTTCTGAAACCTATTGTTCGCCAGGAACTACTGCAAGCTGGACGAAAACAAATCGCCAGGTCCTGATATAACCTAAACGCTCTAAAGATTATTGAAGGAGATTGGCCATGGAGCGCCAGCAGAACCGCTTGTGTCTACTCTTCAAGCCTCTCTCGCGAGCGTGCCGCGATTGGAAGTCGATGATTTCGCCAATACCATAAAAATAGCAGCTAGAGCTTCCACCAAACAACTACAGTAGTCTCTCTCCGCATTGCGCCTTCAGGTATACCGACGAATCATCGGCAGGAACTGATGCAGTTTCTGGAGCGGCATCATCTTCTCTGGAAAGCGCCAGCACGGATTCCGCAGAGAGGTCCTGTTTAACTAATTTGCTCTACTGTCTGGAACGATGGACCCGGCTTGATCGATGAAGGAAATGGTGCGCGGTATTACATGAACTTCAAGAAGGCCTTTGATGGCGATGCCCTCACCAACGTCATCCTGTACAGGCTCCATTTCATTGCGGGGGTGGGGCCAGAAGCTTTGATGGATCAAAACTTCTTGATGAGCGTCTCAGATTGTCGTCTTGGCGTCGTGATAAAGCGGAGAATTGGTGAGTGGGGACACTCAGGGCTGCTGCGGCCTATCCTCTTCGCTGATTGCGTAAGTAAACTGTGACGCCGCCATGTTTACTGACGACATAAAGCTTTGAAGGTCATCCACTACGCAGCGGTCACAGAAAAAATCAACAGAGCGGGCATGGAGCTCTCGAGGAATAGTGCTGGCTGGTTCTCCGTTAATGCTACCAAGTGCAATATTCTGCGATTC
>WEDG01000359.1:0-104577 GCA_017591395.1 Schistocephalus solidus | reverse complement strand
TGCCATATACACACCCGTTAGACACACTTCACCTTCCCGCACTGCATCACATGAGGGCTTTTCAGCCACAAGCGCCTACGTAGCAGCTAAATTTATCATAAAATCATCCCATGTTACCATGTGACCATAATTACCAACATCACTCCTATCAGCAGCTGAGTAATGTGGTTCCATTTTGTCTTTATATGTTGCTGTACATTTGAACTGCGGAGCGTTCTAATTGGTAACTTGCCAATTACTCGTACTGTGTCCACTGAACCAATGCCAGGTGCAAAATCACACCTCTCTCACACGTCTATGCTGCCCCAGGAGAGTTGGCCATGTGCGTTTCCCAAGAAATCCCAGGTATCAAACCAAAATTTACACTAAATACCTCGCCTTATCAGCGCACACGACGGTTCAACCGTCGATACCGACGGGGTCCTCCCTGTGCACCACAGCATGGTATCGGAGGGACGGTGACATGCCCGCATTCTGAAAGAAGACGAACGCTGCATCCACCACACTCTCTCCTCCTCTACTACCTGTACCCGGTGACATGATTATACTACGACGACCAGAAGCGGAAGATGACGCAAGTGGCTGGTGCGGCTGGAAACCACTCCTAGGCGTGCCACCACACCACAACATTTGCGGCATTTGTTATGGTGCAACGCATCTACCATGTGACACCTCATAGGGGGCACCCCTATCCACAAAATACCCTAACTAGGCTGCGTATTGGCCTACCCCATCACACGCACATACATGTCATCCAAACAACACCGTGCCTCTATCTTGCAGCAAGCATGTGATCAGCATTTCCATCGCCCCATGTCAGCACGTGCACATCTCGTTTAACTGAGAAGTATGCACTGTGATGCAACTTGGGAAATAAAGCGGGGACCACTGGATCAAACTGAGTGAGGGAATAGTGTGTGCGGTAAATATTGACCAACCCTGCCTATCCATAAAACAGTTTAAGTGCAATTCACCAGTGCCGCGCGTATTTCAAAAAAAAGTAAAAAGGGAAAGAGACAATTGATCCATTTATTTAAAAAAAATATAAAGTATTTTAATATCGACCTTCTGCCAACTTCCTCTTTGAAATGAAATTGTTTTTTTTTTGCGCTGACCCGCAGCTCTTGTTTTATATATGTATACTAATTTTCATGTTTTATAGATATTCGCAGTTAATTTAGTTATTCCAAACCAAGCTAGAAACGGTTGAAATGCAATATTTTGTTTTGGGTTTCACGGTTCATTTTTAAAGATCAGTTTATTCCGGCTGAGAATTGTACGCCAATCGGCTCTTGGGGTGTCATCTCAGAAACATACAAGTAGGTACTGCCCAACAGTTTCTAGTTGAACCTCGAAAAGTCATTTTTTAAAGTGCACCTCGTTTCAACGTCATCCTTTGTTTTTGTCAGGCGACTAATTGTCCTCAACACAAGCTAAGTAACTGTATGGGAGGTTAAAACTGCGGTCTAATATAAAACACACAACTCTGTGTCTTTATTCGTCTTCCAATTTGTTCGTTTGTGTATGCAGACCATATCTTTTGTAAGTTAAATTTTGTTGAACACTTTTACGTTAACTACGTTAACTATCAAGTCAGTGTTACTAGTCTGACCTGATTCCGCAAGCATCGTCAATATCCTTTCAGTTTTTCCCGGAAGAAATACGCTCATTTTGGCGTGGTTGGGGGAAACCATTCATAGTCCTGCAACAATCCGTCAACCTTATAATTCTAATGCAGAAGTTTGAGCGGAATAATTTGCAGAGTCAATGCCTCATGATTTCAAAATGGATTATATTTATTCAAAATTTGCACGACCGTCTTGTCCTGAATGCTAATATGACATATATACATGATTTTAAAGACCTTGAGACTTGAATACTTTTTAAAGATCATGTTGGTATCGCGACTGCTACCATGAGTGCTCATGGAATTTTGCCAAAAGGTAAAAGTAGGTTCGATAATTTATATAGGAATGATAACAGTAAATACGGACAAAATAAAATTACAACATTCAATAACGCCTAAAGCAGAGAGAGATTGCAAACATTTGAGCAGGCGGAATACCCGCATCTGACAGATAATCTTTAATTGCTCGCGTAGTAGTTTCCCTTACTGTGATGCAATCGACTGCTTGCAGGGTGAGTATCAGTCTCACATACTGCCTGACCACACTCTAACTATAGGTAATGTTGATATAAGTTTTAGAGTTACGGTACGCTTTGTGGAAGATAACAGATGGGCGTTGATCGCGTATGTGGCCCCACTGAGAACGCGTGGATAAGAACTCCTGTAATACAACAATGGGGGTAGTAAGAATTTTGTTGTTAGGGTGACGAGAATTGACGGATAAGTGTTTTTGGGAAGCAAAAGTAAAAAATTACAATTATGTCATAAGCTTTTTCAAATAAACGCTTAAAGCGTAAAAACGCGAACGCGCCATTTGAAATAGTGAAAATTAAAAGTTTTAGTCCTGCAAAAAGATGCGAACCAAACGAACAAATCCCAGCCCCTAATAAATATATCGTAAAGGCCGACGCTGGTGGTGGCCGCAACTGAACATATACTTGAAATTGACAGCGTTTCTGGCCGAAACCACAATATTAATCCTTAAATCTAAGCTTAAACCCTAAGCATAAACCTATGCCAACTTCCAAGCCAACTGGTAACACTTAAGGGGAGCTTCACGGGGAATAAACGAAGGCAAAGTGCATTGAATTAAACCAACGTAAATGACATAAATAGGTGGGCAGGTCAAAGTCGATTGTCATCACAGGGGATAACGGTGGTCGACGGACAGGAGAACTTACGACTGGTTCTTTGATGCTACCCCATGGGAAACTGACGTCTATCGGTCTTTGGTGGCTCACGCGGTTGCGTGCTTCCCGCTACCAGAGTCTATTTGGAAGTCTACTGTTGACTTTGGGCTCTGACGAAAAAGGTAATTGAGTCAGATAGCATCAGACTGTTGGCGAAGGATGGATACTTCTGGATAACAAGCGAAAAACGAAGCACGCATATCTGTGTGGTGGGTGTAAAGCCAAAAATTCAGATACCGTAAGACAACTCTGTGCTGCATGCATTCATAATTTGTCATTTGCTACAGTGATAGCCAAGAGTGCGGGGTTTATATCCTACGTCAATTGAGTAATACTTCTTCTAAGATACAGTGAAAATTGCATAAAAATTGCGTGAAAAACCGGATAAAGTATTCGTTGTCCAGTGGAGGAAACGTTAATGTAACCCTTTACAATGGAAGCTATAATATTATCTCCCGATTTTAAACAACGACGGTACAATGAAAACATTGTAATTGATCATTAAGGGGTTTAGAGTGTATGTCGATAGCCGACCCACTATCGCTTATATGTTAACTTAAAACTAACTTTCATAACCCATTTGTTTGACCGTCCCACATAATTAGCATTTTCAATTTTAGCACCCACCGATAACGCACTGTCAATGTTTCAGACATTTCGGGGCATACTCTACTTGTCTGTCAATCTTATTCCTTGAAATACCGACGCATACATTTACGACACTTTCGAAGTTAGAATTACTAGCACAATAAAGTCACCTGTTCAAAAATCCGGATACTGAGCTGTAGTTGCGAAAAGGAGACTTGGTTACTGGAATTAGGGGTTGGATCTCCTAACACCTTGAAGTCTTGTTGTAACCCATCATCATAGACAGCAACGGACAGAGATAGGTAGCACACCGGGTTTCCCGCAGGCAAGAGACAAATAGCCGGCGCCCGGCGATTTATCGAAGAACTTAGTGTCATTGAAAGAAACGTCTGGAGCCCGTTAGAGAAGCTGGTATAATTCCGGGCAAACAAAACTACTGTGAAGAAACAGGAATAATACTGTGAGCCCAGACAGCCGAACGTTTATTGTTAGTGATATTATGCAAAATCTCAGACCACAAGCCATTCTAGGTAACCCTATTGTACTTTTAGGTTTAAAGAGACTTGAATCGTCACAAAAGGTGTCAACTACCCAAGTCGCCAGTTGTCAAAGCCATGATTCTCCCACCTCATCAAACACTATGATTTCGTTTTGGAAAGAATCTTTACTTGAATTTGCAAAATTGAATGCTGATTTGAGGTAGAATACTGTTGATTGTTACAGAGTAGGTATCACGTCAACCGCCAATCTGGTTGATAACTATTGGTGATTCACTTCTCGGGTCGAATCGGCCAGGTAATAATTACGCAGCTTTCGGGTATCTGCGATAAAGTTGGAACCAAAAAAGCTCAGTAGCTGTATAATGGTCAGGAAACTACGACTTATAAGTGCATGCGATTTCCATGTAGCTGCCACCTCTGTGAAGATTCATTGGCTGAAAAGGATGCACAAGTCTGTGTTAGTGATTTTAAGTTTTCTAAAAATTGTTTCTGATGGGAAAAGAGCACTGACAGTTTTCGAAACTTAACTCGCATATTGAAATTTATTTAAAGTATCAAAATTTGTATCGGATACCTATTGAGGTCTTTTTAATTACTTCAAAAGGGGCCTTCTAGCGTTTCCAGACTGCTTTGATATATAAATTGATGATTTACTACAATTTCTTAGAAACCTTTTCAATGAAGAGTAATTTGCTACATGAATTAACAAGCGAGCTGAGGGAAATTTCTAATAATTTCAAATGTGTGAAGATGGAATATGCCTTATCCTAAATGCCACTTTTAAAGGACAGTTTACTTTTTATTCAAGTGAACTCAATAAATAATCTTTTGTACAAATTCTTTGAAATGACGATCGGTTTTGCAAACATTAAGGGTTATTAAAAAGGTTGTAGGTAATTGTGAATGTTTTTCCGAGACACTTTTAATATAATTGTTAAAATATGTTTAGTCAAATGTCAGAAGAATATTTTGCCTGAGTATGTATGGGGTTGCATTTCTTATTAAGCAAATTAAATTCTTCACCCGAATCCCCTTTTTGAACTTAAATCACATCCTGAATTTTCATTTAATACATCATGAATTTTGGTGCATAACAAAGGTGTGATCTCTGAGAGTTAGTTTAACTATTTTTGTTAATGGTACGTGTAAGGAACGGTACAGATGAAAAATTAAAATATCACAACCAAATAGTTGATTTCGTCAGCCTTGCCTCAGTGGCTTCTTATTTTAATCAATTTTCCCATTTTTATGTGTGTTCAGAAAGCCCTCCATAAAGTCAGATTTAAAAATATTGTCTTTAAAAAAGACTTGTCTGTAAATCGTTAAATTGTCAGCAGAATCGGCTACATTTCTTAGGAATCCTGTGGTAGATTTACTTGTGCCACATTCTTTAAACTTAGCAAATCATACGTGAGCAAACGCAATTCGACACTATCTTTATAAGCAAACATGAAATCCCAGCGCTCTTCCTTATACCTAGTCCCAAGCAGGCCACTACGAGTGGAATGAGAACGCAAAATGCCTGGAATTTCGAGTAACAGCATCTCGAAAGTCAAAGATTACAATAACGTAGTGTGCACTTTACCTATTTAACATTAAACTATGCAGAAGAAAACTGATCAAAGAGCCAGCAGTCAAGCCCTTCAATGCTGCCGTCGTTCCCGCCAGCAAAGCCGCACTAATAACCCTCGAACATATCAAAGGTAACTATGCGTTGGACACCCCGAAGACCGACTCTAGCCGTGGCCAAAGTCGGAGGTAACCATCAAAGGCGTGGACGTAAGTGTAGAATTTACTCGGTAAGTTGATTGCACAATTCTGCAAACCCAAACAAATATATCTATGTATAAAAATCTATCTAGGTTCCCAGAATTTGACAGTTTTATACAGGCTCTTCGCGATTACTTTGAATGTTATTTTCATCAGTGTGAAACAGCTACCAGACTTAAAAGCCAGAGGAGGTAAGCCACATCCGGTTCGGGTAGTCCTTCATTTGCAGACTGATATCGCCAGCAGGCGAAAAAGAAAAGCAAGACATGCAACAGAATTTTGAGCATGTCTTTTACAATGTCGGTGTGGCCTACTCGAACCTCCTTATAGTAGTAAATCCACTCTTCTCCAGAAAAAATGTTGATTTGAAGCAATTTCACCTCATTTCCTGTACACGACGTCTTCAGCACGCAATTCGTTGCCTCTTTTTGACAACAGTGACCTGTATCTGGATAATATTTAATCGGAAATTCAAGGGCATAATTTACTCGGAGATTTCTCGGTGCGTTGAAGCTCAACTGACCTTTTTCTTGTCCTCGTTTGCTGAATGCATTCATTCTCACGTTTTTAATGCTAACAAGAGGTTTTCATCACAGAAGTAAATGCTGAACTTTTTACATAGAAGTATGCAATAAACTACATGAACCCTTCTCATTTTTAACACGTATGCATTTAGTTTATATCGACTTCATAATGCAGGCCAACCAGGATTGCTGTGAAGCCAACGAGATTTATTCTTTTTCGGGTACTAGTCGCTTCATTTTAGATAAAGATTTCAAAAAAACCTTAGCGAGTACCATTTTTACCTAACGTATCCTATCCACCGCTTTCAACATGCTGCTCACTTCAGACAAAACATTTCCAAACCATCTGTCTGTTGATGACTGGTGCAATTAATACTGACATTCCTAAAGGTACAAACCCTCAAAACATCTTCAGATGGGCGGGAACATGAACTCAAACAGGCGATTAATGGAATAATTCTTAAGGAGGTCAGCTGCTTGTACTGTTGCCTACGAAACTGTGAGGCGACAGTTTTTTAATCACTATACGGTAAAAATATCAAAGAATGATGGAGACCCAACTTAAGCTCTAAAAATAGGTCCATATGCGCGGTGAACTTTTTAAAAATCAACCTTTTACTGAAGCAGTTCACCACTTTGCGCGAATCCTATCGCAAACTCTAATAGAAAATTCACCTAAGTACTCCTACCAGAAAAGCTGAGGAAAAGGCCTTTGGATGCAAATTATGGTCAATGGCTGATGTCATGCAATGTTGTCCGAAATTCTGAAATGCGTTTTCGATCAGGAAGGATCACTTAAGTGTGTTTGCAAGACCGATTGTCAGGTGGCATAATGCCAGGATATTTCAGTCAGAAAAGGATAATGGTTTTTGAATGCGCATCCTTCTGCTCGTCTGCAAACCCGCAGTCAGCAAAAAAGTGATTATATATGCAGTAGGAATGATGCCTCAATTTTTGATTTTTTATCAATTCAAAGAAGTTTTAGAAAATAATTTTCGAACGCAGCCTTCCTTGTACACACGTTGCTTTCAAATCTGAAGCTTGAAAAGGTATATGCATGTTATAAAATTTTTGTGTTTACAAAGACTTTAAAACTGTATAATGTCACTTCTGATACTATTTTTTGTCTGTTTAAATAATGCCCACTATGAGGCAAATAACATAACCTCCATCCAATGCAAAACTAATTGGGACTCAAGAAAACGCTTTTAAAGCCTAACTATACCCGTTCTTCCAGTAAATAAGTTCAAATTCTAAAATGGAAGTATGCCAGTTGTGAGTGTGTATATTCTATATAATATATGTTCGGGGGTAATAATTAGGGGAAGCACCACGCAGATAGCATTTGGTCACTCAATTTGTCTCGTACAGGTGGTGAATGCTCCTTTGGCTGCCTATAACTAGTACCCAACTCTCACCTGTAGCTCCACGAAGCTGGGTTCTCCACAACGGCCACACCCCGGGCCACCGTCACAAAAGGCTGACTAAACTCAGGTGAGGGTCCCCGGTGTTGTGTGGGCGCGACAGCAACCCCGTAGGCCGCCCAAGGGTAACTTGGGCCACACTCCCACTAAAACCCAAAACCGTGGCCCATAGTGAAGGGCGGCAACCGTCTGGAATGTCCTAGCAGCCCCTATTAGGGGAAAACACTGCTTGCCTCCTCGCGCAGGAAGGGGCTAGAAAAAGGTTCCCTGAACAAATGCTGGGTACCACGTCTGTAGCTGGCTGCTGCCCACAGATAGCAAAATACGCTGTTGTTAAACTCAAACAAACAACAATGCCCCCATCCCCATCCCTTGCGCCATACTCTCCGGGTTGGTCAGGTGAGTCCACTCACAATAGCAGCCTGGAAAGTTCGTTCCATTTTAGACAATCCTAGGAGCAACCGGCCGGAGAGGAGGACGGCGCTAGTCGCTCGGGAACTGGGCGCTACAAGATGGACATTGCTGCTCTCAGCCGACCCGATTCTCGGAGCACAGTCAGCTGAAGTTGGGTGCCGGACACACCTTCTTCTGGAGCGCCCGGCCAAAGGCAGAACGATGTGAAGCTGGTGACGCCTTCCCCTCCGGATTGACACTGTGGGATGTCTACTCTGTCTGCAGCAGTGTACCAATGATCGCCTGATCAGCCTCCGCCTGCCTCTTCGGGGAGAAAAGTTCGCCACCATCATCACCACCTTCGCCCTCCCCCAAGGACTAGCTCTGATGCGGTAAAGGATAAATTATACGTGGACCTGCACGCCCTGCTGGTGACTGTGCCAAAGGCGGATAAGTTAATTGTCCTTCGAAATTTCAACGCCCGCATCGGTACAGAAAACGCTGCCTGGCAGGGAGTCCTGGGTCCCCAGGGTCTCGGTGACTGTAACGATTATGGCCTCCTTCTTCTGCGAAACTTTGTGGAGCACCGTCTCCTGCTGATCAACACCTGGTTCCGCCTTCCGATGCGGGAGAAGGCCACGTGGATGCACCCTCAGTGGCGGCGCTGGCAGCTGCAGGACTATGTTCTCGTCCGGAGACGAGATCGACAGGACGAGCTGGTAACCTAGGCGATCCGCGATGTCGATGTTTGGACGAATCAACACCTCATCCTCTCCAAGATGAATCTCCGACTTCTACCGCGATAAAGGTCCCAAGGTAAGCGACTGACAGGTAAGTTAAATACTCTTTATTTTAATTTGCCTGCTCACTATTTTGATTTCAGCAACCAAAAAACCCAGAAGCTGGAGGGTCTGTATGCTCCAGGGGATAACGCCACCGTGGGGACACGATGGTGTCAACTGCGAAATGTCATCCAGCCATCCATGGACGTTCGGACTGACGCCACCAAAGCGGCCTTCTCAGATGCCACCGCCTTGAACAGCAAACGGCTAAGAGAAATGTAGGACGCTTGGTTGGTCAGCAAAGCTGAGAAAATCCACGAGTATGCGGACGCGACGAAATGAAAAACTTCTTCAGGGCCATCAAGGCCATTCACATCAAGGGGACCTCACCACAGCTCAGCTCTGACGGCACAACACTTTGGACAGAAAAATCACAATTTCCGAAACGCTGGGCCGAACACTTCAGAAGTGTCTTGAATTGCTCATCAGCCATCTCCGATGCTGCCAAGCGGACATGAACAACGACCTGGATCTTCTGCCTTCCCTACAAGAAACCAACCCGGACCGTGCAACAGTTTTTCATTGGGAAAGCACCAGGAGATGCGAAATCACCTATAGACTACCTTCGTGGATCTAACGAAAGCCTTTGACACGGTGAATCGCCATGGATTGTGGAAAATCTTACAGAAATTTCGGCTGTCCTGAGCGGTTCACGCACATGGTGCGTCAGCTTCATGACGGGATGATGGCGTGCGTCACTGAAAACGGAACGGTATCCGAAGCATTCGCAGTGACCAACGGAGTGACGCAGGGCTGCGTATTGGCTCCCACCCTGTTCAGTCTCATGTTCTCGGCTATGCTGATGGACGCCTACCATACCGATCGAGCCCCTTCTCAACAATCGGCGTATGCAGGCCTCAACGCGTGTGTCTACGACTACAGTCCATGACTTGCTCTTCGCGGATGACTGCGCCCTTAACACTGTGACGGAGGAGAGCATGCAAAGGAGCATGGACCTCTTCGCCGCAGGCTGCGCCAATTTTGGATTAACAAGCAGTACAGTCAAAATAGTTTTCATGCACCAGCCGCTAACCAGCGTGGAATACAATGCTCCCTGAGTCAATGTCAATGGCGCTAAACTCAAAAATGTGGAAACGTTTGCTTATCTGGGAAGCACGCTGTCACGCAACACGAGAATCGGTGACGAGGTTGCCAAACGGATCTCCAAAGACTGTCAGGTCTTCGGTCGACTGAAGGCCTCCATATGGAATTACCACAGTCTTCACCTGAACATCAAACTGAAAATGTGCAAGGCCGTCTTCTTTACGGCATGCCTTTACGGAGCGGAGACTTGGATCATCTACTCAAACCAATCCAGGAAGCTGAATCACTTCCATCTCAGCTGCCTCCGCAGAAAACTAAAGTTGAGATGGCAAAACAGGATCCTGGACATGGAATTACTGGAGCGGACCGGAATTCTCAGCATCCACGCCATGCTGCTAAAAGTGCAAGTACGATGGAGCGGCCACTCGGTGAGAATGAATGACGAGCGAATTCATAAACGAATTTTCTACGGAGATGTCGCTATGGGTGCTCGCTGACAGGGAGGTCATAAACGACGCTACAAGGACACTTTGAAGAAATCTCTGAAGCAACTGCAAATCAACCTGGCGACCTTGGAGGACCTCGCCAAGTACAGACCTGCATGGAGGAGATCCGTTAATACTGGTGCAGCAATCTATGAGGCCAACCGGATCGCCGCTGCGAAGGCCAAAATGGTGGCTCACATGTCACAAGGTCCTCGGATCAACACCACTAATGTCCAAGCCCTGCCAACGTGCCCACGCTGTCAGCGTACATTCCGCGCGAATCAGCCTGGTCAGACATCTTTTAACTCAATGAAACAACAATTCCACAACATCAACTGCTGCTACACCTGCCTCAGACCCCACGACGACGACCACCCCAACCACTGATAACCACTTAATCGACGCCCCGCCGCCCACGATCACCGACACATTCCCCCCTTCTCCACACGTTGCGCCGATTACGGTGACGAACAAAACTTGTCCCACTCACACCACCTCAGTAGCCACCTCCAACTGCCTGCCTGCTACTACCTCCATCACCACCACCACTGCCCCCAGTACCAGCGATGGGCCTTGGTACTAACCTGTCCTCATTGCGATCGCATATTCACCTCACACACCAGCCTGGTCAGTTACTTGCGAATCCATCGCACAAAAACTGGAGAACTAGTGCCTGGAACACCAACCCACAGCAGGGACCGCTGCCTCCCAACGCCCTCACTGCCCACGCGCATTCACTCATCGCAGGGGCTGCTCGGTCACATGCGCATCCACGAAGGCGGAATCCACTGCGATGCCAACACATCGTGTGCACCCATAAACACTTCCCCATAGTCCTCCTATGAGCATGACCACCAGTACTAGAGGCAATGCCCCAGACTCAACGCCTCCCGACATATCCCGTCCTCATTGTCATCACACATACACATGACGCATCGGTCTGGTCGATTACTTGCAAATCCATCGCACATAGACCCACGAACCAGTACCGGGAGCACCAAAATAGACCCACCGCACCTGACCCAACTGTACGCACTGCCCACACACATCCACGCACCGAATGGGCCTGTTAGGCCACATATGTCTCCATGAAATCGATGGTAAAAACACCACCGGCAACATAACAACACTACATCTCTCCTCCTTATCCCCAGCACTTAATATGATCACACACAACACCACAAAATAACATGCGCTCAGTCTGTATAACTGTTTTAGAGTCAAGTATGATTCTCGGCTCCTTCTCCACGAGAATCCTCTGCCGCATGTGTGATCTGAGCTCGAAAATATAACAAGGCGATTAGCGCCATGGGTTGAAAGGTTGCCAATTGACAATTACATTCAGACCACGCAGTCAGTCCAATATATGTTGTGTGAAGTGGCTGACTGGTGGTCTAAGCTTCAGGCTGCGATAGCTCCTTCTTAACGTGACCTCCGGCACTCTCACATATTTGTGATATGAGCCGTTCAACCCGCTGTTGTGCGAATTCCTGGTGCATGTGTTTTGAGGGCGTAGACAAAATCACCAGCAGCTGCACCCACTTCCGCATCAGAAAACTGACCGGCTCGGACAATGGTCTGATTGTGGGGAGTGGGGGAGAGAGTGAGGTCAACGGCTCAGCACATTTTCCTCACTATAAACAATCTGACGCGCTTGAAACTATCACGGTGCGCTAAATGCCGAGGGCTTGGAAGGTTGCCAACTGGCGGGATAACTCGGACCACATGATCATCCAAGTGTTTTTTTGTGGAGTGACTGATTGGCGGACTGAGAGACAGGCTGCAATCGCTCCTTCTTAATGTGGTCTTTATGGCAGTCCCACTCTTTGGGATCCGAGCCAGGTGTAGTGGTACACCCAGGGGCGGCTCCGGTCGCGCCAGCCACCTGTCCCCTCTCCCATCTCCGGTCTTCTTGACTCTATCATGACATCGGGCTGAGGTAGGGGAGGAGAAGAATATGCGGTAGCTGCAGCGCAAGGCTTCTTTCACTTAAAACTAATCCACGCTCATGTCACCGTCCCCACACAACTCTTCTGTGGAGCATACGGTGACATCATCGGACTACAATGGTCTGACTGTCGTGTAGATGTTAATTTATAAGGGGCGTTGAAAATCACTGCAGTCTTTTGTTTACTAAATGTAATGTTAGCATGCGGCTGACTTCGAGATACAACCTCCTGGCGTGTCTTAAACATCATAGAATTATGCTCAACGATAATAGTAAAATTCCACTTAATAGTCCTTCATAATCAAAAACCCACTTCAAATTTTGTTTAAAATTTCATGACATTGATCAATCAATGCATTTAAGCCCCATTTCATACGCCAGCTCTCATCACTTTCCCAGCTCTATGCACGTTCTTATGGGAGTGGCCGATACATACGCACGGTGCTGGCCTCAATTAACGAACTACTCAAGCACTCTGCATAGGACAAATCTCTTCTACCTCTAACTGTTCTTATTGACTACTCGAAGTTGTCTATAACGATTGAAGTACGAAGCTGCCTACTTAATAATAATCACATAAGACCAAGGATACCGGGATGAGAGCGTTCGTCACTAAAAAGCCACCACTTTCTCATAAGCTAGGAAGTTAGTGTGTTGCTTCTGTGTGAATGTAAACAGCTGTAGTGCGATTAATTTTCAGTCTGAGTAAAAGAGTTCCACGAGAGTCGTTTTTGTTCTCATCTCAAAAAACAACAGGTATATGAAAAATTGGCCACTCGGAGCGTACCCCAACTGTTGAATATATTATGATACCTGCAGATATCCTGAGGCTTGTAAGCCTTAAATTTCGTAAAAGTGTACGAAGGTAAACAATCGGGGCTATTTGTGGCACTTAAAACGACTCCTAGTGTACTATATACTTTAAAGGCGGCTTTAGGTTATAGTAGAATTTCCATATAAGCGAGCACAACTGTTCATCTCATCGGTAGATACCACACTAAAGTTTCTGCCAGATTTCTAATTGGCAGCAATTATCAGACAGGTTCTTCTTGGTCTCATGCATAGGAATTGGCATTTTTCATGATTTTGCTACTTTTTTCAGTCTGATGGGCTGCATTCATCTCAGTAGTGTTAGAAAAACTGAAGAGGAAGAGGAATATGAAAGGGCATTTACCAGCGAAAGTAAAAAAGGAAAGAGACACCAACTTGCGGCTAAAACAGTGGCAACGTAAGTCCGCCTTATCTCAAGTGATGACCGACTTTCCACGTTAACCTGCATAGACTCAAATCGCCGCTAATTATGGCCTGCTTGACGCGCTCACCCCGGAGGGTTCTGAAGTTCTCATCGGCTGACTTGAGGTAAGTATACCGGTAGGGGATTGTTTGTGTTACCTATATGTGCATATATAAGTCGAGTGAGTCCCGTACCCAATCGGTGATCACCCCTCTACCATTGTTAGATATGTTATGGTAAGAAGACGCTGACCGATCGGTTACAAGCCTCATTCGTCTCGTTGCGCCTTGGAGCGCACTCTAGTGCCCCACCAGCAGCCGCCCAAAGACAAGGAAAACTGGAATGGCCCATTCTTTTTTAGTAGCCATCATAAGCCAGCCACACCCAGCGCCAGGTGTTGCGGCACCTGAAGTTCGAGCTCGTGACCTGTTGGTTAGAAGCCCGACGCTCAAACCCACTGCGCCATGAGCTCGTTGTCTTGCCGGTTTTGATCGGTACTATTAACGATGGTAAGTAGGGGAGCACCGATCGGTTATAGGACTCATCGTCCAGTTTCGCCTCGGAGCTTACTCACAAGCCCCCCCCCCAATAATAAGCCCGAAATGGAAATTCCAGTCTCCCTAGTCTTATTTATAATGCTATTTTATATATATATATATATATATTTGAATAATTGAGGTAGTGTGCATTCGGTCTCTACATGCCTACACGAATATCAGGTGGCTGTACAAAGACGAGACCAACTGTCTCAATTTGCCATGCATACACTAGAAACTGGGCACAAATTTGCGTGGGACAAAACGCGCATTGCTGGCTTCTGTCCATCGAAGAGAGGCCGGTAATTCAAAGAGGCCAATCATTCTGATGACTCGTTTGACCGCTCAGACTGTGGCTTCCTGAGGCATTTGCGGATGAAGGACTTTGGATAACTTTTGGCTGTAAAAAGGGCATGTCAGTCGAACGAAGAAATGTCAAAGTTTTGGCTCGCAATCCCCTATGTGAGGAACGTTTCAGAGGCGACTGCAAGAATCCTAAAACCTTTTAGGATTGGCGTGGCTCATAAACCAGAATGCACTATCAGACAGCAAGTCCTGAAGCTCAAAGACGCGCTACCAGTAACAAAACAATCAGCAGTGGTCTACAGCATACCATGCCAAGATTTTGATGCAAGGTATGTTGTTGAAACGGGCAAGCGCCTGGGCACAAGGTTGCATGAACACAAACTTGCAATCAACCGCAAAGACAAGTTTTTTTTGGTTTATGGTCACGCACAACAGCTGAACCACGATCTCACCTTTGAGAAAACGAGGGTGATTGGCTGAGCCAATGAGAAGACGGCCAGACTGTGCTCTTGAGTCAGCCCTCGACTGGCACACTCAACCGAGCTATAGACTTGCACCCCGCCTACCGGGCGCTTCGTACAAGGCACGTATCAGTTCGGCCAAAGCCAATAAGGCCAACGAGCACACGGAACCGAGAGCCCAGGCTCACGGAAAAGCGGGGTGGCGGCCGAAGGTGACATGACCAAAGTCAAACACTGTCTCACCAATGCGCCCGTAAAACGGAGAACAACTCACGAGAGCAGCAACGACTGATCAGTCCGCTGATTGACGTGGGGGAGGCCCACAAGCACGCTGCCTTGCCTAAACCTACGACGGCTCCAAAGGAGACAGTGTTCACGCGATCCCACCGGCGTTCAACCTCTGGGAGGTCTAAGGAAGTCAGCAGTGATCAGGGCAGGTCAAAGTTCACGCGTCCACCATGGATAAAATACGAGACACGCGGAAAGACTGACTAATTCAAGACCAACAGGAGCAGCAAGAACTACACTCTGATGATGGAAGCGAGAAGGCTTTCGAAACGTCAGTACAAATACAATTTGGTTCATGAACTCACCAACTCTTCTTTTCGTCTTCTTCAGGAGATAATGAACGCGATAAGATATCGGGGCCTCGAATCTGTACGCGTATATATATATATATATATATATATATATATATATATATATATATATATATATATATATATATATAACAATGGTAGTATATAGGTGTGCCACACTTGGGATTGGGTATGACTGGCTGATGACGGCTTATAAGCCAGAAATGACCATTCCGGTCTCCCTTGTCTTTGTCGGTTTCCACTTTAACATCATCCATGAGGATCGGTAACAACCGTGAAACAGCTGTCTGCGTCCTGCCTGTTGCAGCCTTAGCAACATACCTGTGTATTATATGTGGCATATGTCCAATGAAACAACGTGCGTTTACTGCCAGTAAAAAGTTTGCGGGCTGACGGAATGAGATCCTAACCACACCAGTGAGAGTCGCTGATTTATGTACCTCACTGCACAAGGCATATGGCCTTCTGATGATCGGTAGTATTATCAATGGTAGATGGGTGCTCACCGATCGGTTACAGGACTCACTCGTCGCGTTGTGCCTTGGGGTTTGGGCAGTGGGTAGAGCGTTGGAAATTCAACCAACAGGTCACGAGTTCGAGCCTCGGGTGCCGCAGCTCCGGATTGGGTATGAATGGCTGATGACGGCCAATAAGCTAGGAATGGCCATTCCAGTCTCCCTTGTCCTTGTCGGACAAATCCTTCTGCCTATATCACTAGCCGTTCTGCGTCTGCGTCTAGAGTAAGCCACAAGGGACAACGGGACGAGTGATTCCTGTAACCAATCGGTGAGTGCCTATCTACCATGTATATAACTTTGAAGCTTTATCGGCCAGATAATGTGCAACTGTGTGCTTTAAATTTCACTTACAAGGAAATCACTACCTGCTACTTGCGGAATACTTGGCCAGCCAATCGATGAATATGATGAGAACTTGGAGTTTATAATGGATGAGGCCAGCTCAACGGACACCTAAAGGAGGCAGTGGAATTGACTGAAGAACGGAGTATTCAGGAAAGAAACTGAATTCCCACTCCGTATTCCTGATTAATTTCAACTATATTACTCTTCCCTCCTTTTCTCAGAATAAATATTTCACCTACATCTAACCATAGTTATACTGATATCGCATAGCATTTGCAAAGTTACCTGCTACACAAACCTGGAATCTTAAATGCCACGAAGGAGAAAGTACCTAGTTCTATAGTTGTACTTTCCTACTATCGCGGCGCTAGCTGGTTCAAGATTGAGGATTTTTGTAATTCTTCATAATACTATACATATAGTATTAGGAAACATATATATATATATGTATATATATATATATATATATATATATATATATATATATATATATATATATATATATATATATATATATATATATATATCATCATATTCCCGATCACAACCGACAAAACAACGAGCCCGTGGCTCAATGGTAGAGCGATCGACTCAAATACCAAAGGTCGCGGGTTCGAATCCCAGATTTGCCACACTTGGGATTGGGTATGACTGGCTGATGACGGCTAATAAGCCAGAAATGGCCATTCCGGTCTCCCTGTCTTTGTCGGTTCCATTCATACATATATATATATATATATATATATATATATATATATATATATATATATCAAAAAGTGGTATTTTGAATTTCCCATACAAATCAAATGGTTATTTTTACTGTCGCTTATCATCGAGGTCATAAAACGTTATTACATGCCTTTAGAAGGTCTTTGCCGTGGCTATCATTAGATTTGTTTCCATTTATGCGCTTGGTTTGCACTAAACCTTATTTCGAATTTGGGACCAACAAGGAGATTATGTGACGTCCTCTTATTTCTGCAAACATACTCCTGTTTCCGACCGACTAAAACTGTGAGAACCTTTAACTCGCCGTTGTTGGAATAATGCCACAGATCTTTCCAAATAAAATGCTCGTTTGGAACTTCATGACAAGTTCTTGACTGAGTTTGGGATGGTTCATGCAACCAGGAAGAGGCTTGTGATTTGCCGATTTTATTCTACGAATGTAAATTCAATCAACAGGCGTCCCAAACGATTTTTAAACAAGAACAAAGTTGAAACAGATATCGTTTTCCTCTAGTTACTAAGATAGATTTTGGGCTCTGGCAGAAGATTATCTCACTGCCGAAATTCGAATCCGTCTATAAGCGAGTCATTATAGCACTGTTTTGAAGTATCAAACAATTTCCTTGGAAGTTCGGCTTCTACGTTACCGACTGTGGTAAAAGTTTTATCAAGGGTAAATCCCTTCCAAAGGAATCTTTTACCGAGCACAAAACCCGCTTAAATTCTGGACCACCAAATCCAAAGGACCAAACAACCTGACAAACTGTGATCTTATTATGAAAAGATGGCGCTAACTTACGCTTTCTATTCTCACTTTCTTAAGTTGTGTCTTTCCACCCACTTAAAATAGAAAATATATGCTATGGTTAATAATTACCTTTGAAATTTCTGCCTCAGAATCATTCGTGGATTTAGGTTTCAATAAAATATATTTAGGTTGTGGAAAGTACGGTAAAGTTACCGTCATCAGACAACCATGTGGACCATTCGGCGTAAGCATGCCAAAGAGAAAACTCGAAAGTGTACTCTGCTTGACCTAATGACCGTAGCCTTGGCCTATGCCACCGTGACGCAAGTTGCGCCAAATCTACCCTCATTGATAGAGAGCGAGTGCGGCCGGAAGAGTTTATGTAAGATAAATGAAGTGTTTATTCTTAAATTCCAAGAATGGGCAAAAAATAAAAGTCCTTAGAAAATATACTCCTTCAAGTCACAAAGTAGGAAAGTTAGGCTCAGTAAAACACTGAGTGCTGACAAAAAGTTCGTCTGTGGGTTTTCACGTTTCAAAACGTGGTCACCGGTCCATATAGCTTAATACCGTGCACCCTCCTCTTCTTCCTCTCGCTCTTTTTACTCCTAAAGTTGATGTTAAGTCTGAAAAGTATCAAAGCTTTCAGGAAAACTGGGTAGATTTCCGGTTCACAGGTATAAGTATAGGGGACGGGAGAGGAGACTGACTATCCAGTTCGTTCCTTGCACCTTCGTCCTCCATCAGTCCGTCATCAGGGGAAAAGTCAATGTATGCGATAACAATCTGACCCCTGGGAGACGGTTCGATTAATCCTGTAGGATTCTCAGAGTTCTGTTTTGATGATCGAAGATGCTCTGCATAGATGGACACCGGTCGATTGATACTCTTTTTATCCGTGGTTTTCATCTCTGAGAGACGTTGTGCATTCGAGCATATTTTTTGTGTGCTTGAATTCGTGCCTGCTGTAAGTAGCCCTCTGGGACTACCCGGCTAGCAAAGCAGAAAACAAGGGGTATTAATACAAAATAAACAGGTGGGTCATGACTGAATTCTTCAGAGCCAACCTGCACAGCAGTTGTCTCTCTTAGTTTCTTATGAAGAATGGAAAATCCCACTGTGTTAACTAGCATAAACTACGAATGAGCAATATAAATTCTCTATCACTTCCAATATGAAACTATGTTTGCTTCTAGCCTCTAAAAGATAGTGAACCACAGTTTTATCAAAAGTTGTGCAGGCTACCTAACAAACGTAAATGCGAAAACCTTCTTTTATTTTCTCGGAAATTAAATAAGGCAGGAGTTCGTATACCGGAAAACACATGGAAAATGCTGTGGGACCCGCGGATGAGCCGAAGCCCTCGCAGCTGCGTCATGCAGCGATACGAGATCGGTAAACCACGTGTGGCTAACTTTTTAGCTCGCGTCTGTACTGGCTCTCTGGTAACTAATTACGTATTGTACTGGCCAACCGGCTCTCAAAGCTTACAGTCGCCGACGAGGAGGCCTCCGCGGAGAACCGATGGTGTCAGCTGAAGGACACAGTCCAATCCACCGTCGTGGACGTCCCCAGCTGCCCAAGCCATCAACAACGGGGCTGGTTCGATGAGAAAAACGCAGCAATTAACACTCTGCTCGCGAAAAAGAACCGGTTGCACAAAGCATGCATTGACCGCCCAACCTATGCAAACAAGGCAGCCTTCTAGTTAAGTTACCGTTTTCTGCAGCATCGGTTGCTAGATGGCTTGCAAGGCCGAGGAGATCCAAGGGTTTGCGGACCGCAACAAAGGGAAGAACTTCTTTGCTCCAATCAAGGCTGTCTACCGTCCCCCGTAAAATGTACCACTCCTCTTCTCAATGCTGACAGAACTACTCTACTCACCGAAAAGACGCAAATCCCGAAGCGCTGGGCCGAGCACATCAGACGCGTTCTCAACCAGCCTTCCACCATCTCCGACACCGCAATCGACCAAGTGACTCAAGTAGAGCCCAACCTCGACCTCGATCTTTAGCCTTCTCTCCAAGAAACCACCAGGGCCGTGCAGCAACTCTCCAACGGGAACGCATCCGGATCAGACGCGGTCCCTGTTAAGATTTATAAGCATGTTGGCCCCCAACTTATGAACCAGCTCACCGTGCTCTTCCAGGCGATGTGGCGTCACGGAAATGTCCCTTAGGCATTCAAGAATGCCACCATCGTCGAGAGCTTCAATGAGAAGGGGAACCACCAACTATGTGACAAGCTTCGAAGAATCTCGCTGCTCAAAATCGCCAGAAAAATCTTTGCCTGCGTTCTGCTCAATTGCCTCAACAGTCATCTGGAAAAAGGAGCACACAACAATATTCCAGGGGATGTGATGCCAAGGACAAGTTCCTCAAGATTTCAAGATGCGACCATCGTCCATCCCTACAAGCGAAATGGGGAACCGGCAACTATGTAATAACCACAGAGGCAGCTCGTTTCTCAACATCACCGGGAAGATCTTCACCCGTATCCTTCCTAATCGTCTGAACGGTCACCTAGAGCAGGGACTGTCCCGGAAAGCCAATGTGGCTTCCAACGACATGATTTTTGCCGCTCACCAGCTGAAAGAGAAGTGCCAGGTAATGCAAAGCCACCTCTACACTACTTTTGTGGATCTGACAAAAGCCTTTGCCAAAGTGAATCACGACGGACTGTGGAAAACATGCCGAAATTCGACTGTCTCTAACGATTCACTCACACGGACCATCAACTCCATGATGGCATAATGGCGCGCGAAACGGACAGTGGAGCCGTCTCAGAGGCCTTCGCAGTGACCAACGGAGTGAAGCAAAGCTGCGTCCTCACGCCTACCCACTGCGGTCTCATGTTATCTGTAAGGTTAATGGACGCCTACCGTGAAGAACGCCCTGGGATCCCCATAGACTACCGGACGAATGGCAAACTCGTCAATCACCGGTTGATGCATCAACAGTCGCGTGTATCCACAGCCAACATCCACGAACTTCTCTTCGCTGACGACGGCGCTCTCAATGCAACGGCAGAAAGGGACATAAAAAGGAGCATGAACCTCTTCGCTGACATTTGCGAGAACTTCGGACTGCTCATCAACACGGAGAAAACGGCGATCATGCATTAGCCACCGCCCAATACACCTACGATGCACCTTCAGTCAATGTCAATGATTTCCAACTGAAAACCGTGAAGATCTTCACCTACCTAGTTAGCAACCTCTTCGAAGCACAAAAATTGATCATAAGGTCACCCACCGGACGCATGCCGATTATCGTCTGAAATAGACAAGGTCTTCAACTCAGCACCAAACTCAAGATGTACAAAGCTGTCATCTGGCCGACGCTGCTGTATAGAGTGGAGACCTGGAGGGTGTACCAAAAGCAAGCCCGGAAGCTCAAGCACTTCCACCTCAGCTTCCTCCGCAGAATATTGAAGCTGAGATGGCAAGACAGGACCTCGCCTAAAACCGACAGGCCTGGAGGAGGACAATGAAGATAGATGCAGCAATCTACAAAGCCAATATGATCACCGCCGCTAAGGCCAAAAGGAGGGCACAAAAATCACTAGCGCGCCGGCTAAAAACCGCCAATGCCTAAGTCCTTCCAACAAGCCCATACTGTGAATGCACATTCCGCACGTGAATCGGCCTGGTCGGACACTTTTGGACGCAATGCAACAACAATCTCACAACATCAACTTCTGCGTCAGCGAACATCTTCTCTGCCAACACTGTTTCGGACCCCACGACGATCACCACTGCAACCACTTCTCACACTCCCACCACCGAAGGGGACACATCTCATCGCCTGATATCAATGCCACCACCACCACCATAACCAGCGATGAGGACTTATTCCTACCTCTCGTCACTGCAATCGAACATTCAACTCACGCATCGGTCTGGTTAGTCTCTTGCGAATCTATCGCGCAGGGACTGGCGAAATAGTGCCTGGAGCACCAATGCACAGCACAGATCATCACCCTCGCTGCCTTCACGCAGTCACTTACCGCATGCCACATGCGCATCCATATCAGCAGAATTCACCACCATGTCAACAGCACTGATACCCCACGACCATCCTACCCTCCTGTCATTCCCGCCACCACAACCAAAGACAACAACCACCCAGCCCATCCCGATTTCGCCAGCCCACACTGCGTCTGCAACTTCAGGCATCGGCCTGGTTTGTCACCTGCGAATCCATCAAACGGAGAATGTTAAACCACTACCAGGAGCACCACCATACACCCACCGCACCCGAATCAGCTTTCCGCACTGCCCACGCACATTCACAGACGGCATGGGCCTATTAGGCCACATGCGTCTCCACGATAACCTACGGTAAAACACTGTTGGCGTAACCACATCAACACATAAATATTACTCCCACCACCATAAATACCTGAAACTAGCATAGTCTCCTAGAAACCGTGGCTTGGAAGTTTGCCAACGGACGCTATACACCAGAAAACGCCATCAGCTCAGTATGTGTTACGTGGGGTGTAGGGGTACTAGTAAGGGGTAGCACAACACAGATAGCATTTGGTCGCTCCATTTGTCTCGTACAGGTGGTGAATGCTCCTGTGGTTGCCTCTAACTGGTACCCAACTCTCCCCTGTGGCTCCTCAAAGTTGGGTTCTTCCCAGCGGCCACACCCCGGGCAACCGTCACGACGGGCGGGCTAAACCAGGTGAGGGTCTCCGGTGTTGTGTGTGCCTCCACACCCGGTATGTCTGACTCCCGAACTTCCCAACTCCCCCCTCTCCAAATGTCCTACGGTGGGGGTGACAACAACCCCGTAGGCGGCCCAGGCTAACTCGGTTCGCTTTCCGTCTAATACAAAACTGTGACCTATATTGAAGGGCGGCAGCCATCTGGGATGTCCGAGCAGCCCTATTTAGGGACAACATTGCTTGCCTCCTCGTGGAGGAAGGGGCTAGAAAAGGTGCCCTAAACAAATGCTGGTTATCACGTCTTCTGCAGCCGGCCACGGCTCGCAGATCGCAAAATACACGGTCGTAAAACTCAAACAAACCACAATACCGCCCGTCCCAACCCCCATCGCCATACCCTCCAGGCTGCTCGGGTGAGTCCACTCACGCTAGCAGTCTGGAATGTTCGTTCCCTTTAAGACAATCCTAGGAGCAACTGGCCGGAACGGAGGACGGCGCTTGTCGCTCGGGAACTGGCGCGTTACAAGGTGGACATTGCTGCTCTCAGTGAGACCCGATCCTCTGAGGAGGGTCAGCTGGAGGTGGGTGCCGGATACACCTTCTCATGGAGCTGCCGGCCAAAGGCAGAGCGACGCGACGCTGGTGTTGCCTTTGCCATTCGGAACGACATCGTGGGACGTCTGCCCTGTCTGCCACAGGGTATCAATGATCGCCAGATGAGCCTCCGCCTGCCTCTTCTGGGAGACCAGTTTGCCACCATCATCAGCACCTACGCTCCTACAATGACGAGCTCTGATGCGGCAAAGGACAAATTCTACGAGTACCTGCACGCCCTGCTGGCGACTGTGCCATAAGAGGAAAAGTTAATTGTCCTTGGTGACTTCAACGCCCGCGTCGGGACGGACCTCACTGCCTGGCAGGGAGTGCTGGGTCCACACGGTCTCGGTAGCTGTAACGATAACGGCCTCCTTCTTCTGCACACGTGCATGGAACACCGTCTTTTGCTGACCAACACCTTCTTCCGCCTTCCAACGCGTGAGAAGGCCACGTGGATGCACTCTCGGTCGTGGCGCTGGCATCTGCTGGACTATGTTCTCGTCCGGAGACGAGATCGACAGGACGTGCTGTTAACCAAGGCGATCCACGATGCCGATGGTTGGACAGATCACTGCCTCGTCATCTCCCAGATGAGGCTCCAACTTCAACCCCGACGAAGAACCCAAGGTAAGAGGCCACCAGGAAATTTGAATACTCTTTTATTAAATTTGCCTGCTCACTTTCTTGATTACAGCAACCGAATAACCGAGAACCTTGAGGACCTGCATGCTCCAGGGGATAACGCCACTGTGGGGACACGATGGTGTCAACTGCGGGATATCATCCAGTCCACCGCCCTCAAAGTCCTCGGACGCGCCCGCCGTCAACACCAGGACTGGTTTGACGACAATGACGCCGACATTAGCAACTTAATCGCCGAGAAGAATGGACTACACAAAGCCTACATGGACCTTCGGACTGACGCCAACAAAGCAGCCTTCTTCAGATGACGGTGCCTTGTACAGCAACGGTTGCGGGAGATGCAGGATTTCTGGATGCTCCGAAAGGCTGAGGAAATCCAGGGGTATGCGGACCGCAATGAAATGAAAAACGTTTTCAAAGCCATCTACGGCCCGTGTATCAAGGGGACCGCACCGCTGCTCAGCTCTGACGACACAACACTGCTGACAGAGAAATCGCAACTTCTGAAGTGCTGGGCCGAGCACTTCAGAAGTGTCCTTAATTGCTCATTCGCCATCTCCGATGCTGCCATTGACCGGCTGCCTCAAGTGGACACGAACAGTGACCTGGATCTGCCACCTTCCCTACCAGAAACCATCCGGGCCATGCAGCAGATTTCCAGCGGTAAAGCACCGGGATCCAACGCAATCCCACCGGAAGTCTACAAGCACGGTGGGCCCCAGCTGATGGCAGAGCTCACAACACTCTTCCAGGAGATGTGGCACCATAGACAAGATCCTCAGGATTTCACAGACGCGACCATCGTCCATCTCTACAAACGGAAGGGGAACCGGCAACTCTGTGATAATCACAGAGACATCTCGTTGCTCAACATCGCCGGGAAGATCTTTGCCCGTATCCTTCTCGATCGCCTGAACGGTCACCTAGAGCAGGGCCTGCTCCCGGAAAGCCAATGTGGCTTCCGCCGACACCGCGGAACAACCGACATAATCTTTGCCGCCCGCCAGCTACAAGGAAAGTACCAGGAGATGTGAAATCACCTATAGACTACCTTCGTGGATCTAACGAAAGCCTTCGACACGGTGAATCACCATGGATTGTGGAAAATCTTACGGAAATTCGGCTGTCCTGAGCGGTTCACGCACATGGTGCGTCAGCTTCATGACGGGTTGACGGCGTGCGTCACTGAAAACGGAACGGTATCCGAAGCATTCGCAGTGACCGACGGAGTGAAGCAGGGCTGCGTATTGGCTCCCATCCTGTTCAGTCTCAAGTTCTCGGCTATGCTGATGGACGCCTACCATACCGACGAGCCCCTTCTCAATAGTCGGCGTATGCAGGCCTCAACGCGTGTGTCTACGACTACAGTCCATGACTTGCTCTTCGTGGACGACTGCGCCCTTAACACTGTGACGGAGGAGAGCATGCAAAGGAGCATGGACCTCTTCGCCGCAGGCTGCGCCAATTTTGGATTAACAAGCAGTACAGTCAAAAATAGTTTTCATGCACCAGCCGCTAACCAGCGTGGAATACAATGCTCCCTGAGTCAATGTCAATGGCGCTAAACTCAAAAATGTGGAAACGTTTGCTTATCTGGGAAGCACGCTGTCACGCAACACGAGAATCGATGATGCGGTTGTTAAACGGATCTCCAAAGTCAGTCAGGCCTTCGGTTGACTGTAGGCCTCCGCATGGATTCGCCACAGTCTTCACTTGAACACCAAACTGAAAATGTGCAAGGCCGTCTTCTTTACGGCATGCCTTTACGGAGCGGAGACTTGGATCATGTACTCGAACTAAGCCAGGAAGCTGAATTACTTCAATCTCAGCTGCCTCCGCAGAAAACTAAAGTTGAGATGGCAAAACAGGATCCTGGACATGGAATTACTGGAGCGGACCGGAATTCTCAGCATCCACGCCATGCTGAGGCAATTACAACTGCGATGGAGCGGCCACCTGGTAAGAATGAACGACTTTTCTACGGAGATGTTGCTACGGGTGCTCACCGAAAAGGAGGTCAACAACGACGCTACAAGGACACTTTGAAGAAATCACTGAATCAACTGCAAATCAACCCGGCGACATGGGAGGACCTCGCACAGGATAGACCGGCATGGAGAAGGTCCGTGAAGACTGGTTCAGCTATCTATGAGGCCAACCGTATCGCCACCGCCAAGGCCAAACGATTGGCACGAAAGTCACCAGCGCCCCAGACCAACATCGTCGATGCCCAGGCCCTGCCAACATGCCCGCGCTGTCAACGTATCTTCCGCTTGAATCGGCCTGGTTGGACATCATCGGACGCAATGCACCAACAATTCGACCATTCAAATTTCTACGTCAAATTCTTCCAACCCTCCTTCAGACTCCCCCACCCTCACTCCTGGCATCAATTGCATTAATCCCACCATAATAGAGACTAAATCCCTCTACTGATCGCCTGTTACCACCACCACCGCAACCAACACCGCCTTCGCCTTCACTACCACCACCAACATCAGCGATGGGGTCTCTCTCCTAAACTGTCCTCAATGCGACCGCACATTCACCTCACGCATCGGCCTGGTCGGTCAGTTGCGAATTCATCGTACAGAGACTGGTGAACCAGTGCCTGGAGCACCAAAATTTAGCAGAGATCGTCGCTTCCCCTTTCATTGCACATTCACTCATCGCATGGGCTTATTCGGTCACATGAGCATCCATGACAGCGGAATTCACCACAATGCTGACATTACTGATACACCATCCACACCCTCCGCTCCTGCCATTCTTACCGCCACTGCCACCCCCACTAACATGAATGACATCCCCCCAGCCTCTACCGATTTCTCCTGCCCACAATGCACCCGCAACTTCATCTCACGCATCGGCCAGGTCGTTCACCTGCGAATCCATCACACGGAGGCTGTCGAACCAGTGCCTGGGGCTCCGACATACAGTCGCCGCGCCCGCCTCCACTGCCCTCACTGCTCCCGCACATTTACACACCATTTGGGCCTATGAGGACACATGCGCCTCCACGACAACCTGCGGTAAACCACCGGAGGCTAAGCCACATCAGCGCACACCATCTACACTAATACATGGACAACACCCTCACAATCATCATAATGTACCTGATAAAAGCATGGTTTCCTAGAAACCGTGGCTTGGAAGGCTGCCAATCTGACGCTTACACCAGACCCCGCCGTCGGCCCAGTGTATGTGCTGTGTGTGTCAAGTGGCTGACCAGTTAACTGGGAGTCAGACGGCGATGGCTCCTCCATATCCCCTGCTTTAGTGAATCCTGGTGTGTGCGTTATGGGGGCCAGGTCGTGGTGTCGTTTTATGGCGCGCGAAGATGGGAACGCAGGCCCTGTCAGACAATGTGCACGCTCCCACATCAGACAACCGACCAGCTCAGACGGAGGTCTGATTCTCGGTTGGGGGAGAGAGTGAGGTCAACGGCTCAGCGCATTTTACTCAAGATAAATAAGCTGACGTGCATGAAACTATCATGGTGCGCTTAAAGCAAGCTATGGCTTGGACGGGATAACTCGGAAGGCGTGGTTAGTCCAGTTTTGTTTGTGCGGAGTGGCTGACTGACAAACTGAAGGTCAGGCTGCAATGGCTCCTTCTTAATGTGCCCTTTTTGGCACTCCCACTCAGTTTGGGATCCAATCCACCCATTCCCTGTGTTGAAGTGTTCTGTTTTGTGTTGGACCACAGTGCGTGGGCTTGCACCCTCTCCCATTTCCGGTCTTCTTCACTGTGCCTTGACACCGGGTCTGAGACGGGGAGTGAAAAATATAGTGAGGAAGATACCATTAAAGTCTAATATCACTGATTGTCTGATGAGCCTCCTTCTCCCTCTTCAGGGAGACAATTTTGCCCCCATGATTAGCGCTTACGCTCACCCCTCAATGACGAGCTCTGCTGCCGAGGAACATATCTGCCTCTCCAACATTTATGGAGATTGCGGCCATGTTTTTTTGGAGTTGCGTGGGATCATGTGAGGTGTCGAGGCTAATGAGGAGAGATGTAGTGTTGTAGTATAGCTGGTGGTGTTCAACCGCAGGTTTTCACGGGAACGCATGTGACCTAATTGGCCCATACGGTGTGTGAATGCGCGCGGGCAGTGTGGACGTTTGGTTCGAGGGCGGCAGGTGTATGTTGGTGCTCCGGGTACTGGTTCACTGGTCTATTTGCGATGGATTTGCAAGTAACCGACCAGACCAATGCATGATGTGCATGTGCGGTGACATAGAGGGTCGGGAGGTGCTAAGTCTGTGCTGCTGGTACTGGTAAACGCACCCAGGGGGGACATTGGAAAGTTTTGATGGGTGTGATAGATGTGTTAGCTGTGGTGGCATCGCAGTGGATTCCGTTTAGTGGATGCGCATGCAACCGATCAGGCCCATGCGGTGAGTGAATGCGCGCGGGTAATGAGGACATTGGAGGTGGTGGGCTCCGGTGTGTGTTGATGCTCCAGGCACTGGTTCACCAGTCTCTATGCGATCGATTCATAAGTGACCGACCAGGCCGATGTGTGAGGTAAATGCGCAATCGCAACGAGGAAAGGTTAGTACTGGGGGTACTGGGGGCGGAGGTGGTGGTGGTGGTGGTGGCAGAGGAGGTATTAGGTGGCAGGTATTCGGAGGTGGCTACTGAGGTGCCGCGAGAGGTGTAAGTGGTTATTGTCACCGTGATCAGCGTAAGGGATGGAGGTGGGAGGATTTTGTCGGTGATCGTGGGCGGCGGGCATTGATGAAGTGGTTTATCAGTGATTGGGGTGGTCATCATTGTGGGGTGAGAGGCAGGTGAGGCAGGAGTTTATGTTGTGGGATTGTTGTTACATTGAGTTTAAAAATAACCGAACAGGCTGATTCGCGCGCGGAATGTGCGTTAGCAGCGCGGGCACGTTGGAAAAGCTTGGGCATTTGACGGTGTTGATCCAGGGCACTTGTGACTTGCGAGCCGCCCTTTTGGCCTTAGCATCGGCGATCAGGATGCCTTCAAATATTGCTGCACCAGTCTTCACGATCTTTTCCAAGCTAGTCTGCCCTGGGTGAGATCCTCCGAAAGTTCTTCAGTGTCCTTTTAGCGCTGGTTTTTTTCCTCCCTGTCTGCGAGCACCCGCAGCGACATCTATGTACGAAAATATATTGGATAGTCGCTTGTCATCCATTCTCATCAGGTGGCCGATCCATCACACTTGCACGTGTCTCAGCATGGCGTGAATGCTGAGGACTTCGATCCGTTCCAGTAATTCCATCTCCGGGATCCTGTTTTGCCAGCTCAGCTTCAGTATTCTGCGGAAGCAACTGAGATGGTAGTTATTCAGCTTCCTGACCTGGTTCGAGTAGACGGTTCAGGTCTGTGCTCCTCAGAGGAGTGTCGTCCAGATGACGGCCTTGTACATCCACAGTTTGCTGTTCAGAAAAATACCGTGGCAGTTCCACATGGAGGCTGCAGCCAGCCGAAGGCCTGCCTGGCCTTGGAGATCGGTTGGGCAACCTCGTCATCGATTCTCGTGTTGTGTGACAGCGTGCTTCCTAGAGAAGCAACATTTTCCATACTTTAGAGTTGAACGCCGTTTACATTGATTCGGGGAGCATTGTATTCTGCGCTGGGTGGCAGTTTGTGCACGACTACCGTTTTGGCTGTATTGATTGTTAATCCGAAATTGGCGCAGCCTGCGGCGAAGAGTTCCATGCTCCTTTGTATGCTCTCCTCTGTCACAGTGTCAAGGACGCAGTCATCCGCGCATAGCAAGTCATGGACTGTAGTCGTAGACACATGCGTTGGGGCCTGCATACGCCAACTGTTGAGAAGTTACCCATCAGTTCTGTAGTGATGCGGATCCCAGGGCGCTCAGTACGGTAGGCGTCCATTAGCATAGCAGATAACATGAGACTACAGATGGGTGGGGCCAGTACGCAGCCCTGCTTCACTCCGTTGGTCACTGTGAATGCTTCGGATACCATCCCGTTGTCAGTGACGCGCGTCATTATCCCGTCGTGAAGCTGACGCACCATGTGTGTGAACCACACAGGACAGCCAAATTTCTGTAAGATTTTCCACAGTCAGCTGCGATTCACCATGTCAAAGGTTTTTGTCAGGTCCACGAAGGTAGTTTAGGGGTAGGTTCGCAGCTCCTGGCACTTCTCTTGTATCTAGCGAACTGCTAAATCATGTCGTCGGTTACGCGGTGTAGTCGGAAGCCACATTGGCTTGTCGGGAGCAGTCCATGCTCTAGGTTAACGTTCAGACAATTGAGAATGATACGGACGAAGACCTTCCCGGCGACTTCGAGCAACGATCTCATTATCACAGAGTTGCTGGTTCCGCGTTCCCCTTTTAGAGAAGATGGACAATGATCGCGTCTTTGAAATATTGAGGAACTTGTCCCTGTTGACACATCTCATGGAATATTGTTCTGAGTTCTGCCATCAGCCGGAGCCCACCGTGCTTGTATAATTCCAGTGGGATTGCGTCGGCTCCCGATGATTTCTCGCCGGAAAACTGTTGCACAGCCCGGTTGGTTTCCGGTAGGGAAAGCAGAAGATCCAGGTCGTTGTTCATGTTCACTTGGCAGGATCGGCGATGACTGATGAGCAATTCAAGACACTTCTGAAGGTTTCGGCCCAGCGTTTCGGGAGTTGTGATTTCTCAGTCCGAAGTGTTGTGCCGTCAGAGCTGAGCATTGGAGCGGTCCCCTTGATGCAGTGGCAGTAGATGGCCTTGATGGCCCTGAAGAAGTTTTTAATTTTGTCGCGTCCGCATACTCTTGGATTTTCTCAGCTTTGCTGACCAACCAAGCGTCCTGCATTTCTCGTAGCCGTTGCTGTTCAAGGCGGTGGCATCTGAGAAGGCCACTTTGGTGGCGTCAGTCCGAACGTCCATGCAGGCCTTGTATAGTCGATTCATTACCACGAGTAGGTTTCTGATGTTGGTTCCTTGTCATCAAATCAGTCCTGGTATTGACGGCGTGCGTGTCCGAGGACTTCGATGGTGGTGGGCTGGATGACATTTCGCAGTTGACACCATCGTGTCCCCACGGTGGTGGTATCCCCTGGAGCATACAGACCCTCCAGTTTCTGTTTTTTTGGTTGCTGAAATCAAAATAGTGAGCAGGCAAATTAAACAAACGAGTATTTAACTTACCTGGCAGTCGCTTACCTTGGGAACTTTGTCGCGGTAGAAGTCGGAGCCTAATCGTGGATAGGACGAGTCGTTGATCCATTCAAACATCGACATCGCGGATCGCCTTGGTCACCAGCAAATCCTGTCCAACTCGCCTCCGGATTAGAACATAGTCCTGCAGCGGCCAGCGCCTCGACTGAGGGTGCATCCACATGGCCTTCTCCCACGTCGGAAGGCGGAAGAAGGTGGTGATCAGCAGGAGATGGTGTTCCGCACAGGTTAGCAGAAGAAGAAGGTGCTTATCGTTTCAGTCACCGAGACCGTGGGAACCCAGCACTACCTGCCAGGCAGTATAGTCTGTCCCGACGCGGTCGTTGAATTCGCAGAGGACAATCACCTTATCTGCCTTCTGCACACTCACCAGGAGGGCTTGCAGGTCCTCGCACGCATATTGCTCACAGCGCTAATGATCTTGGCAAAATTGTCTCCCCGAAGAGGCAGGCGGAGGCTCATCAGGCGATCATTGGTACACTGCGGCAGACAGAGTAGATGTCCCACGGTGTCGTTCCCGAGGGGAAAGACGCCACCAGCTTCACATAGTTCTGCCTTTGACCGGCTGCTCCAGAAGAAGGTGTGTCCGGCACCAAACTCCAGCTGATTGTGCTCAGAGAATCGGGTCTCGCTGAGAGCAGCAATGTCCATCTTGTAGCGTGCCAGTTCCCGAGCGACTAGCGCCATCCTCCTTTCCGGCCGGTTGCTTCTCGTGCTGTCTAAAATTGAAGGAACATTCCAGGCTGCTATTATGAGTGGACTCACCTGAGCAGCCCGGAGAGCATGGCGCGGGGGATGGGGACGGGGGCATTGTTGTTTGTTTGAATTTTACGACCACGTATTTTGCGGGTCGTGGCCGGCTGTAGGAGAGGTGATACGCAACATTTGTTTAGGTCACCCTTTTCTAGCCCCTTCCTTCGCGTGGAGACAAGCAGTGCTTTTCCTATGTAGGGCTGTTCGGGAATCTCAGACGACTGCCGAACTCCACTATGAGTCACGTTTTGGGTAAGCGAGTGAAAGACCGATTCGCCTGGGTGGCCTACGGGATTGCTGTCGCCCCCACCGTAGGACTTTTTGAGAGGGGTGGAGGTGAGAAGTTCGGAAGTCAGATATACCGGGTGTGGAGACATAAACAACACTAGAGAACATCTACTGGTTTAATCCGGTGGTAGTGGCGGTTGTCCGAGGTGTGGCCGTTGGGTGGAGCGCACCTTCGAGAAGCCACCGGTGAGAGTTGAGTGTCAGTTAGAGGCCGTGACAAGAGCATTTACCGCCTTAAAGAGACAACTGGAGTGACCAAATGCTGCCTGAGTGGTGCTACCCCTAACTTGTACCCCTACACACCCAGTGTAGTAAATTATTACGTAATAACTACGAAAACTGATCGGAATGGTTGGTGTCACCTAAATGTGTCAAATTCAAGTTCTCTTGCCCACTATTCCAAGGAACTAGGCAAATCCCTTTTCAGCCCAAATAATTTACAATAAACAGATGTTTAAATGATAGATATGTACTCCGTACTCAAGTTAACTTTCTACAGCATAAAAAGGGCGAACCAGTGATCATGGCCGTAAAATTAGGTGACTCCGACCTCCTACTTTAACATAATTGATGACTTATAGCAAAAGTATCGGTAAATTATAAAAGAAGTGATATCTGTTCATAAAAAAGAAGGTTAAAGTAGTCTCAGCTTCACAATATCGAAAAATTTGCCCTTTTCATTTAAATTCTCGATTAGTTTGTAGGCGTGTTTTGCACACACTATTCTGGCAAGTGTAGACTGTAATCACGCGGAGTATAATGGGGTGTGAGGTTCGATAATCCAGGTGGTGTTAGCTTGGATCCGTGCCGCCACTTATTCCCTTTGGTTGTCGTACTAAAACCCAATTCAAGTATTTCTCGTGGACCAAGGAGCATGGTGATACGCTTAGGTGCGGATTTCGGCGTGTCAGCCACCTGTGCGCTACCCCGCCTCCAGTCTTCTTGACTAGTTCATGAGACCTTGAACGGACGGGTGACAGAAGAGAGAGTGTTGTAAATGCGACAAAAGTCTACTATCACGTGGAACTCACCACGTTCTGCTTTTAGCCTGCTGAAGCATGCGGTGAATATCGTCAACCTCGAGGGTTGAGCTCTCGAGACACACGTTGTAAAACCATCTAACAAGATCAAAACTATTCACTTACACTTCGAAAATGTTTTAAAAAATTGCTAAATCATACCGAGCCAAAATATATAGCTTCTAAAGCGAAGTTAGACTTGCAATTTTCATTTGCCATGTCCGTTTCGTGAAGACGTTGCTGCTGAAAATGTTCCGGCAAAAGAAAATTCGAGGAACGACTTAGGAAAGGACAGGAGCAATCGCGCTGGTAAAGATCCTGCATCATCAGTTTATCCGATGCTTCAGACTCTGTTCTAACATCCGATTGAAGACTAGTACCGAGGAATGTGTCTGCGCTCTTCAAAAATGAGGCGGATGTTTCGGTAAGTGCCAGAAGATCCTGCAATGTGGAGGATGCATTTGAAGAAGATTGATTACTATCTTGAAGGAACTGAGTTTCTGCTTTGGGAAGAGGCTGTATCAAAGGATCTTGGAACGAGAATTTACGTCTTCTTCTAACACCGTTGAAGACGCTGGAATGTAGGGAACCCTCACTGGTTTTCGAAACTAAGGAATCACGGGAGGAAGCCAGCGCAGTCAACGAAGAAGATAACCTCTTTTTGAATTCCATCCCACTTACTGAGATTTCGGAACATAGGTTTTCACACAGAAAATTCTGCCGGTCTTTCGCAGGGTTAAATTTGTGCGCTAAGTGGCGACAAACGGGGCCTCGTAGAGCACGCTCGACATATGAGACATGAGTTGGCAAACCAGTCCTGCCCTTAACCTCAGCGCCTGAAATACTAACATCTGAAATAGATGCCACAGGTTCCAATAAATCCGGTTGCAACAGTGAAGGTCTATGCATTGGAAGCGACGTGTTAACATCTCTTACTTTGAATTTTGGTCTGCGACAACACTTTGCCGCTTGATTTCTTATAAATGGACGTCCAAAGGTACATGAGTCCATCCTGGTAAGCCCAACAAGTGGACAGAATACAGCGGAGTGTGTATTATAGAAAATGTTTTGCATTTTCGGCCATTCACTACGGACACTGAATAATACTTGTGGAACACTTTTCTCAAGAATTTTCACAGGGAACGGAAACGGTTTTTCAATAATTTCTTCCGTTAAATTGATGTCATGTACTGCCCACCACTCAAGAAAACGGAAGGAAGTCTCGTAGGCAGTGAATATAGTGACCGTTGAAACCTTCAGTGTTTGAGGAATTTCCGCAGTCAAGTCCAAAGAAACAGCGGTCACTTTTAAAAAGTCCTGGAGAGAAAGTTTTAATTTGGGGTAACAAGGACATTCTGTCGGAAGGCCGAGAGATTGGCAACGCTCAAAATGCAGTCTGGTGCAAACACGTTCGCTCACAGAAAAATATGCCCAATGAATGCTCTGTCTTCGTTTTATTTGCTGAAATTTGTCTGGCAGAGTTCTTATTGTGATTTACAGCTTCCGTTTGTCAGTAAATAAATATCTAGCTTGTTCCTCCTAGGCAGCAGAGAGATATGGCAGATGCACCTCTGGATAAGGTAGTTTTGGCCTTCAAATATAGTCATAACAACTCCACTGGGAACAATGCTTCCGATAGGGACCACCCAATTTACAGGCACGATAGTTTGCACTTCATTTCCGAAGAGTGTATTCTGAGGCGTTTCAAATGATAAAGTTTCAAAATTCCGCTGAATATCATGTGATTCTATGCCCGAAGACATAAAATATTCCGGAAAAAATGAGGGATATGCACAAAAGGAAGGCATTAGACTCTGCAGACAGACATTTCTGAGTGGTGACCGGAACTGATTAACCCCCACACTAATTACAGGATGACTGAGTGGAGAAAAGAAATTCTCAGCAACAGTATAGGTTTCAAGTTCACAGTCCATGCATTTTTGGGAGGAGGAAGACGAATTTGCGAAAAAATGGGGCAGGTTATGTGATTGAGGATATGATAGGTCTGAGGATACCACAATCCCATCGGTAAGAAACGCTACTGTAGGCCATGCGTGTGGGTTTGCTTTTGATTGGAGTCTGTTCTGCAGAAATTTGGCAGCCCGTGAATTAACACCACTAACCTTCGGGAGGTTAGAGTGCCTAAGGCAGGACCGATCACACCACATGCACTCGACTTCAGTATGCTTAAGATTGCCGAGGTCCAGTGTGGCGACCTCGCTCAAGGCTGGATCATTTACATCGTTACTGAGCGGAGGAAATGGGGCACCTATCGAGGATGACGATGCAGTAGATCTATTGGGATCTTCGGAGGGACTGGTTTTGCTTTGTCTGTACTTGCATTGTGGCATATAATGCGCCATAAAGTGCAGTTAGAATGTCCGGCTTAGCAAACGAAATACCATGTGCCCTTAAGAAAGCTGAATAGAAAAAAAGGATTTTATTAGCAAAATCCTCTGTTGAAGCTTAAATATATCCTTGCTTAGCTGAGGCAGTATTCTTTTTATCCCTCTGTTTGCACATATTTATTCTAAAAGTGCTCCAGGTGGGTGATCTTACGTCTTCCATTTGGTATATTGTTATATAATATATTTTTCACCTACTGCTTTATATATATATGAGGTAATTCATCGTGATTGGCAGACATACATGCATTGAATACCCTTCAGGATTCATTATTGGCAGCAGAAGCTCTAGAAATGAACCAAAATTGTCTTTTAATCAATGGCTAGAAAGCAAAACGCAACAAAAGCGCAAAGAAATTTGAAAGATTCTCTAAACAGTAAATCACTTTAAATTTCAACGGCTTATTTTTGATTTGGTTAAATAAATTAGCCTTGCAGGGAATATTTTGAATCTGTAATTCTATTTGATGGGAAACTGGGAGTGCTTTTTACAGGGAATAACGGTAGAGCTGGTTGAATTTACTTTATGCTAATGACCAATTCCTTACAGCATTTTGCAAAAGAAAGGTAATCACTTTGCAATCATGTCCTACAAAATTTCTCTTAATACGTTTTGAGGAAACAGAAGTAAATGGTTATATATTCTGGGGTAAAGTGATTTAATTTATGTTGACATGCAATTGATCAACAAGGCAAAACGAGTGACATCAACAAGTCGCGTCTAAATGTAAGAAACGGCAGAAGACATAAGTGCTGCCAATAACCGCTGGATTACAGCGTTTTCTCAATTTATTCATCCGAATACCCTCAACCCAGGAATTTTTAGATAAGTAACTTTAATCTTCCCTGAATTATCTTCAACAACTAAATAAGAATAAAGCAAGCTCTATTTCAAAATGGCTTTAGCTTGATTTGGAGTGTACCGAAAATCAACACAAAAAATCAATACTTTATGTTTAAATTGATGTAAAAAAACGGATAATCAGTACTAAGGTGACAACAAAAATTAATATGTTTTACCGAGGGCAAATAATCATAATTTGTATAGAAAAGTGGTGAGCGCCTACCAAACGTTTTCTTCTATAATAAAAGAGCCATTTTCCTCAAGTACTGTTGAGTATAAAAACAACTAAGATAGGTGCTCATGTATGAAGGAAGGAACAGTGAAAACCTTCTGTACTTAGGTCATAGACATTGAAACGTGCCATGCAAACTACAGCAGCAATCCCTCAGCATGACTGCATACAGGAGTAGGATCGAGCTTAAAAAGCATGCTGATCTGAAAACGGGTCTTTTTTATTGTTTTATTTTCTCCAACAATTTTTAATTCAAAAATTCGTATTTTTGGATAATCGCTTTCAGTGGTCAGTCTTCTGATGTTATTGCTGCACAATCCGCATCAGGAAAAAGAAAGGAATGAGGTTGCGCTTTTTCACGCTCTCTGAAACCATTTTATGGATCCTACTGACATCGTATTATTTGATGGATTTTTAAATCAAACCCAAATTAACGCTGTGGGAAGCGAATTTTCAAAATCTCTTCAAGTTGAATAAGGGAAAATTAACTGTTAACCTAACTAAAATAAACTATTTATCATTTAAAACGTATATATTTGTGCATAAACAGCCCTACCAGCAAACTCTATATATAGCTTGCACGTGATCCAACGCGACCAACAGCCCCCTAAAGTGGTACTTTAAGAAAGAGTTCTTCAGCTCCAAGGAGTTTACTTCGAAACATGCGGCCTTGTTATTTTGTGGGGCTAGAAAACGATAGACGGAACCATAGTAGTTGAAAATATATTGGTCTCACGACAATCGTGTTTGGTGCTCATTTTATGCCTTAATTAAACTACAAATCATAACAAATATATGTATTCCGATAAGATAGACTGGTATCTTTTACTGCACTACTGTCATATTATCGCCCTCAAAATTAACTCCTAATGTAAGTCGCAAAGTTCAGAGGTTGCCGCCTACGACAAGCGCTTGGCGCCCATAGGGCAACAGAAACAAAAAATGGGAAAAAGCCCAAAGAGCAAGCACTGCTTTCTTTTTTAATATATTTAATTGCAGTTTTCAAATTTGAACACATTTCCGCAAGTCAATATTCCGTCACCACTTACCATTATTTGTCAAAGGTACTATCGTGGTAAAGGTCGTCTTGAGCAACTAAAACAAAGTGCGATTAATATTGGTGTTACGAGTTGGGCTAGCAAAGCATTTCACCATGGCGACACTATTTCAGCGCATTTTCGGGGATTTTTTCGAATTTTTAATGTACCCAATACGAGGGCTGTGTTTGCTTAGACATTTGAAATTATAATCCTGATAAACGTAAAAGTAAAATCCTGAGGAGAATTAAGAATCTTTATAATAACATAAATGCAATCGCGACTTAATCGAAAAGAACAGATTAAAAATTCCCAATTTAATGGATGCATCTTTCTGAAGACACTTAAGCACGTGTCTTCCAACAAATGTACCGAAGGCTCTAGAAAAGGAATCTTGGTCGAATACTGTAATTGCCAGCTTGATGGCGTATAGCATTGAAGTTGCGGCTTAAGCCGCCTTGTAACATTGCGTAGAAGGATTAAGGATGTCTGTCAGTCCAACGCCAACATCTTTTTGTCGTCCTGCTTCTCAGAGTGACATTCCGCTCAAATAGTAGGTTCGACTATCGATGGCTTGATTTCGATTTCCCAGACGCAGTAGTGTATAATTGTTTATGTTTACAAACCGGAGTCATCTGCGGGACCACTCGTATAGTCACGAAGATTTTCTTGGAGTTTTGCGTCGCTTCCATATTTTTATATCATCCGTAAACATTGCAAATTCGCAGTTAAAATTTTGTACACAATCATTAACTAACAGGACAAAGATGATCATTCCGAGAACTGAAACTTGTGGGACACCATTCTCTTTGAATTTGCGCCTTGATCGATATCACCCTACAAAGATAACTTTGGAACGGCCAACGGCAAAATTCTCGATCCATGTATATAGTTTGCCTCCGATATGCGGCACTGTTAACTTGCACAGGAGACGCTGATGTGTAACATTATTAAAAGTTTTCTGAAAACTTATGTAGGCCAAATGCACCGTGTCGTGTGAATCGAGTGCTTTTGTCCAGCTTTGTATTGTATAAAGCATGTTCCTTACGCTCTATCTTCCCCTAAAAAAGCCTATTGTGCATTGGTCTATAGGTTGTGGGTTTCCAAATTAATCATCGATTTCTTATTGACGATCTTCTTCATAATGCAGCAGATGGATGTCAGACTTACGGGCCTCTAGTTGGTCGCTTGTGCACGATACCACTTTTGTGAGGTGGTGTGATGTGGGTTGTTTGTTAGTCTGTGGGAAGTTTTCCTATATCGACCAATTTCTGCCGAGAACGGATAGCGATTTGGCCAGTTGTCCAGTAACTTCATAGAGCAGCTTTACGGGAACATCACCCAAGTAGAGAGATTAACATTCTTTCAAGTATTTTTGTTCTTCAAAAATCACTTCTTACCGAAATAGTTTCTTCTGAATACTTAGTGCTCCCATGCTCTCGTAACTGTGTGAGATGAAAACTGCTTATCTGTTGAAAACTGACTGAAAGAACTGAGTAAGTTGCTCAGTTTTGCTTTTATTTTCAGATATGTCGAAACTGTCATCGTTTCTCATTACGTGAATCGGGTTCCTCTTAAGTGTGCACTTTCGTATGTAGCTGTTATGCAATTTGGAATTTCAAACTGATCGGATAGAAAATCCTGTCGTCTTTTGAAAATCAAGCTTTTCATCTTGTTCCTTTGAAATTTGTATGCTTGAAAGGCTGAATTTGCGTTGGTTCCACAAAACGTCTTTCAAAGCCGTACTTTCTTCTTACTCTGCATTTGAAGATCTCCTTTAAGTCACTGTGGTCGGTCAGATATCCGAGGCTTTGATAAAGATCAGTGAAACTACACTAGATACAAAGCGCTCCTTAAATAAATTCCAGTCCTCAGTGTCGTTCCCGGAGAAGAGAAGACCCCAGTCAATTTATAATGCTTCAGCTCTCATTGGGAAAAGGTCTCATTGCCGTATATCGCGTACCATTTATTGCAGATGGTACAGAATATAAACCATACTTCCATGAGAGTACTGTATGATCTTTTCGACAAGCGGAAGTATGCAGTATACCTCCTCAATAATGTCAGGATCCTTAGTAAAACGGTTGCCCTCCACCAGCTTTAGTCTGAACGAGGACGTGCTTCGTGAACAGAGCTTCACGTTTTTTCGTCAACAGACGGTGATCGAAGGCAAAATTTGAGCACATCGCCAGCAGATCGTTTTATCGAATGCTGGTACAAAAGATTTGACAGTGTGAAAACGATGAAAACATTTTCTAATGATTGAAACTTTCCATCCTCCAGACTACGAATCAATGTTTTCGGTACATGGAATCTGAATGGGGAACATTATCAGATGGCGTCTTGTGGCATTCAGTTTCAGGTCCTCTTCTATGATATATTTTGAAGGATCCCGTGCAATTCACTTACTGACACCATTAATTTTCAGTAAATTTTGTACGTCTAGCGTGGTGTTGATGTGTAGCACCAAACATTTGGATACATTAAACTTTAGAACCCACCTGGTCTACCAAACAATCGGTTTACCGACATTCAATTGCAACCATTTTGCGTCACCAGCGCAGTTGACTTTATCCAATAATTTTATCTCGTCATTGAACATGAAAACTTCAAAAAACAGATGTTTGATAGAAATATTCACATAAATGAAAAAGTGTGTTAGAAATAAAAAAATAATATGGTGAGACATTACCTTCAACCTATACTCAATCTGAGGTAGGATTATCAACAAAAAGCTTTTACTCTAGAGGACTGAAAACTTTCGATCCATTTGAACATTCTGTTTCGAATTTCCATATCAAAAGTGTTTTTTAAGATAGATCAATACGGTATTCTATCGATGACCTTTCTGAAGTCAACGAATAGAGCATCTATTAGATTGCTCCTCTCTGCAACACTCATCAATTTCTCATGCGAATGATTAATATTGGTGAGACAAGAGCCTACCCGAAGATAGCCATAATGGGCACTGCTCAATATATTCTGTTCTTACAGGCACTGCATTAGAGCTCTTTTTATAACGCAGTCCATTGTTTTGCAAAAAAATGTATATTATAGTGACTGGACTTCCTTTTCGGCGTCTATTTGCGATCTTCCTTTATAAATCGGTGGGATTAGGGCACATTTAAATTCTTCCGGAGGTTCACTTTCTTCGAAAGACGTCTCAAATACAACAGACAGTAGAAACTTCACCTTGATAATCAGGCTTCAGTACTCCGCCTGGAGACCTGAGAGGGAATATTTGATCCCGGGTTCTTTTAGTGTTCCATACGCCACCACAAAGACCTTTGGGGATGTTCCAGCGAGCTTCCAATATGTTTAATTTGAATTTCATTCGAAGCCTTGCAGCCTCAGTTTTGCAAATGTTCCATTGTTTCATTTATTCCGGTATTATACCTCATTAATATAAAGGACAACCATAAGGATCTTCAAGGTGAGGCCGTGATGTTCACTGATTACGTAACTATTGTTTACAGCAATGGGTTATACTTACGACGCATAATAACTGAAAGTAAACATGGAAAAGTTTTCTGTCTCATTCAGCAGGTGACTTTAGAAATTTAATGCGAAACTGATACCGTAAAAGCACTGTTAATGTGTGGTTCAAAGGGCTATTAGCAGCATTTACATGTTTGGTAAATCTTTTTGCTGTCCTCCTTAGCCCTTTGTAAGGATGTGTGATGCACTTGGCAGACTCTAGTTGGACTGATCATGCCACCATAGTGGTTCTGGTTAGAAACGTCTGTGACTTCATCAAGCAGTTGCAAAGGCAAACGCGAAATTGGTGGACAGTTTTAGAAATATTTAATATGAAGATAGATTTATCAAGGTAAATTTCTTTTAATTGTTTTCTTGTTAATTGCGGTACAAACCCTTATGAAAGTTCCATATCCATTCTGTGCACTGTTGATTACTAAAGCATGAGGGTTTCTTTAAACTCAGAAAAAAGTTTTTGGCTCGTTCAACACTGCAAGTAAAACGTGAACGCCAGATGGAATTTCTTTTTAATCCAGAGGGAATTCCAAGCGTAGAACCCAGTTCCTAGCGAGATTGTAATTTATAATGTCATAACTGTCTTCACAAGGCAACCATATATTTTCATTTGGTATATAACGCACATTAGAAGAGGCTCCTCGGCAACTAGCTACTAAACGAATGTCCTGAGAACATCATTGTTGTGTTGCATCACTGGGCTTTTTGTGTAAATGTTCCCTGTCGAATTGTAAATGTGTAAGTCTTATTTTCTGTGCATAAGTACATAAAGTGGCAACTTTACTATTACAACATAATCGAGCGCTCCATCCCTAAAGTTCAATTCATACAAAACTAATTCGGTAGTTTGACCGCCACAATTAATGGGAACGAACGCGTGCCCCACGTGATGGAGGCAGCACAGGTGAAGTAAACATGTTCTAGGTTAAAGTAAAGCAGACTTGCGTTTTGCTAATCGCGCACTCTTACCATACCAACACTGAAACGATGGAACGACAATTTAAACTCAAACGGAGATGGGCATCGTCGCAGTGGCTGATAAGGATAAACATCCAGTCTGCGTTTGTCATATAGAGCCTGGTCTAAGCTGCATACATCAAGCTACCTCAACGGACAGATATCTAGTTTGAGTAAGATTTGCATGTGCTAACTTGTAACGCTTCCCCCGTCGTACCTTCAAAGGAACATTGGAGCAAACGTTTATTTTTGAAGAGAGGCATATTTATGTCTGTGATTTTACTGTATGTTGATTTGCGGCACATAGGTATGACTTTGCTCTGAAGACGTGGTATATTGAATCGGAAATGCGATAATCGAATGAAGACCTACATGGATGTTCAAATGGCTAACTAGTACATGCGTTAACCGGGGAGACGGGTATGATTGGTGTACTTTATGTATTATTTCATTGTTTTGCCAGTCTCAGTTTGATGGATTTCCAAGAAACTGATCAGGTGGTGTGTAAATGTGCAGTGGCAGTGAGAGCAGCATGAGACTGTGGTTATTGATTTGATGGTGGCTTTGGTGTTGATTAACAATAACCCTGGTAGAAGACGGATTTTCAAGTGCATATTTTGAGTTAATTTTAATGACATTGTGGTAAAACTTTAGTGCTTATGTTTGAAAAGCCACTTGCGGTGTCTGACTGCAAATGGTCACTGTGAGTAGGTATAGAAATAGGTGTAAATCGGACTCCAAGCCCTGGTTCGCTAGTGACTAAACAAGTCAATACATGGATAAAATGTGACTGCAATGGGAACAAGCTCGAACTGAGTCTACGCTGTTTGTGGTAGAAGCGACACTGGCAGTGTTTGGAAGGAGAGTCATGAGTGCCTCATTGATTTTGTTATTGATGTTGTTTTTGAGATCAAAGGCTGGCTCATGAGGACATTCCATTGGGTAGGCAGCTGGTTAACGGGGCGGAGCTGTACCCAAAATGTCCGTTGATACTGTGAGTGCGATAGCTGTTGCTGGGTGCTCAAATCGTTTTTTTGTAGAAATTAAGGGTTATTGCAATCATGCCGGCAGTAGGCCACAATTTCCGGGCTTGGGCGGGGTCCTACCCGGTTAAAGCGCACTCTTATAATTCACCTGTATTTTCCTTATATTTATGAGAAACAGCATTCTGGCGCAAAATTTGATATATCGCTCGAATGCAACCTAATTGGGTAATGCAAGCTTTGTTTTTTTTACCGCAAATAATCTTAGATGGAGAAAGAAGCATAAATAATAATAAACTGTTAACAATGAAAGAAATTTAACAGCAGTTTGCTTATAATGAAGGATTCTAGAACAGCATCTATCAAGATATATATTTGCAAAGGATCAAATATCGAATGGGGCTTTGCGTCCAGACACGTGTTGATTGCATGGTACATGACCTCATAAACTAACTTGGAATATCACTGTTAACGCGAACATACAGACAAATGTAAGACTCCTAAATCAAACATTTGGATAGCTTAAACAGCCAGAAAACTTAATACCGAAAATTGCATATAAATGTTCGTGAAATCTCCAGTAAGGTGCTATGAGATACTTTTTACCAGGTGTTGTTGCTTAGGTTCCTCTTCTATCGATTACTACAAGCTATTGGGCAAGTTGCGAATGTCTTAGACGGAAGCTCAGAAAACAATTTCTCTGTGTATACTGGATCATGCAAAGAGGCTGAATCATTAAGCGTGATTTTAACGTATCATTTTTCCCTTTAATCAAGAGAACTTATCGTCTTTGGATGGTAGGCCTTGGGCGTAGATAGTGACGACAAAGATGTAGGTAGGAGAACAGTATGGCTCCGGTAATGCAGATGGCTAATTGGAGATTTGGCAAGCCTAGAAGTACTGCAGTGCAGGTAGACCTGGCGGTTGCGGAAAGAGGACACTGATTTTTTTCGACCAAACGTTACACTTCGTTGAGGTTTCGGTGGAAAATCAGATTTATGGCCTAAGTCGATGAAAAAAACCAACTGAACAGAACAATAGCGTAATTTCACTGTCCTTGTCATCTTTTTTTCAAATTTTATTCTGCAAGTTATTGCCCTCATCTATGGTTTTAGGACCTCAGTGGAGCATTTGGGGAAAGTATGTGGCTGTTTGACAGTGTTACACGTTTCTGTCAACGTGTGATTAGGGAAACCTCAGAAATCACCTTCACGTGGATGCTTACAGAGTATGGGCATAAATAATCACTGCAACACCACCCGCTCGTACATGTGAACCGTTTCAGCTAACGTGTCCTCTGCAGTCAGCCGTTTTTCTAGTGCCAAATGCTTCGAACCTTAATGAGCAAATTTATTATACGGCTTTTCAATTTAAAGCGTTAAAACGAAATAGTAATCAGGAAGCTCACCTGACCATGGTCTCAATAAGTTGAGTCAAACAAGAAAATTCGCCGAAATAGTATTCGATTCGTTTTAATTGCGTTTAAGCAATCTGTAAGGTCATTGGAATCTAGAGGACACCAACTATGGATCTCATACAAGAATGCATGGAAAAGACGCTGACCGTAAACCCAAGAACATATTGGTTTGCCTGGTTTCAACCTAATATTGCCGAGAGATGCATTTCAGTTTATTTGGTGAGGGTGATAGACAACGCCTTTTAAAACCCTATTGTTTACATGCTGGTGTGTTCTCTACATTTGTGCACGTTCTCTTATCCTTTTCGTATTATACAATGAGTATTCACAAAATTTAAGTAGCATTGTTTTACAAATAACTTATATCTGAAGTTGACGTTGTATTACTTCGGGATCAGATCGTCAAGGGAATCTAAAGGACACATGTAATTATCAAAAGATTCTTGAAAAGCTGTAGGAGATTCACCTCCACGATTAATAGTGGAGATTGTTCCACTGTTTTACTACCTGTTGCGTGAAGAATTCAGAGCGTAGGATTAGCCTGCACATTTTCGTGCGCAGCTTCATTGCGCGTCTACGAAGATGGGCGAGAGGTGCCACTGGAACATGTCCTCAAAGTGCAACCCTTGCTCAAGGCCATCTATTATCCTGTAAACTAAGATAAAATCACCTCACTGCTGCCTACAACACAGAGGGAATGTATTAAGGCATTCCAGTCTCCCTATATAAGAGTGGTATTTTAGACCTCTTAATAACTTTCCTGCACGACCTTGCACTTTATAGAGAAAAGGTTGTCTTTTGCGAGCCATGGCTGCCACGCCTATATTCCATATTTTAGGTGAGGTCAAACAACGGTGCCATAGACTTTACCAAAGAAGTTTTCGTCGAAAGCTATAATTGCCCTTTTGATCGCTTGCAGTACTCGCATGGCAGCGTTTGCAGCCTTGAAGCATTGTAACGATGGCTACAGATTGCTCGTTATCCAAACACCGAGGGTTTTCTGGGAAGATTCTATAGAAATTTGAGTGTTGTTCAGGTAATCTGCTCTCGCATTGTCAGATGTAGTTGGACGCAGGTGGAGAATGGCACATTTCTGCACATTGAAATCTAGGATCTATTTCTCGAACTAAGTTGGTAGTTCACGCAGATTATTTTGCAGAGCTTTCTGATTGCTCGGGTATTTAATGTCTTGCCAGAGCTTAACGTCATCAACTAACATGATCTTACCGCAGTTTAGCTCCTGAAGACTGTCATGTTAATAAAGTATGATAAGTAACGCACCGAGAACAGAGCCTCGAGGAACACCACGCTACCCGTTCACCCAATCTGATTTATCCTCTCCGATACAGACGCAATGTTTTAGGCCAACCAGATATGTCTTTATCCGGTTCAGAAGCTTCCCTTGATGCGTATGTTCCATTATTTCTTAATTTGACGAAGTGGATGGCGATGCTTATTTGATAAACTATTTCAGTATTGGTCTGGATTGGATGTTGGGGTTGATTTTAGGGTTTGCTGTCAGAGGAGGTGGAGTTAGGAGTCAGGGGTGGTAATGACGTCTAATGATTAGGCTTACGGTCGTGATTAATTCCTCACCCAAGCGACAACTTTATATGTAGGTACAGCCTTTGCCCTTGATACTGGAACGCGTTGCGTTGCCTCATTCCAGAAGTGCTTTTGATAAATGCACTGTTCCAAGTAGCACAACATGAGAAGGGTGACAAAATAAGAGTTATACGCTATTCATTACTGCGCGCATGGTGAGCTTTCGATTACAATGGATTACAACAAACGAGCGCCACATTGTGCAGGCGAGGGCACTTGCACATTCTCCCGGAGCATACCAGCTTACAGTTTTAAACAAATTCATGGCAGGTGCACACAACTATCATAATCTAAAAGTTTCCGTCTTCCCTTTCCGTCATGTTCAATGCCTCACTCATACACCCTTCATTCGTTGAAACCCACATGATTTGGGAAGCAATTATGAATTTTAAGAATGAGTTGTTCCTTGCCAGTCTGGCCAATATATCATATAAAACTGCGGCTGGCAAAGACAATGAAAAACCCTGGCACTGCTGTCTTACCTCGGTATCACATGGTTTTTGAAGAACCGCCTCCATCTTTACAAAATGGTCGACACGTGTTTTCAATTTTTGTGATGATGGAACTTCTCTTAAATGCCTTAGGTCTCAACTAAACACGATTGACCTGCCGACAGACCTTCACACACCATATTAGGTCTTGCAGACGCATTGATTGATGGTATTACAAATGACTTACCTTTCGACCGTCGTTCCTGGCAAGTTCGACTGTATAGTTAACAGTAGGGTCAGCGCAGGGTCGATGATTAACACGTGAGTTATTTTTGGTGATAGTAGACTTGCGCTACATTCATCGCACTCTCTGTATTTTCCCTTACTCTTGGCTCTAATTTCATGACAAATAAGACCGGAGCCGAGCTAGGGCGCAGGCGGCTGGCGTGGCATGAGCCTTCACCTGAGCATGTCCCAATGTTGTCAATACCAGGGCTACAGTTGGCAACATCCTGACAGCACAGGTACTAGATAAAAGCCCAACTACGGTATTCTGTTGTTGGCTAATACACCCTCGGTTGTCCGGCTCATCAGTCGCTCCTCCAGCGCTCACTGCCTGCCTTCTGGTAGATACTCCAGCCTAAAAAATTGCTGCTTTTTAATTTCCTCAGAAAGTACTCGCTAAATTTGAGTTAATTAGCCTACTTGACGGTTGGTAGGCGAAGGCTGAAATAGGTTATGAATATTTGGGCCGACTTCTATCAGCCACAGCGGGATAACTACCTATAAACCTTCAAATAGACTGATTTACTCCAGCATAGAGATTCATATCTGAGGCAAGGTAAAAGTAGCAGTATCAAGGTCTCCCATCTTACCAAACTAACTGGTACATCATGGCAACATTCAGTTCAGCGTCAATGGCATCATTAACTTTCAACGATATTTGAATCGTGATTAACTAGCTGTAATTTCATTTACACCAATTACTGGTCCACCCAATAGCAAACTGTCGCGGCGTTTTTTACAAAGTCCCCACTACCCTACCAAAAAGTGAAAAAATTAACTTTTGTCTTGGTATACAAACCAGCCTCTGCTCGAAAGTGGGTGTAATAACATCTTTGAAATTAGTTCACCTCAACCCCGAAACTTCGAGTCTAGTAATTTGCGGCAGAGGAAAAAGATGAAGGTAAAAGTAAGGCTACTGCAAGGCGGTAACTTGCAAAGAGCTTAGTTGCTCTTCGAAAAGAGGATATGGTCGGATTCGGCGTCGCTATGTTAAGAGTATTAGTCTCTTTATATCTTATTCAAGCATAGTTTAGGCAACAAAAGAGTGTACACGTATTTACAATGTTGGGTTGCAATTGAACCAATCCGATAGGGTCCTTGAGGGGTTATCATCTCGACTGGCCTTATGACTTATCCAAATGATTGAGTCTAGCACTAATCTCTGTCGGCAGCTTGCGTGATATCAACATGCACACGGCCTATGAATGGATCGATAGTGCAGCGCGGGAGGAGTCGTCAGAGAAAAATCGGTTAGGAAGGCTCCTCTTAACAATAAGATCGGAGATTGGAGAGGGGCAGGCCCGCGTACTGTGGTCCACCACAAACAAAAACACAACAACCAAGAGGAGCGGTTCGGATCCCAGCTGAGCGCGAGTGCCATAAAGGCCACATTAAGAAGAAGCCATTGCAGCCTAACTATCAGTCCACCAGTCAGCCACTCCACACAAAACACACATTGGGCTGACCACGCGCTCCGATTTATTCCGTCAGTTGGCAACCTTCCAAGCCACGGCTTTTAGCGCACCCTGCTAGTTTCAAGCGCGTCAGATTGTTTATAGGGCGGAAAATGCGCTGAGCAGTCGACCTCACTCTCTCCCCCACCCCCACCATCAGACACTGTCAGAGCCGGTCACTTGTCTGACGCGGGAGTGGACGCACTGGTTGCCTGGACCGGCGAACCCGTCTGCGCGCGCAACAGCGCGATCTGGCCCCTTGACACTCACACTATGATTAGCAAAACCGGAGCTTAAGAAGAAACCATCGAAGCCTGACTCCCAGTCCACTGGTCAGCCACTCAACAACCAAAACAAACTTGGTTAACACCATGGTCTTGTATCTAACATCAGTGGCCAGCCTTCTAAGCCACGGTTTCTAGGGCATCACGATATTCACAGGTACATCAAATTGTGTTGATGCACGTATGCGATGATATTGGGGGTGTTTTGCTTGTGTCGGTGGAGGTACTGTGCGTTTATGCGGTCTAGACTATGGTGGATTACCGCAGGTTATCGTGGAGATGCAATTATCCGAGGAGTCCCATGCGGTTTGTAAAGGTACGGGAGGAGTGAGGGCAGTGGAGACGGGCGTGGCGACTGTATTTTGGAGCCCTAAGTACTGGTTCGACAGTCTCCGTGCGATGAATTCGTAGGTACCTTATCAAGCTGATGCATGAGGGGAAGTTGCGGGCGCAGTACGGACAGGAGAGTTCGGGTGGGGATAGATACTGGTCGTCCGTGGTAGTGGTCGTGGCGATTTCGTTGGAGGTGGGAGTGGCAGGAGCGGTGTGCATGTATTATCGGTTCCATCGACACTGTGGTGAATTCTGCTGATATGTTGAGCCTGTCACTGAATAGGTGCATTCGATGAGTAAATGCGCAAGGGCAGTGGAAGTGGCGATCTCAGCTGTGTGTGGGCGCGGCAGCCACTGGTTCTCCAGTCTCTCTCTGTGATGGATTCGCAAGTTACTGACCATGCAAATGTATGAGGTGGATGTGCAATAGCAATGAGGACAGGTTACGGCTGAGTCCCTGTCGCTGGTATTTGGTCGGTAGTGGTGGTGGTGGTGGTGGTGAAGGTTTTCAGGTGGCGAGTAGCTGGAGTTAGTCCTTCGGTTGTGAGATTGAGGCAATTGGTGCCAGTGGTGATCGTCGTTGTGATCGACACCGGGGTAGCGGGAAGGAGTGTGCTGTCGGTGCAGGAGGGTGGTGGTTTATCAGGAAGCATGATCACTGGTGGCGGGGTTGTCATCATCATGGAGTCTGAAGCAGGGCTGGCAGAAGAGATATTCGCTAATGCAGAATTTGATGTTGTCGGATTGTTGTTGCATTGCGTCCGAAGGTGTCTAGACCAGCCGATTTGCATGCGGAAGCTGCGTTGGCAGTATGGGCATGTTGGGAGGGCTTGGACATTAGCGGTGTTGTCTGGGGCACTTGTGACTTGCGTGCCACCCTTTTGGCCTTGACGGTGGCAATCCGGTTGGTCTCATAGATTGCTAGTCCTGTCTTTAATGTCCTCATTCCGGTCGGTTGGTTCTGAACGTGGTCCTCTCAAGTTGCCGGGTTTATCTGCAGTTGCTTAAAGGAAGTCTTCAGAGTGTCCTTATAGCGTCGCACTTGACTCCCTTGTCGACGAGAACCCGTTGCAACATCTCCGTACAAGAATCGTTTTGATAAATGCTCGTGATATATTTGAGTTCGTCACATTTATTGCAGCGGAGATTGCGTTTCAGTGCCATGAAAATGTGGTCCCCAGGGTCAGCTTCAATCTCTCTCTCTCTCTCTCTTTCTCTCCTTTCCTCATGTATCGTTTGTTTTCGGAGCCGATCAACCAATTGATGCTGACAGAGCGAGCTTAAGCAGCCCTTTTACGCACGCCACTCACGGCTTGCAGTAGGTAAAGACGCCTGGTGCATGTTTTAGTACCAGGTCGGGTGTGGCATGGGCGGTTGTGCTCTTGGCCTTGATCGGCCAAAACTAATAAATTGATTCTCGAGTCTCTTGGAGATATTAAACAAACTGGAGAAAAACATATCAGCCTCCTAGAACGACCTGTTATATTGCGTGCAGATACAACATCCACTTGTGTGTGCAAACGTAGGCACAGTCTGTAGCTGGAGTCAAGTCAAGTCGATTCCAATAAATAGTGCTTCATTTGCGCAAGCAACTACGGGCTCAAAGCCAATTTGGCCGCCTAAATAGGACAAGGTAAAGGAATGCCCACAATACATGTGATTTTGCGCTAAATTCAAAGAGATTTATGTTTAGGATTGAGGTGAGGGCTAGGGTAAAGTTTAGGGTTCGGTTTACGTTTGCGGTTAAGGACAGAGTTGGGGTTAGGATCCTGATTAGGCGAAGAGTTATGGTTAGTATCGTGTTAACTGTAGGGCTTAGGTCTCGGGTAGGGTAAACGGTAAGATTAAAACGACAATTTAGTTTTAACTTACAGTAAGTGTTAAAGTTAAGACCGGTATATTTACCCTCCCATGCCCCCTAAACGGGCCACGTGGTAGGTGCGTTCGACCAACACGGGGGCCACATCAGGGCACGGCCGGCGTTTTTCGGGTTGGGCTTACATAACAAATTTCGAACATGTGGGGTTGTGCTGGCATGCCTAGCGGCGGCTAGGGCCTAGGGAACCTGGCCATGCCAGCCACCTGCGCCCTCTCCCATTTCCGGTCTTCTTGACTCTCTCTTGACACTGGACAAAGATGGGGAGAAGAAAAGAGTGCGGTAGATGCAACGCAAGCCGACCATCACTTTAAATCATATCACGCGCAATTCACCGTACCGGTACCACCCTGCCGTGGAGTGTACTGTGGACCTCGTCAAAATCGACGGTCAAACTATATTTACCTTCCCGTAAAGATACATATTTTAAGCCATCGGGGCGGTTCCTATTACCGTCTCCTGCTGAGCGGCCATACAAGGCATCCTTACCGCCAACTTTTACGATCTTCTTAACACCTGCGAGCATCGTCTTCACGCCTGGCTCCGGAAAGATTTAGGTCCAGAGGCCGTGTTACACCACTCACTCGGCAGTAATATGAAAGATGCATATAAAAGGCAATTAAACCTGCTGTCGGTTTGGCATAAGTAGCAGTAACGATCACGGATAAGACCACGCCAAAGCCCGAAAGCCTTCGGTAGCGCGTAGGATAAAAGAAGCATACAGACTTTCGAAAAGTCTCCTTTTCAGTAATCACTGGATGGCGTACTTATGGAAGGTTCCAGAAGATTATAAAACAGTAAAAAGTGACGAAGATGGGCCCATATAGATTCAAAATTGTTTGGAGATAATCATAACATATTGAGACAAATGTCCGGCTTCACTTTGACAGTATGTTTAATTGTTAACTAGACGCCCATAACTTCTTACGAGTCCAACCCGGATTTGTATACAAGCACCAGTCATCGTGAGACACTGAAATAAATTATCAGTATATTATACTTTTAAAAACTTCACAACCTTCGTCTTACGAACCTGCGAATATTGTCATCTGTGGCTAACATAGCCCAGCTATTAACTCAGGCTTACTCACATTACCCAAGATTTTTTCGGGTAGTCTTAAGCTTTCGCTTATGGTTATATAAAGCGATATTCTTACTTGCTTGATCGGTTAAATTAAGCCCCGAAGAACTTTAAATACATCGAAAATTGTCCTGTCTTTACTTACCTCAAAAACCCTGTATACGGTTATATTCTGCTATCAGCGAATTTCAGATGAACGCTTCCAGAGGATCTAAAGTAACCAAGCGTCATCTGCGCAGTCATTTGCTCTCTTTTACCGCACAGTTGATAGCTATTGGTCACCTTACGCACACCTTCCTGTGGTTAGTATTGATCGAAGTACTCTGCTCCTCCTCTCTCTCTCTCGCTCCACTCCGCACTCCACTCCCTCTGATCGGCCAAGCGGTTCACGAATTACAGGGCGTGGTTTATTGCATGGTCCTAGGGGAATAATAAGTTCGAACTTCGTTTACGGTATCAGGAATGTAAAGTAGTCTTCCCTACTCGCGGTCTCCTGCAGCATGAAGAGCTTTTTTGACGTAAGTGACCACATGCATTAACCAGAACGTTTATAATCTCTTCCTTCTATACGCTGCTTAAGATAAAATATGTTAACTTACTATCCTCCGTAAATTATATTTCCATTTAAATTATTGCATTGGACGGAGAAAAGAGATTGTGTTAATTTTCTATGGGTTTCTTTTCCAACATAGGGCCCAAGCTCACGAGAAATATTTGTTTGTATCTCCTTTTATACACATCTTAAAGAGGGCAGGCTTGAAAGGAATAACTTCTATCTGTTGAGAGTAATTCTCGATATTATTTACGCAGTCGATCAAAGGAAACAAACATTGTCGACATCCGTACGCTAATGAAAATTTCAAAAAACTGCGATTGAGCAGGAATATATATGAACCCCCGGTATTGTCTTACTACAAAATACCTTCTAGAACATTCAAGCAAGTATGCCACGTAAACATGATAGTTTTGTCAGTGTTACCTATGTACGAGGTACCCTTCCAAGCAGACGAATTTTTAAGCTACCGAAATTCTCTTAGAGGGCTGCAGAGGTCTATTTGACTTGCTTCCATGTGCTTTCAATAAATTCCCACCAAGTCAGTACATTAATCTTGGGTAGGAAACGGATCTTTGTACCCACTTAACTATCTTCCAGCAAATTGCCTTTTAAATACTGTAAAGTAAGCATGCGACATTAATACGATCTTTTTCCCTTTACTACATTTAAGAGAGTCAAATTTCCTCTGCTAAAAGGCGTCTGTTAACGCCATTCCTGTATAAGGGGTTGATTTGCGTTATAGGTCAGGGGCACGTGGGATAACATTCCCACAAATTGCTTGCTTTTACATTAAAAGAAGGAAGCAATGAAATTAAGGGTTTTCGCTTTTATATATTCATGAAAACTGCATTTCCGCTCCTATTAAAAAAATTCCCGTCATACGTCAGCGGTACACATATCTGTGTCCAGTCAACACTGTGATTGCTTGAATAATTACAAGTCACCAGAGAATTTATCTTTTTGATTGTTATACACACAAATTTTATTTTTCTCTCCCAATTTATCCGCGTAGGTGTCAGGTTGTCCAGCAAAGTGACTTATCGTTATCTCAACGTACAAACATTTGTCGCCGCGATTGCTGCGTATAAACAGAGTATCCAGGATACCGTAAAAATCTTAGTTTCTGGCATTGTCACAGGTTTTCTAATCGATCCGAATTAAAACGCTTTTGTTTAAATATCAGAAATTTGCGATTTGGAGGATTGGTTAATTTTGATGCATCCATTTTTAATCGAAGAACCTGGTTGATTAGCACGGTGTAGGACAACAAAAAAAAAAACACGAAGAGGGCAGTTTCCGATTTTTTTCTATCAATTATAGACTTTCGAAAAATTGCCTGAAACTGCCATATTCAGCTTAACTTTCACTTTACTGCGCTTAAGTTGATTAAGTAGGTTAAAAATAGGGGAAGCTAAAAACTCCTTAGGCGGTGAGGCATGAAAATCTCATATGGCCCTCTGTAGAACGCCGGTATAGGAGCACCCCTGCTCCAGTAAACAGATGGTTCTGTGCTAATTTCCAGGAAGGATAAATATTTCTGTGTCCTGATCCTAACACTAACCATATCATTGGCCTTAACCTTAACGGAAGCCCTGTAATTAACACTGACCATCAACCTGAAAGTACTTTCTTTGGAATTTAGAGCCATGCTCCCGCTATAACGGTGTGTTCATCTTCCCAAGTACTTCCGAGGAAATCTATAAAAATCCCTACCGGCAGCGGCCATAATAGTAAAAGAGTAGTGATCTCCAGTTTCTTGCATTCTGAGGGATTTTGATAGGGTTTCTAGCTCGTGCAGCTTTGTAATTTTCGAAAACTCCTAAATATCCTGCACTTTATATTCAGGCCCAAGGACTCTAGAATTTTCCTTAAAACGTGGCCTCCTTCCTCTAATGACCATCGTTTAAAAGTGCTACGTTAAGTAGGTCGAAATATTTCACAAACCCCGAAGCACAACTTTTGCCGACCGGCAGGTCCTAATAAATTTAACGGGTGGCAAATTTGAAGCTCCCAATAAATTGAATAATTTAAGAAAATAAACGAAAGTCACTATTTTAGTTATTCATACTAAACTACTAAACGATTCGAAATATTTCTTTCCGTTCAAAATAGGAAAATTGATGAAAAATCAAAAATCCGGCAATCTAAGATCTCGGGATTGCGTTCCTCTGGAACTTTGTCAGCGTCTATTTGCCTAGTCATTATAAATTGGTGCTGTAAGAATTCAAAATTAATATTGGACAACGTTTAAAGGGGGTGGTAGGACACGGAATTGTTCACATCCTTGAATAATCTTTCACAAAGTTCCTGTTTACGCAGCAAAAAGAAGCTTTTCACCTTATATCTTTTAGAATATGACATTTAGGCTTCTAAAAGACCTCAATTAAAATCATTCTCGTATTGCAGGAACCTTGCAAAAACTGTGGAAGGTTCACTCATCCGTGTCCCGTAAAAAATAATCAAATAAATAAGCTTTATCCCCCCTGAGTCAAATGTAGACGGTTTCTGACTCTAACTTACACATATTTTTCCATCCTTTAATCTCCATTTTCAATCGAGTCCCTGTAAATGTACATAACCTCTCCGAAAAATATGCTGAAGGTTGACCCAAGTAAAGAGTTTTAGCTGACAGTACTGCCGTACATAATCCCTTGGAGGACAAAAAGCTTGCATGGACAGCTTAACCAAGACAATTTGTTTGCCTGAAGCCATCAACTTCCTCTGGCAAGATGGCCAGACCTGGGTATTCAGTCATTAATCCGAGCCCATTTTTTGCTGCTGGCAATTCCCTTACTTTTCGAGCCTATTCACAAGGTACCGTGCTGAAACTACCATCGAATATCATCAACTGCACTGCTGTCTCCAGCTTTACTGTCAAACTTCATAAGAACTAAGTGTCACCATTGTATCAGTTGGTTTTGACTGGTAAAACCGTGTGCAAAACGGTCTTTCCGGCCGCTCTTTCCTGGAGTTCGAAGGACCTTTTCCACCGTAGAGAATTGGAAAGACGACACTTTTATCAAAAATATGTGCACAAAGACTGTGGACTCTAGCAGATGTCACACGCAACACTGAACGTCCTCTATGAATATTGGCAGAGGAATATTGCCGGCAAACACAAGGGAGACTGAAATGACCATGTCTGGGTTATTAGCCGTCGTCAACCTGTCCTACCCAAACCCAGGTGGTGCACCACCCGAGGCTCGAACCAACGACTCGTTGAGCAGAAGTCCAACGCTCTTACCATTGAGCCACTGTGTGGCTGCTGGCGGGGCTCGAGAGTGAGCCTCATGTCAAAGCGACGCGAGTGAGCTCGCTTAGCGATCGGTGAGCGTTCGTCAACGAATGAAAGTCTTTGACTATTGCTTGCATTCTGAGTCACACGATCCTCTCCATGGACTCTAATGCAAGGCTGAGAGGAGGCTTAAGTGGGTAACGAAGGCGCACCAAAGTGGGATTTTGCAAAATCTGAAGTGAGCATATGGGGGTTTGAATAAAATATAATACAAAACCCAGATCAGCTTGCTTGCAATTGTTTTTTTTAAGCAGTATAACTCAATATGTCCTCTGAAAATGTTAGTATTAATACCAAGAAAGTCTCGTTTCTAGTATGGACGAGGACTGCTTGAGCAACCCGCTTATCCCGTCAAAGAATGCCAGTCCTTGAGTACACGATGAATAAAGTTAAATTTAGGGTTAGGTTGGTGTTAGGTAGGTGTGGATAGGTAGGTGCCCCCTAAACGGGCCGCGTGGTAGATGCGTTGGACCATCACGGGGCCAAATCAGGGCACGGCATGCGTTATTCGGGTTGCGCTCCTATAACAAATGCCGAACATAGAGGTGTGGTGGCACGCCTAGGGGCGGCTTGGACTTAGAGGACCCAGCCGCGCCAGCCACCTGCGTCCTCTCCCGCCTCCGGTCTTCTTGCCTCTGTCTTGACACCGGGCTCAGGTGGGGGAGGAGGAGCGAGTGCGGTAGCTGCAGCGCAAGGCTACTATCCCTTAAAACTAATTCACGCGCAAGTCACCGTCCCTGCACCACCTGGTGTGGAGCATACGGTGGACCTCGTCGAAATCGACGGTCGAACTGCCGGATAGGTAGGAGGGTATTACTATCAAATTGAGTACGAAAACCAGTTTTTATTGAGCAATGACGGTGGGCATAAAAATCACTTTTTCGTCCATTAAACTGCCGCACCCCTACTGCTACCGTTCGAGCATTGCACGCATACCTATTCATTTTGATCATTAGGCGCGGGGGGGGGATATCACACGAACAGCCATTGCTCAAATCAGTAACAATCGTGCCCAATCCTACGGTCTGGCCGGATTTGTATCCACATTATGCGTCCCGAAACAAGACAAATTACGGAGACATGGCCACTTTCATACTGCGTTAAAAAATTTGAATTAAGACTAGAATTACTGACCCAGGATCATAATGAAAATTACCATTGATCAAAAGGTTGCATTTAGTTGCTCGTCAGAATATGAAACATCCACTTTTTCCGAACATTTATAGGATCATATAAAAAAGACCCTTACAAAATCAATACCTATACAGCTTAGTTGGCAGGGCCGCGGTTTATGGCTTAGGCAGTTGATAGTTGGGCTGCATAGCATTTATTCGCAGAATAGGGTAAGAAGAGACGAGGAAAATAATGATAGGTGCAGCCTGGTCCAGCTAGTGAACGTTGCTCACCAAGCAGCTTTTAAACATTTCCAGGTTCCCTAGGGTAGATGGGTTAACATCGCAAAGCTATCAGATCTGTCCATAAATGTTAGGGAGAGGCGACTGCTTAACGCCCAATATAATCCGGCTTGACTTCTTCATACCTAACCGATGACCATCCAGTGGAAAGCGTACGCTTACGCAGGTCGACGTTTCACAGGGTCAGTGCGCACTTTTCGGAAAATTTCGTTATTAACTGCAGCAGGTGCAGCCGGTTTCCTTATGTATTACGTCGATTATTGACGGCACGACTTTCAATTGAAGGCAGAAGAGAAAGCCGGAAAATTTTAATGTTCTGTCTGAGGCGGTTAAAACAAAATGCACAGCTTCGGGCTTATTGCCGCCATCGTGCTCGCGATATCCTCAGTCTAGTTGTGCGTAGACTTACTATGCGGGTTCCTGACTTTTTGCTAAGCAACAGTCAACTGACTTCAACCCTACTCCGAATTTCCACTCTGCTTATTTAGATCAGATAACGTTGATGATAACTTTCTGGGAAAATCAGCCTGGCCTCCTAAAAATTTTGCTCTTGTTACCAATTACTCCACGTTGGAAGGCAAAGTTTACGTAGCAAAACACAGTACCTGAATCATATATCTGTTTTGCACTTGTCAAACTGTGTACTATCAACCAATGAAAACAGTCGTGCAGTCGCGAGGTAGGATAAACGATTACTGGAACAAGAGCTTTATTAGCCGGACGTTTCGGATTCTCATTCAAATCAGATATCCTTGTTCCAGTGATCTTGTCTTCTTCTTACCGACTACTTCCTGCGCCTCCCCTCTTCGCTTCTGGTAACAATCCTGCAGTCCTTGGACCTCATTGTTGAAGCATTCACGTTCGGTATCTTTCAGGAATTTAAAACTCGTTACTCAGAAATAGCTGTCCTTGGTAGGGTCGTCTAAGCCAGGGAATACATTCGAATGTAAGGCTTACGCAATCTCCTTGTGGATTACACTAGCTATTCATTTCCTAGATTTAACCTTAAAACGCTAAGATGGTCACGAATGGCTCGGGAAAAGTTTGGAAAAATTTAATCCCGAAAATTAAGCTTACTCTCGAAAAGCCGACATTCAATATCTTTCCTGCACTCTACGATTTCATAAAACTGCCTGTTTTAGAAGCTTAAACCTAAAAAGCAGTCGGATGATGATCAGAAGCCGGAACTGTCCCCCGTCGTGCTGAGTAAAAGTGACGGTTTTCTGTATGACAAGCCCCTCCCTGCAACAACTTCTAACGTGACTATAATTGATGCGCGAAGTCCAGACTACAACAAACTTGCCAAACCTTCTATCAGGCCAATTGGCCCAAAACGCCCTCCATACAAATCACAGGCCACCACTAAACCGATAAGCGCGAGCGTCGCACGCACTGGAGCGACGCTTGCTGAAAAGGCGAAAGCCAGTGATGCACCTCGGGCCTCCCAGCTCGAGGTCAAAGAGGAAACGTCTGCCTCAGCGGAGTCTGGAGTCCGCACTGACGACAATAATCCTCCGAACGGACTCCCTCCATCCGTTTCCGATGTAGATGGAAAGCAGCTCGATACAAGTGAGTAAATAAATTGAATCTTCAATAAAAGGGCTGCACCTAAACTACCAAATGCTCAAGAACCTTACTGCATCCTTATACTTGTCAGGCATTCTGCAAGCTGCCACAAGTAAGGATGTGCGCCCCAGTATAGCGATAACCTCGGAGACGCTATCGAAGCAGGAAGAGTTGACGACGCCCCTGGTCCAGTCTATGGACGCCAAGGATCCTGTCCCAACTACCTTAGGTACTGCGCCCTCGCTGCCACCTTCCCCGGCGCCCGTACCAGTTCACCTCTCCTCGGGCAGGGAACAACTATTTGCCGCTAAATTGAAAGACCTTAATATTGGACAGTCAGGATTCATTACGTTTCCCGAGTTCCTACAACTATGCCCGCGTGTGGGTCTGGATGAGGAGACCTACAAAGCAAGTTTTTAGCCGAGGACTGTTAAAGTTTTAACCAAATACTGCTTCAGCATTTGTTTTGGGTCTGCAACTGGGAATCAACACAGCCAGCTAAAGTTAAAAGTTTCTTTTAAATGGCCCTAAATATGTTATGCACCTAAATGAAGTATTGATTAAATACATGCAACCAATAATGTTCATCTGTTCGTACAAGTGTGGAGGGTCAGATGTGTGGAGGGGGAAGGAGCGATAACTTCTCCTCGGGTCGGTACAGGTCGGAACGTGGTACAAGTTCAATATAACTGTATTGACCTGACGAGAAGTTATCACGCTTCCCCTCTTCACACCTCTGACACACCACACTTGTATGAACATGATTGATTGCATGTTTTTAAACTGGTAACACGTTATATATAACGACTCTATTGGCGACTCTTGACATTTGCCGTGGCAAGGAGTATTTTGATCTCATTATCTTGCAACTAGCGGTTCCTTCGGTTCCCTGTGCAACTCCAACTGCAAGTGCTGCGAGATGGTGACTGACGATCTCCGAGACGTTTTTGATGCACGGAAGCGTTTGAATACAAAGCGTCTGGCAAAGAAAGCTTTTGCACCAGCGATTGCGTTTACTTCTTAGCAGCTTCCTAGGCCTCATATTTTCACTTATTTCATCCAACTCTTAGTAGATATTTTTTCCAGTGTAAGCATAAATAAGTCAAGGGTGTTCGTACTATTCCTGATATCGGAAAATTAAATAGATATGCCTTTCGCAAATATATATATCCTGCCTACCATACAGTTTCTGTGTGGGTTCCTTACCTGCCTAGTTTTATTATTGGTATCTCCTGAGTTAATAAAAAGAATATCAAAAATATGATGAACTGTTTGCCTACAGTCCCTGCAAATGTTATTTCGTCGACTTGATGATGACTTTGATGGCCGGATATCTGTTCGACGTTTGCGAGAGGGACTATCGGACCCATCAAAACTCCTACCTTGGCGACCTACTCTTTGTCAGAATCCAGCTGCACAGGGTCCTGCTGGTCCTAAAGAGACTTTTGACCTTTTCAGGTCCCTCGACGAAGGCAATACGGGGTAAGGGTTCGTTTAAAAATCCCATCTAAATAGAACTCAGTACATGGTGTCATCTACCCTAAAGGCACTGTTCCCTACCCCCAATCTTACTAGGAACATTTTAGCCTGTTGCACACTTTTCATTCGACGTGAAAGTGTATATGTATATATGAAAGTGTTCCACTGCAAATTATTGTCTCATTGATCGGTGCGCCTAACTACAAAATTTCCAAGTGGTTCTTCCAAAAGCTTCATCCCGTTACGAAGAATTGTAAAACCTCAATTGAGAATTCAAAGGATTTTCTCAAGAAATTAAAAGGAACGACAATCTCTACAGAGTAAATAATGGTCTCCTTCGATGTGGTTTCCCTCTTCACGTCTATACCGTTAGCTCTAGCAAAACAATGCACAGAGGAACTTCTGTTGTCCCACGATACAGATGTTCCAGCAGTGGCCGTACTCGAACTCATGGACCTATGTTTAGAAACTAACAGTTCATTCGACCGAAAATGCTATAAGTTACTGAAAGGAACTCCAATAGAGTCACCCATCTCTGGTTTTCTCCCCGAAATCACAATACAGAAACTCGAGGCCATGGCTCTTCCGTTAGTTTATCCTAAATTATGGCTGCGTTATGTAGATGACACATTTTTTATCGTTAAAAAAGACCAACTGGAAATGCTCCATAACACCATTAGCTCCACAATCCCGGGAATCCAATTCACACTCGAAAAGGAAGTTGACAATAAACTCCCATTCCTGGATGTTCTCGTACAACGAAATACCGACGGAACACTATGCACATCCGTTTATCGAAAGGTAAATTATGCCGAAGTCATTTTGCCTTATGAGAGCAATCAGCCCATCGTTCACAACAGTCAACTGTCAACAGTCTACTCAGTCGAGTACAAACACATTGCTCCTACCAAGAAGGCTATCGAATTGAACTGAATTACTTTTGTGAATTATTTTCGCAGCACGGGTACCCTAAGGATTTTGTACGCCAATGCTTGAGAAGACAGAGGTCGAAAGAAAAGGAACCAAGTACTTCTAACCAGGCGCCAAAAATAAAAACATGGAGGACCCTTCCGTACATTAAGAATGTGTCTGAACTCGCCGAAAGACACCTAAGGAAGCACCAAGCTCATTTGGCGCACAAACTGACAACTACTTTGCTTACCCAGCTTGTCCACCGTAAGGATAGGGTCAACTATTTGGACAAGAAAGAAGTCATCTACAAAATCCCGTGTGAAGCATGTGATGCCGTGTATTGTGGTCAGACAGGCAAATCCGCCTCTAGTCTGTAGTCTGTCTTATTCATCACTACTGTGGAGCGTCCTTTGTCGGCTGGCGGAATCACGATGCTTGTGTCAGCCCTCAGTGTCTGGAGAGCACTCTGTTCCGCTCTGGAAATGATTGCGCGTGGTTTGTGCGCCATCACCAAAGCGTTTATCTGCTGCCGAATAAGGTGCTTTGTTTCGTCGGATTCCCCGGTTTGTTTGAGAATCGACTCGACAGTGGCCACGAGATTTACCGGATCGGCGTCTGCGATTTTAAAGCAAGCTTCATGACTCAGCACTTTCAATTGTGCAGGCGACAACTGTTTCTATGACATATTGTGCACCAGAACTTCGTTCTCTTCTTGAGATGAATGGATTATATTTCGAAGCTTATCCGCCAACTCCGCATCTCTCGTTGCTCGTAGCTCTCTGGCTCATTTATCAATCATCAGCTGCAGCAGCCTGACTCCGTCCTCGCCAATTAGTACAGCGCACTGTGCAACCGCTTGGCTCAAAACCCCATTGTATTTGCGCAGTCGAAGATGGCAGTAATCGAGCGGGAAATGGTCAAGGAATTTCATGACAGCCTGAATTCTATTTTCCCTGACACCCAGTTTACAATGGAGGTGGAATTCAACGACCAGCTGCTATTCCTAGACTTTCTCGTCCATCGAAAACCCAGTGGGGACATAAAAATGACGGTTTATAGGAAGGCCACCAGTACCCGCTAAAACCTGAGCTACCATAGCAAACATCCGTTATGCCACAAACGCAGTTGTGTTCGAACAATAAACAAAAGGGCTGAAACACACTGCAGCGATCCAGGCGAAAGAAAGGCAAAACTTCGATACCTCCAACGCCTCTTCATGGCCAACGGGTATCCCCGCAACTTCATCGATCGCAGCAGACAGTGCAGGCAAAGCCGAAGGCCACCGACCGAGCAGCCAAATATACGGCGAGCGTTGCCATACATTGACGGTGTTTTGGAGGCGGTCTCCCGTCTCCTAAGACCGAAGGGGATTGGCATCGCCCACCAGCCGGAGTCAACCATTCGGCATCTGGTTATGAGGCCTAAGGCCCCCCTGCCCCGAGGTGAAACAACAAAGCGTCATCTACCGGGTTCAATGCAATGTCTGCGCAGTCAACTGCATTGGAGAAACCGGGAAACGTCTACAAAACTGGGTCGGAGAACACAGGATGGCGGTAAGAAGAATGGACCCGCTGTCTTTGGTGACGGACCATTGCCTAGACTCTGGACACACGTTCGCCTTCCAGAATGCGGAAATTTTAGGTCGGGGAAGTGACCACGTGGCAAGGGAAAAAGTCGAGGCTTGGCACACGGGAACAACCTCCATCAATCGTTGTGTGACGCTTCCTACGGCCTACCAAGCCCTCCGGACGCAGCTCAACTATTGAAAGAGCCAACGTGAATATGGACCTAACGTGCATATGAACATGGGTGAGTCCATGGCGGACACGCACGCAATCGCAACACAACCCAGACCCGACGAAGGAACAGTTATCGCCTCGGCCAGCTCAACCACTTATCCGGCAGGTGCGAATACACAGGGCGGTGCGATCGCAACCAAGATTAACAGCCTGGGGCGGCAGATTCGGTCGATGAGGGTACTGACGACTACTGCCAACGTGCGAACGCCGGCCCCCGACCAGATTGAGAACAAGCCATTACCCGCCCTCCCCCAGTCCACCACGGACTCAGTGAACAGGCAACGGATGATCGCCAAGGACGAAACACCACCCTGCTCTCCAAGCAGTATGATAACTGAAGATCTCCACCCCTACCCGTCCCCTTCACTACGCAAATTCAAAAACCTTAGTAATCCCGTATAAGCCGAAATGTTACCATCTATAAATACTGTGAGACGCGGTACAATATTTACCTCCGACGATGAAATCTTGTTTGATTTTGAAACTTCAGGACAATATAAACATGGTTCCCGTGATCGCCTCTTCTTCTCATATATATATATATATATATATATATATATATATATATATATATATATATATATATATATATATATATATATGTATATATATATATGAGTGAAGATTCGAGGTCCAGATATCTTATCGAGCTCGTCATCCCCCGAAGATAACCAGGAAGAAGGGAAGAGTTCATGGACCGGAATGTATTTTGACTGACGTTTCGGAAACCCCCTTGTTTCTATCATCAGAGTTCTGTGGTTCTGCTGGTCTTGACTTTTACAACTTTGACGCCTGCCTGGTATTATATCCCTGCTCGGAGTTTGAACTTTGACCTCTTTGTTTGCTGCTGATCACTTATAATCTCTCCCCTCGCGTGACATAAGTACCTTTTGCTACCATCCTATTTGTTGGCAAGTCAGCGTGAATGGTGGCCTGTCCCTCGTCAGCCAACGTTGACGGCCGCGTGAGTTAATTTCAGCCTCGTGGGCGTGGTGGTTAATTGGTGTTCCACGCCGGTTACGTGGCCTCCGGCCGGCTCCTCTCTTCTTTTTCTCTGGTGTCCGTTGTCTGCCATGCTTGGTTTTGCTCGACTGTCCTATTGGCCCTGCCTGAACTGACTCGAGCCTTTTGCGTATCGCCTGGTACGCGGAATGCAAGTCTATGGCTCTCTTAAGTGTACCCGTTGAGGACCAACTTTTGAAAAGCAGTCCGACCATCTTATCGTTGGCTCGGCCGATTACCCTCGCTTTCTCAAAGGCAAAACTGCGGCTCTTCTGTTAAATGTGGACATAGACCATAGAGCAGCTTATCCTAGCGGCTAATTGCAAGCTGGTGTTACTTCAATCTTGGGCCAAGTAGTTTGCCCGTTTCACCAACATACCTCGCATCACAGCTTTGGCATGGTATGCTTTAAACTACTGCTGATTATTCTGTCATTGGTAGCGGTTCTTTGGGCCTCCTTATGCGCTGTCTGATTGTTGATCCAGGCTTATGAGCCACACCGATCCCGAAAGGTTTCAGGATTCTTGCCGTCGACTCTGATACGTTCTTCACATAAGGGATTGCGAGCCAGAACTTCAGGTCTTCTCCTTTCGATCGCTCATGGTTGGGCTTCCTAAGACACTTGCGTATAAAGGGCTTCGGATAACCGTTGGCTTTAAATAGGGCATGCAGGTACTTAGTCTCCTCCTTCTTCCCACTGTCATCGCTGCAGTGTGTTTGAACGCGTTGGAATAGGGTTCTGATACAACTGCGGTTGTAAGCAACGGGGTGGTTGCTTCTGAAGTGGAGGATACGCATAGTGTTAGTTGCCTTCCTGGTAGACCGTTGTCCTTATTTTCCCGTCTGACAGCTTAGTCACTTGTACGTCGAGGAAGGGCAACTGATTGTTGACCTCTTCTTCCATAGTAAACTGGATGTCGGGAAAGGTGGAGTTCAAAATGGTCTTGAAAGGTTGCATTTCGCTCCGTTTGATGATGACGAAAGTGTCATCAACGTATCTGGCCCAGAATTTCGGGGGGAAGAGCTGAAGACTAGTCGCTCGAGCCTATGCAAGACTGCTTCTGCAATCAGTCCGTTGGCTGACGAGGGACAGGCCACCATTCACGCTGACTTGCCAACAAATAGGACGGTAGCAAAAGTTACTTATGTCACGCGAGGAGAGAGAGATTAAACCTGATCAGCAGCAAACAGGGAGGTCAAAGTTCATACTCCGAGCAGGGATATAATACCAGGCAGACGTCAAGGCTGTAAAAGTCAAGACCAGCAGAACCACAGAACTCTGATGATAGAAACAAGGGGGTTTCCGAAACGACAGTCAAAATACCTTCCGGTCCATGAACTCGTCCCTTCTTCTTCGTCTTCTTCGGGGGATGACGAGCTCGATATATATGTATGTCGTAGCTTTACGTGGCACCCCAACTTTTGGGTTGTCTAAGTGGCTCAATCAGCGATTGGGTTTCCTTACTAAGGACTCAAAGTGGACAGTAAAGTTTGCTAAATAGTTTTTGTCCACATCAAACACCTGGAGTTGGAGGCAGACGAGGTGATGGTGTCCTTTGACGTGATCTCATTGTTCACCTCTATTCCGCCCGATCTGGCTTTCGACAAAATTGACGGTCTTCACCGAGAAAAATACGATGAAACCGACCAACAGCTCAAACAATTGCGCACCATCAAGCTCCTGGGAGTGTGTCTTAAAACTTTCTTCAAATTCAACGGCCAGGTTTACGAACAAAAGAAGAGGACACCAATGAGCTCACCTCTATCCGGACTGATTGCTGAAGCAGTCTTGCGGAGGCTCGAGCGGTGGTCTTCAGCTCTTCCCCCCCTCCCGAAATTCTGAACCAGATACGTTGATGACACTTTCGTCATCATCCAACGGAGCGAAGTGCAGCCGTTCAAGACACTTTTGAACTCCACCTTTCCCGAAATCCAGTTTACTATGGAAGAAGAGACCAACAATCAGTTGCCCTTCCTCGACGTACAAGTGACTAAGCTGTCAGACGGGAAAATAAGGACAACGGTCTACCGGAAGGCAACTAACACCATGCGTATCCTCCACTTCAGAAGCAACCATCCCGTTGCTCACAAACGCAGTTGTGTCAGAACCCCCTTCCAACGCTTTTAAACACACTGCAGCGATGACAGTGGGAAGAAGGAGGAGACTAAGTACCTGCATGCCCTATTTGAAGCCCACGGTTATCCGAAGCCCTTTATACGCAAGTGCCTTAGGAAGCCCAACAATGAGCGATCGAAAGGAGAAGACCCGAAGTTCTGGCTCGCAATCCCTTATGTGAAGAACGTATCAGAGGCGACGACAAGAATCCCGAAACCTTTCGGGATCGGTGTGGCTCATTAGCCTGGATCAAAAATCAGACAGCACATCATAAGGCCCAAGAAACCGCTACCAATGGCAGAATAATCAGCAGTGGTTTACAGCATATCATTCCAAAGCTGTGATGCGAGGTATTTTAGTGAAACGGGCAAACTACTTGGCGCAAGATTGCATGAACACCAGCTTGCAATCAACCGCAAGGATAAGTTGTCTATGGTCTATGGCCACATACAACAGAAGAAGCACCGTTTCACTTTTGAGAAAGTGAGGGTATTTGGCCGAGCCAACGATATGATGGCCAGACTTCTGTTCGAAAAATGGTCCTCGACGGGCACACTTAACAGAGCCATGGACTTGCATTCCGCCTACCTGGTGATACGCAAAATGCTCGAGTCAGTTCAGGCAGGGCCAATAGGACAGTCGAGCAAAACCAAGCATGGCAGACAACGGACGCCAGAGAAAAAGAAGAGAGGAGCCGGCCGGAGGCCACGTGACCGTGGATGTTCGAGTTTGTGATGGAAGTGGAAGAAAATCACCTCTGTCTCAAAAGCATGTAAGAAAAAAGGTTATCGTCCTTCTAATTTTGATAAAAATGAGTCATTTTTTCCATGGATGAAAGTTTTGATAAGTGGAAACCTTATCACGGACCACAGGAGCCATTGTACTCTGCTTGGGCAACGTCACATTATCGGTTATTCCGGTATACTACTAGTCTCGATTTCGTGTTCTGCCACGAAGCTTTTCGCAAGCATTGATCCTAGAACTCTGGGGGATAACATTTCCGAAATGCTTTGCTTCCGCACGTTAAATTCCAGCGCATCTTAATAACCAGTTTGAACTCTGGCACTCGTATTCATCAGAGAGTTGTGCTGTCTGAGGTGGATACAATTATAGCCATTTAGCTGTGTTCCCTACACCTCACATAAGGCATCTGAGATTACGTCGTCAGCTCCAACCGGTTCAACATAATGGCAGAGTACCCGAAAGGTAGAGCTGAGGATAATAATTCGTGCAAAATGGCCGTCAGGTCTCGACGATTTAGTGCAGTCTTATGTGGTTTGCTTAAATAACTATCAGCGAGGACCAAAATAAGCCCTGATCAGAAAAGCAGAAAAATTAAAAATATTTTGTTTTCTCAGGACAAACGTAAGTGTCAAATCGATAAGCATCCTTCAGATAAATGTCCGGATTAAATTAACGAGCCTTAAGTTTTCGAGCATTTTTTGAGTCATTTCGATCGAAAAATGAATTTTTTCTTTGATACGTCTTAATTTGCCATTCAGTTTAATTCTCATGTGTAACATTTAACTTTTGTTACTGTTTTAAATTTATTTTACCAGCCTCATTCATGGAGCCGACGTCATTAGGTTCTGGCAAAAGCATTCAGTCAAAGATCCAGCCGCCACACTTCAGGCAAGTCATAAGGATCTTCGCGATGGTTAAGCAGATGCTAGTCTGCATGTTTCTTGTGATGGCAAGTTAACTGTGCAAATATCTCCGGGGACATTTGTCTTCTCTATGAAATACCATTTTATTGACTTTACTTAATCTCGAGTTTTAACCCCATTGCTTTGTAATATTTCTTCTCAAGTTTCTAGGATTTAGTGAAAGTGCATCTATTAATCGAAATGCACTGGCAAAAGCGTTAGAAAGTACAATGCAAACTGAGGGTTTATTTTCCTCCGTGACATTCGTAACAGCCGTTTCGGCAATAAATGACCTCGAATACTCAAGGTGAGAGCATATTTTGCCAGTCCTGGTAGTAATTATCATGAAAAAAACAGTTTATGTGCATTTAAAATAGACACCTTCTCTAATAAAATAGTAAACGAAATTCTGAAAAGTTGACTTTATTTTGAAGGAATACTTAGTTGGATTTATATTACTGACTATCGTGCAGCTCAATCCCAAGATACTTCAGTTATAAAAGGACACCGGCTTTTAAATGAAATTCTTTGCAATCGCTGGCAATATGCGCGTATTTACAAAATTACCCCATAATTATTAAGGCTTGTTTACATTTAGTTTCCATCCTTGTATAAATTTAAATTTTTTGCAGAAAACATAAATAAAACGATCTTTCACACTGCATACTTGGTAAAACTTTGAGTTTTTTTTCCAAATTGTATGCCAAGAGAGAAGGCTTCTTACATTTTTAAGAAAACATTAATGCGTGAATAAGCTTGAACCTGACGTGTAGTTGTTTTTGCGATACGGATTTCAAAACTAAGTGTTGCATATATAGGACGTGTGTAAAATCATATATTTATTGTAGCATTTCAGAAGATGTTATCGTGAAATTTGCAGAAAGAGCATTCAAAAACGGAAAGATGCGATACTGTCTGTATAGATGTTACATGTTCTTATAAAATCTCCCAATTTCAAAGTTTTTTTACACCTAAAAATACCTTTTTATGTGCATAATTTGAAAAAAATTATTATTGTTAAAAAAATGAGCGAAATCAAAAAATATTTTGAAGATGTTTTTATGGAGGATGTCGAAATTTAAAAGGGCATGGAAAATCCGTGTGTAGTTACTGCAGGTGGCCGTACCGAAGCTCATAATAAAGCGGCATTGTGTAGTGACTGAAATATCTTGTGAGTATGCTGCAGGTTGATCGATAGTAAAATCCGAACAAAATAATCCTTTCTTGTTAAAAACACATTTCAGAATTTCGGTTATAATTTCCCGAGATAAGAATCAACATTGAGATAAGACAGGTTGGCTCCACTCCGACTAATTGCAGTCTAATTGTCATACTCCATTCGGTGTACACAAGGGCACTACTTTCTACATCTAAGCCTTATTGCAAGCCTTTTGGCGTATAAATGCAAAAAGCAGAACAATTCTGTTTTATGATTATCGATTTTTCCAAAGAACCAAATTAACATGGAACTCCTAACATTATATTATAATGGGGGACTTTTCGAGTTCAGGAGTTATAGAACGCTTATCTGTCATATTTCGAAAGGACTTAGTCCCTGATTTTCACTTTTTTGATGTAAAATATCGCTTACCTAATTGAATGACTGATGAACGAAACATTATTAACTTCAGTAAACAGAAATATATCAATAAATGTTGAGCGAATATCAGCTATAAATATCATGAATACACCTCCTGCTAAAGCAGTTTTTAGATGTCTTTGGATAGCAAACATTTATTGAAAATTAGGGCGCGATTCCAATCAAGTTAAAGTCGTATGCATCAAAGCAAGTTTGTCGGAGACAAAACCTCAACCCTGGCATTTTGGTTAATCGAAATTGCTCTTCATTATTAATGTCTAGCAAACTGTAACCTTTTCAGAATCAAGTTTCGTAGCCCGTTTAATCTTAAAATTATTTGGAAGCATGTTTTGCATGGCGGTAGGGTAAATATACCAAATGTGTGGGAATCAGGGAACTAAGGGCGTGTATGCATAAGGTTTAGCGACTTTAGGGAAGCATTTTTTTAATAAACTGTCATCAGATACTCGGCAGAAATAGGTGTAAACCCTTTGAACATAAAACCTTTTTAATATAAAGAAAACGTTTTCAACTGGTCCAAATTAAACTAATTCAATGCGGAATTCACAATTCTGTTTCTTTGCTGGTCTCCTTATGATCAAAATTGCTATGAGGAGGAAAATGATTTTTTGCCTACTTAATTTTTTATTATAATAAAAACATCGCATAATCTTGCGCTGATAAAGAATTCGCTCAGAAACGAGCTATTTCATAACGTTTAAAAAGGATTATTTGAAACAAAAAGAAAAGGAAGTTGCAATAAGAAACGGCATACTGTGCCAAATTATCAACTGGCACTGAGCAGGAGTTTGTGTCTTTTGTTCTCCATTTTAAACCATTGAAATCGACTTCTGGTTTCTTGAAAATACATAATTTGCAAACCCGACTGCACTCAATTCCTAGCCTGTTTCTTTCGCATCCATTAAATTCAAAACTGCAGCAAATGCCAAAGACTGCTTAACTAGAAATAATTATCATTTATAATATCTCTCGAAGACTTCTTACAAAAGCTCAGAAGTACAGGTTGCATTTCATTTTAAAAGGAAAGTTAAGACTCAGAGTGCATTTTAGTCAAGTCCTGGCATGATATACAATCAGCAAAAAAATACTTCTAAAGAAAGCAGAAAGTTCTCATTTAAACTACATTTTCTCACTGCAGAAACGTGGAATCCAGGCAGACGACTGAATTGGAAAAGAAAGCAGGGGAGATTCAATATCTGCTAAACGTTCGTGTTTAATTCTTTGATGCTATTTTGCCATTTTATTATCATGTTCTACGTGGGAGGTAATCCAAGCCTATTGACGGTCACTAAAGATTAGCTTATATTGGCATGTTTAATAGAATTCACGTACAAGAGCTTACAATTGTAGAAAGCGAACTGCTATGCACATGAATCTTAGTTTTCATTAAAAGAAACTTTCAAAACTTGCAAAATTATCCTGTAAAATTAAGTTCCAATAAGACCTATGTACAAGTCATTTTTTTGCAATAGCAAAAAGAAATGTTCACTCAGTTTTTTTAAAAGTTTCATATCGCATCAACATCTGGTATCTTCAGTGGACTCTGTGCCTTAAGCCACATGTGATTCGCTAGCATGAAGATACGGTAAAAAACTGAGGGTTAGTAAAGTACCAAATCAGTGTTTGACCCTGTCATTCGTTGATTGTCTAAATAGCTTTTGAATATTTTTCCTCGATAATATCATTTTACTCCATCTTTAATGCACCGGCACTTACCCCTAGGCCATAAATAATGTGGAGAAGAGTCGACTTGATGACCGAGAGAAGCTGCTTGACTCGGAGAAACGATGTGTGCGGATTGTAAAGGAACTCGAATCATACAAAGGATCTATACGTCAAGTATTCATCCTGTCTTTCAATAAATTATATTTGTCCTGAAAATTCATCTGATTTTGTAAAATTTTTAATTAAACTAGAAGTACCTCCTCAGTGGCATAAAGTAACGAAGCGAAAACATCACTAGTTTCAAATATTGGTAGAATTTAAATATGATTTATTGAGCTATCGTTCAGTGCGCTTAAATCTTGGCCACTTTTATCCTAGAGGATTATAAAAATACTTACTGTCATCATTAAATATATGATCGTAGTTTAAAAGACACAGGAGTGCAGCTTTATTATTTGGGGAAGAAAATAAACTTCAGTTAAAAATAGGAGTTTTAGATGTGATGGTGCAGATGGCTGAATGGTCATAACAACCAATAAAAATCAAAAGAATGTCTTATGTCACAGGATATCTTCACTACCGGTGCGTGGTTCTGATATAGATTTTGGAAAATGTTTAAACCCTTTACGGTCGGGAGGTGCTGATGGAGAATCTGATTTTGGTTTGATAATAAACAACTGCCAGTGACTTTCCATGCATTAACTATAATCATACCAGGATATTGTGTATAAAAAATTCTTTTTCTAATATGGAAAATATTTAAATAATTCAATTATTTACTATTCTTTTTCAAAACACAGATGGAATATGAACTCAGCCGACTGAAATCTGCACAGGTAGGGAAAACATTGTGTGTTTTCATAAGAACCTAATTCTCCTACCTTAGGCGTTGAAATCGCACGGTTTCGTGAACGTAAGTATTCTCATCTTTATGGCTCTCTGCATCCCGAGCTAAAAAAATATTTAGGAGGACATTGCTCAGCTGACTGAGCTAAAGCGAAAGTTGGAGAAGGAAATTGAGGAAATGCGTGCAAGCAGGCAGCTAGACGAACAGTTTGCAAAGAAGGTGGAGCAGCTTTCTTCAACCTCGGACAAAATCACTTTCGATTTATTCCGTAAAAATGAAGCCTACAGTGCCATACAGGAGGCAGTAGCATCTGTGAAGAAGGTGGAGTATCCTCTTTCAACCATTATTGATTATTTAATTTTCTTTTAATTTTAACCCTTATTAAAAATAACTACTGTGGGAAAGCACTCATGTGCCTATGAAGGTCTGCTGACATTAAAAGTAGTTTATATTTTAACCTTTCGTAGACATAAGGTTTCTTGAAATTCCTAGTTGGTAGACGAGCACGCTTTTTGGGTAGTTTTGCCTAAAACTCGTAAATTTAGTAAAAAATAGCAGCCTCCCTCGACAATAAAAATAAGTATTATTGATGAGTTACAAATGGGCAAATCGATCATTACAATAACTTAGAAAGTGGCTGCTCCTGCAAAGATACTTTTTGAACAGAAGCGCTATTCATCGTTTTTCAGATAACCCCGGAGTGCGGGGGTTTAGCTAATCACATAAGCAAATAATAATCGCAATTCAGTCGCTTTTATCTTATTAGAATAAGAGCAGGATTGAGAGTAGGAAAAACTTAATACAACAGTCCTCCTCTGTCGTGGTCCTGCCAAAATCTGCAACTGACTTCTAAAATGCATCCGAAAGTCATTGAATATTTAAAGAACTTCTTTAATATAGTCCTAAATCATGAGCACTACTTAGTGCGATTGCAGTATGCCTATAAGTTATTTCGCAGTCATAGAAAGGGGGCTTTTCGGGCAGCATTGGGAATTCATACTCTGGAAAAAAGTTGTTGCTTACTTACTGTGCATTTTCCTTGGATTTTAACTTTTTTCTGTTAACTTTTCTTTCCTAGAAAGGATGCCAAAACTTATTTCGTATATTTGGTGCGATAGAACCTACATTTTCTTCAATTTTCACCTTATAAAAATTTGTCTGACAATTTTAACAACTTTGCGTATGTGCAAGCTGATACACATGAAACTATAGTGGCTTCCTACACGCCATGACTTGGAAGGCTGCCAAATGACGTTTTATAACAAACCACACCGCCAACCAAGTGTTTGTTGTCTTGAGTGGCTCACTAGTGTGCTGGGAGTCAAACTGCAAAGGCCCCTTCTAACCCCCGGTTTTGGCAATCCTGATGTGTGTTAAGGGCCGTAGGCCACGCTGTGGCGCGGGCAGACGGGTTCACCGGCCCTGGTAACCACTACGTCCACTCCCGCACCAGGCAACTTACCGGCTTGGATGGTGGCCTGATTCAGGGGGTGGAGAGAGAGAGTGAGGTTGATGGCTCAGCGCATTTTCCTCACTATCAACAAGTTGACGCGCTTGAAGTTTTCATGGTTCTCTAAAATCCGTGGTTTGGAAGGTTTCTAACTGACGGGATAACTCAGTTTGGGCGGTCAGTTCAGTTTTCTAACGTAGTGGCTAACTGATGCGCTGATAGTCAGGCTGCCATGGCTTCCTTTATTGCACTCCCACTCAGCTGTAAACCGAGCCACTCCTCCATTATGTTGTTGTGTTCTTGTTTTGCGTTTGATCACAGTATGTGGGCCTGCACCCTCTCCCATCTCGGTTCTTCTTGCCTCTGTCTTGACACTGAATCCAGGTGGAGGAGGGGAATAGAGAGAAAAGTGGATGTAGTAAAAGTATATTTTCACGGTAATCCAGCAAATTTCACCGTCCCTGAACCATCATATTGCGGAGCATACGATGAACATCGTCGAAAATGGCGGTGGAACCAGCGTATGTGAGTACAGACACTTGTTCACTTACAAACTTTCTACTGCTGAACTTGGAGTGATAGAAGCAAAGTGGATGCAGGTCCAATTTGAGTTCGATCGGCTTCTAGGATAACAAAATATGTGCATACTTACTTAGGGGTGTTTCTTTAAACACCGTATAGGACCATTTACAATGATGTTGTATAACGACTTTCGAAAATTTACAGTTAAGAACGGCTGTTCGAAACGTAACTCGACAAAATCGAAATGTGCAACCCAACTCAGGGAGCGAAGGGTACATCAACGAGTACTACGTAACTGATGATATTAGGGGTTTTATGGGTGAGGCTAAATGAATAAACGGAGAGTGCCAACCCAATGCTCACCCTATCCATTGTTTTCGTTGGGGTTAGCATTATTGGCTGGGTTTGTAGTGTTGCACCTTAGTTTGATGCACCGAAACCTGCAGCTTGCGAGAGCCGTTGGCTTTATGTCACGCCGCTCACTATGCGCGAGGTTGTTCCTTGCTGACCTAATCCAATTTCTACGGATTCTCGACGGGACTAAGAATGCTGCCGGTTCTGCGCGTTCTGAAGGGTTTTGAAACCAATGTTGCGTCCGAATATTCAGTGCCTGGAAAGTTGGTCATTCGTCCTCCTACGGTGAAACACACTAGAAATCTTTATTGGGGAGAGTAAGAAATGTAACCCCATTCTGAAAGCGATAATTAGAAGAATATGCTCTATGGTAATTGTGGATATTAAACATGAATATTAAGCTTTGTTACATATCCTATCTTGCCACAGTACTGTCTTAGAAAGTAGGCACAAGATGTGAAGTTTAACAGCATCCACTCTGCCTCATAATAAGATGCCAACGTCTGCGATTTGAACAGATGGTATAGTCCATTACATTCCAAATATATTTACTTGTACGATTGTTTCTTCAAGTTGACTCACGCAAAGAACCTGTCACCGCTATCTGTAGAGCAAAACCTTGCGTTGGTACTAATCACTCGCGCAAAAAATAAAAGACAAAAAACCCCTCGGATTTGGTCATGGTCCCGTCCAGCCTAGCTTGGCTCAGCACAGGGAAATTTGCTAGGAAGGTTACCATGCACTCGACTTGTGATGTACGCGGTTGGAAAAGTAATGTGTAAGGATGTCTTGTACGACCGCCTAAACAGGACATGAGAAAAGGGACTATCCACAATGCAAGTGGTTTTGCGCTGAATTCCAAGGAAATTCTGTTTTGGATTAAGGCAAGGACTAGGTTTAAGTTTAAGGTTGGTTTTAAGTTTAAGGTAAAGGTCAGATTTGTGGGTAAGGGTCATGAAAAGACTAAGGGTTAAGGTTATTGTGGTGTTAACTGTTGTGTTTAGGTTTAGGTTAGGTCTAAGGTTAAGATTAAGGTGACAGTTGAGTTTCATGTTAGGGTTAGTGTTAGCGTTAAGACACTGGCATATTAACCCTTAACGTAAACCTTAACGTAAGGCCACCTATTTTAAGCGGGCGGGGTGGTTCCTAGTCCCGTGTCCTGTTTAGGTGGCCATACAAGGCATTTCTACGAGGTTTAACCATGTATGGCTTACCTAGATGCCTGTAGCCGGCAAGCCATTATTGCAACTGCAATTAAGTAATTTTTCCATTTAGAAAGCCTATTTTAAAATAACGTTTGAGGTTTCCTGAGTGTTGGTGCCTATTTCGGCTCTACCAACTGGAATTCAATTTTCAACTGCCTTGCTATGAGAAAATCAGACTGGGAAGTGTAGAATGCATGGCTTTGTCTATCGAGAATCAAAATTCTACGGTATTCTGGCAAATAACTGATTGGGTAGATCTGATAAATATGCTATGTAAGCATATATCTTGAAACCGTAATTAGTCATACCTTCTTGTCACATGCAAGGCACTTGGCATAGGATATGGAGAAAAAAGTGTCAGTGGCTGCTCCGTTATCCTAATTAAACATTTTAATACGTGCCTGCAGGCACATTTCGATAAGCAGCTCACGGGAATCTTGGTTTTTGTCTCCAGCTTACAACAGTGGGCAAACGTCGAAGGCCGTGGTGTCACGGTGAATCAAAACCGCTTGCTGTGGTAGTTACTTGCGGTGAGCAAACGCACGAGGGTTTTCGTCTAGCCCACAACTACGCCAAAAAGGCATGGTGGGTTTGCTGTCCTAAGAAGTTAAGGCTGCAAGGAAAACTAAACAATCGACGGTGCAATCAGCAGCATAATAGCCTACTGAAGACTGTACAAGCTTTCATTATCCGCGTGCTAATTTTGTGTACTGACTGATTGCAATACACGTTAGCTTACTGTTTCGTATAATTTTCAGAGAACTCAGTATGTGTTCCGTTATTTTCGCGTCCGCAATGCCACAGATTGTACGCACTAAACCGACTTTTCGGCCCTAACCCCCCTTGTCAGTCGATTTATTTTTTTAATTAAAAACCTTTTAATTAACCTTTGTTCTTAGTTGTTGTTCTTCAGAGGCGCATTATTTGCGGGAGCTTGCACGACGTTTTTCCACTTAACAGTTGGTAGCCTCCATTTTGTAAGCACCTTTGCATGTGATCTCGAAGCATCCTGAGTCCAGTCTTCAAAAGAACAGTCTTATTGGAAATAGAAAGTAACAGGATAAAAAAGCATATAAATTTGATGACATATTTTATGGTACTACATGCCTTTTTGTCTTTTATCTAGGCTGAAATGAAAGGCTTCTAGCTGAGCAAAAGCATAACGAAATTTTGCAGGCAAGTTCCTCCGAATGAACATTTTTTTGAAATATGGGCAGTTCCATGCGCACGTGAACCCGGGTAAGCAACTGAAATGCCCAAAAAAAGATAACTGAGAGTCAGAGGAACAGCTAAGAAAGGGTGACCTTTTATGATCACGTGCCTATGCACGGTGCAGGCAGGTGCCTGTCTAAGTACCCGATCATCCACAACACACAGAGCCACATAATGGAAGCAAATAATGGAAGTTGGATTCCACTGTCATATTACTGATTCGGCAGCCTGATCTCATTTTCGGGCTATCTGCGGTCTGTGTGGGTGCATGAGGGCCTTCTTTCCGCTGCAATGTTTAGTTCGGGAGTATGACTAACTGTAAGGAGGATGGGTAAATCCAGGCACTCGTGTATTTCGGGCAAATATAAGGTAGTAATTGTATGTACATTTTAGAGATGTAAATAAATATAAATGTTCAATAGCTCTAAAGTACTATAATTCAAAGAAACAAACAGGAATTATGAAGAAACTGCATACTCATCTGAAAGTGGTAAACCATGTGACCTCAGCGCAGTCTTTGGATTCTTAAGGAAACCGAGAATCCAAGAGAGTGACCATTATTTTCCAGCAGCATCTAGCGGTGTCCATTTTACGAACGACACACAAATGTGTCGAGTCGGCCTCCTGCATTATATATTTTAAATCACAATTAAACTTGCAATAAAACAGCAGCATATTGTAGGTGCTATAACCTCACTTGAGTTTTAATGCAAACTGAGTTTTGTAAGATGAGTAAATTGTGTTTTCGCAGGTTATGTGGACAAAGTCGAAATTTAACGGACCGCCGCAGCAACTGAATTAAGTAGCAGGGTGACACTTGAAATAGGTGGTCAGGAAACATACGGGATTTCGGTGACATTGTTTACAGTTTGATTTTGTTCTCGAGCATCTGAGGACCAGTTAAATGGATTATCTAAACCTCTCGTTGATGAAAGCTGACTGATCGCTTACTCAACTCACTCGTCCCGCTCTGCCTTGCGGCTCATTGTTGTTGATTTGTTGTTGATTTTGTTCTCGAGCATCTGAGGACCAGTTAAATGGATTATCTAACCTCTTGTTGATGAAAGCTGACCGTCCCTCTCTGCCTTGCGGCTCATTCTTGAGCCCCGCCGGCAGCCGCCTAGCTGCCAGTAGTAGTAGAGGCCGATTGATAAGGTTTAAAAAGACAAGTGAGACTGGAATGAACATTTATGCCTCATTAACCGTCAATAGTCAGTCATACCCAACCGTAGGATCTCGAACTCATGCCCTGTTTATCAGAAGTACAATGCCATCATCATTGAGCAGGGGCTCGAGGTCTTGCCGATTTTATATCGGGGCTCGAGGATGAAACCCGTGGCAGCACGGGACGACTGAGTTCCGTTAACGTTTCTTGAGCGTTTATCGACTAATGTCCATATTTCTGATCTAAACCGACCAGAAAACGAGTCCGGAGCTCACTAGTTAGAGCTTTTAACTTCTACTCAAAAGGTCGCGGGCTCGAGCCTCGGGTGTGGCATCACCTGGAGTTAGGTGTCACTAGTTGATTACGATTAATGAGCTAGAAATAGTCATTCCAATCTCTCCTGTCTTTTGTCGACATTCTTAAGCTGTTTAACCTTTTGTCAGCAAGGGAAATGCCCGCCAACCTTGATTCCTGCCCTGTGCCATATTCCTTGTGAAATTGAAGATAAGATTCGGGTACACTTGAACTCTAAATACAGAGTCATAGTGGACACCAATTACTATTTCAAGTTCATTTTCACTAGGATCTGATGAACGGTGGTGATTTCTTAAAACAAGCTACATTACTGCACATTTACAGAGGCTCAAAGAACTGAAGAAGTCAAAGATAGATCCATGGTTAACAAGTAGCTAACCTAGTGCAAAGAACAGAGAGAGTTCTATCGCACAGCAACATGATTATAATTTCTTTTTAAACCAGTACTTTTTCCTCAGATGAATGAGAAACCGACATAAAAAGGAACCTGTTTTTTAATGTTTTCTCTCCCTTCCACTGAAAGGCTGCAAATGATCGACTACAAAAGGAGGTCGACGAGTTGACAAGTTCGTATAAGGAGCAAATGAAACGCATTGAGGATTTGGAATGCAGTGGCTCTGAATTAACTGCAATGTGCATGCAGACAAAGGTGAGCACTGAAACTAATGGCAAACTCTCAGCACACAATCACTAGAAGGTCTCGAAATAAATTGAAGTTTACCAGATTCAATCGTGGCGTGGTGGAACTTATGGTCAGGGTGAAAAAGAAAATGCGAAATTATCGATGGCGTTGACAGAATAGCTTTAGGAGGTCCCAACTGTGCTTATTTCCTATGTCAGGAATTTCACCGGAAGCACTTCAGTTTTTAATTCTACATGCAAGGGAGAAAATCGGTGAATTGCATGTGAATCGTGTATGCCTCGTTCACGTTTATGAGAAACGTAAAAGCATCTTTCCGCCCCTTAAGAGAAATAAAACTATTTGGTTTTTGCCATGCTTGAAAGTTTACAGCTGATGGAGATTCCTTCTTTATGGTCTTTCCACGTCATCTCAGCCGGAGTCGTTCGTCTTTGCACACAAATCACCATACCCTGAACTTGGCTCGGTAAGCTTTGTATCAAGCTGAGTGCGAAAATTTAACATAGCTAACAGCCGTAGTAGCTTTATCATCTGCGAACTTTGCAAAATGTCAGCTGATTCACTTCTTGCAGAAAATCAGATCATTAAGCCTCTCAAACTCCATCCACGTCTCATGACTTGAAAACAGAACTCAGATTGAGATTGCTACTGACGAATCCTTGCCTCCTTAAAAACCACAGTGGTATATGACACGTTCAATGTCATTGGCAACACTTTCCCTGCGTTTGGCTCCGCCGATAAAAAAACTGTAGTTTTATATGTAACCGAAAAACAGTTTAATTAAGCTCTGATATCTTCCAGATGTTTGTCTCTCCCCTCACCCCTCTCTCACTGGCAGGACAGCAGATTATATGAATTTAAAACCAGATGCGGTCTGTCTTGTACGTTTTTTCACAGTTTTTTTAAGTTTTTGGAGGCATTTAAACTAATCTCTTATTTAGTTCGTGTAAAACATAAGGAGGAGTAAGTTTCTATAGAAATCAGAAAATGTATCCATGTTAAGGCTGCTGATGAGTAAGCCCGAGACAGGATCAATATCAAAAGTGGATTTATTAGCTATAAGCAATGCGATATCCCCACTGATGAGAATGTTCCAAAACAAAAAATACTGAAACTCAACACTGTTGCTGTGAGCTGTAGGACAAACAAACATGCAACACACTGGCCAATAACTCGTGGCTCAGTGTTTAGAGCATTGGATTTATCAAGGCTTTATATCCAAAAGAACGCCGATTCGAACCTCAAGTACCCCAAGACCTGGGGTTGGGTAAGGCTGGATGAGATCGTCATCCCAGTCTCCGTTTCTTTGTCAGTAATTTCCTTCTGTCTATATTACTTGTGGTTGTGCGATTGTCTATGGGGATCAAGATCAGGCCCCAAGGCACAACGGGACGATCATGTACGGTAATGCGATCAGTGAACGCACAGCCGACGCAGTTAAAATTCACGATTGGAACCGTACGGAAAACGAGCCCGTAGCTCAATGGTTAGAGCGTTGGATAAACTAAGTTTCGATAACCAACAGAACGCCGGTTCGCATTTCGTGCGATTCCAGATTTGCGGTTGTATACGGCTGGCTGACGACAACTAATAAACAAGAAGTGGCCACCCTAGTCTACATCGTCTTTGTCGGTTAACTCCATCCACCAACAAAAATGAGCTGAAAATATTTTTGCCTACTAGCTGTTGCGCATGTGCATTAGAAATATAACAAATTTCGATTTATAGAATGTAGACATGCTAGTTTACTGTCCCAATATCATACCCAATTAACTCACAGGGCGTTCTACCGAATCAAGTAATGACAGTATCTTAAGAACCCAATTTTACTCAGAGTCACGATTATCGGAAGGAGAATAAGCACACGAGGATAAGGTATTTATTACCTCCATGGTGTCATCACAGACAGCGGGGGCTTCTTGTGAGATCACTGCGTTTGCTAAGAGCACAGAGTCATTTCTGAAAGTTATCGTGCGCTAACCGGTATCGAATGGCGACTACATATAGCCCAAGATCAACGTCACTGAACAGACTTGCATATTCGTCGATCAAAATCTGGAGAACCCTCAAGATCGATGACTAAATCGTCAATCAGATCTCCAATGTCAACCAGGTATCCTCTCGGCTCAGGCATCCACTCTGCAAGTGCTGCGACATTCTCCTAAACAGGAACTTGAGGATGTGTATGGCTGTTTTTCTGACTGCACTCTTGTATGGGACGGAAAGAGACTCAATCATTTTAACATTATTTGTCTCCGGATAATACTGCATCAGAGGAGGCAAGACAGGATCTAAGATTCCGAGGTCCAAGAAAGAATCGGACACTGGTAGTACTTGCACCATTCCAAGGTCGGTGTAACAGCGGTGACTTGCCACGTCGCGCGGTTAGATGGCAAGCATCTATGGTGATTATATCTCGGGTGTTCGTGGACGAGGTGGGCAAGAGAAACAATACAAAGACATCTGCAAATCAACCTTCAAACCTGGTATGAGAGAGAGAAAGAGCTACGCTTTATTTTGAAAGTAAAATTCCAAAAATTTCAGCAAAAAAGGTCCTCTATTCACCGTGAAGAATCGTCCTTGAATGTGCCTCAAAATATCGATCAAGTTGGACTTCCTTCAAAATGTTGCCAGCGTCGTGCGCTGTTGACCTCATTTTTGTGTTCGAATAAACAAATAGGATTAAAAGTCAGTATATAATGGGTGAAATAGGCCAATCGACGTACATATAAGAGGATTCACATGCGAATGGAGCGCAGAAAAGATGGCGGCTCTATTTCAAAAGCGGCCACGCAAACAATCGACCGGTGTGGCGTTCTGACAGAAAAACGGCGTGCAGCCATCTTCCAAATTAACAAACTGTTGCCAGGGTAAATAGAGGTCCAAGTGACTCAAGTGCCGTGGACCAACGAAACAGACACCGAAGTTTCCCATTGTGCTAACACTGAAAACGACCGTTCAAGACACAGCTTTACCTCCTAGAATATACCCAGACCTTGTTCGATATCTACTCTAGAATCCCACCTCTCATCTCACCAAGCCCCCTCCCACATCACCAGTGGGGACAATCCTGCCATCCTCCACGCTTCCACCGTTGCCGCCAAAAATGTGGACTCTGGTCTGACCCGTCCTCGTTGCTACCACACCTTCACATAAAACCTAGTATTGGTCCATAAACTTGAATCCATCGTACCTAGACCACTGAACGACTGCCAGCAGCCCAAGCACACACTCATCGCCCTTGTGCCATCCATTCCTCAGGGCTTTCAGACAACTTATGCGGCTTTTGGACGCATTTGCTTCTATGAAGAGCGGCGGTAAGGTGAGACAGTCTAGTTTTCCTCAGAGTATTTCACACTGCTTGCACGAAGAGACAAAATTAGGATACTTACGATAATTGTTGGTCAGACTTATCTATACGATATCTATCCACATCGAACTACGCAGTAGTTGTGCGAGACGCCACGTGTACATCTCAGTGACGTTAGCTGCGCGCCAGCTGACACAGTTGGTGCCTTCGTTTCAGAACCGCATCGTGCGTAGTACGTGTAGACCTGGAATTCAGTTTGTAAGCCATTGCACCCAATTTTATTCCCAGTCCACTTGACCCCGACAGGCCATCGTTATATGGGGAATAGAATAAATGGCAAGGCCAATTCTTTTGAACCTATCCTCGTGGTAAATTAGCGCCCGTTTCATTATATTCATTCGTACGTGATTATATTTACCAAGCTACGCTATTGTTTGTGGGTCCAAAACTTTCCAACCGACGTGGCACTTCAACCATACTCAAGACTGTTAGTAAGGGGGCAATTAATTTCTCGTAGCATGGCCACTATGGAAATAAATATTATGTGAGGTCTCATGATCGATTGTCTTGACCCTGCCTTTTCAGCTTATAAAGTATTTGCATCATAAGCTCGCTGCGTAATTAATAAATCTACGCACTATTCACAACAGAAAAGCTAAACTAATGTGGTAATAATGAAGCATGTAGTTTGTGGTTATCGAACTATAAAGTTCGGCCCCGTGGCAAAATGTAACTTTTAATACGGCCGCCTTTAAATTTTTAACAAAATTATCGTGGTTCCTGTGTCCGAATGGTGAAATATTTGGGGGGAATTCTGGCCAAGTGTAGGCTGTGATCCGGTAATGTGTGGTGTAGTGGCGCGGTGGTCCACGGTTTAAGAGCTGGCATGCGTGCCATGGCCGCAATCCTCTTCTTGTTGTATTAATGGAACTGTAATATGAATTAAACTTTACTGGTCTTAAGAAGTCTACCAAATATAATTTCTTTTGTCAAAACAAAAGATACCTTATCATCAAATATAAACATTTTAGAAGACGTAATTTTCTGTCAAATAAGTACAAGGAGGAATATTTTGTTTATTTTTTTATGTAAAATATATTTCAATTTATAGGGGCATAAAAAATCAATTGCAAAACTTTATACAAATTAAGTAGTCATTTTTACAGATTGTTTTTTTTGCCAGTGGCTGGGAAGAAGCTCTTTTGAAAGCTAGCATTTTGACGTGATTGAGATATCTTGAGATTATACTGCATGATAATTAGTAATAGAAACCTACTGCAGTAAAATTCTCGGATCGAAAATGCATTTTAAAATTGTGGCTAACATTCCATTTGGTAGCATATCCACTGTGTGTCTACTATTATTCATCCAAGCAAACACTCTTTTCTCGTCCTAACAAGTAACTAAACATCCCCAATGAAATTTTAGGAAGCAGAGGAGGAGGCCCTGCATGACCTGGAGAATACGAGGACTGCACTAGAGAACGAAATGAAGTTCAGTGACTATCAAAAAAAGGAACGAGAGCGACTTGAGGTAGGTTGATCCCAGCACGCCTTCACATTTCTCTTAGGCTCTGCTTGAAAAGCTTACAGAAGATCTCGCCAAGACACAGAAGCTATTAGCTCAAAATGAGGAATCGGATCAACAGAGGGTTCGATATATAAGTGAGCTCGAGGTAAGTTTTGGCCCAGTGTTGAGGTTATAGGAAACCTTAACGAAAACGCTAAACAGCAGTTCTACAGATGTGTTCTTTACCTAGGCAAAACTTCGTGCGCTCGAGACGCAAAATCAGAGAAAAAAACCAGAGTATGCGGAGAAACCAAAGTCATTTCATCCACTAGATGCAGCTGCTGTCAGAGGAAGTGCGCGCCACACCTCATCCGACGTTGAAACTCCAAGGACTAACAGTGAGCAGGTAAACAATAAGGATAACTTCTTGATGTTATTTGTTGTGTTTTTTATTGTTCATTAATTATATTCTTGCCACTACAAGCAGGTGGAACTCCTACTGGCAATAGTTCAAGAGCTCAGTAGCCGAATTAAAAGCCTGGAAGGACAACTGGGGCACCGAGTCGATAAACAAATAACCCCACAGGTAAGATGGCATGCATTTTACAGTCTGAGTGAAGTGCGCATGCTTAACTACGTACTCAATTAACTACTTATATTTTTAAACCCCAAATTGTCCCAGTAAACATTTTTCTATGTTGTTTTATTAGTCGGTATCGCATATATTTCCACATAAAACGGGCCAAGCATTAGATATACTGCGCAGACGAGAGTGTTGGGTAAGCGCATAGCAGTCGTTACGGCGAATGCGCAACATAAAAATGTCACATGTAGGAGTGACAATATGCCTAGGTGTACACTCAGGTCGCACCAACACTCTGCGTCCAATCCCATCTCTGATCTTCTTCACTTTGTTATGCTATGGACCCAGATGGATGAAGCAGAGACTGCGATGCATGCAGCATATGTGTATTGTCACGATAAACTAATGTATGCGCAAATAACTGTTCCTGTGCCTATCCTGTTAGGCGTCAAATGGGGGATATCGTGAGAACGTATAGTCAAACTGTCGCCAAATGGATATTCTCCGTAAACGATTTATTAATGCTCTGTGTATCGTTACAGATTTAACATACAATACATTGCCTAACTCATGAAGTATCGAGATAAAAATTCGAGGTGGCAGCATGGCAAATATTTGAGGTTACTTTTGTTTGTTGAATTGAATTGAGGTGCAGAAAGCTTTTTACTGATGAAGAGTTCATTTTGGATCCGTTTATTGAAGGAAAAACAGGACAGAATTGGGCAAAATACGATGTTTTTTGATATCCAGAAATTTACTTACGCTATTGAAAACATTTCTTCGAAAGCTCTTCTTTGAGTGTGTTTAACTGTAAAAGAAACCTGTAAATTTAAATTGAAGTTAACTTATTTACACTCATTTTTCACGTTTTCGAAATTCTCCGCTTTTCCAAGAAATTTGGTATTTCTAAACTACGTCATATTATTTTTTAAACCCTAGTATGCATTCTTTATAATAACGGTCTTTCCTTTACTACTGTAAGACTTTGGGGAACGAGGCGTGCATTGATTTTGTGTAACAAGATTTTCTTGTGAAATTCACGCATTTATTAGCAAGAAAATATATTGCATGCACCGTCGAAGTGAGCGTTTGTTCTTGTCCTAACACTATATGAACATCAAATGAAAAACATTCGATACTGTTCTCTGAGGTCTCTATGCTTCGTATGACATTTTGTTGGTCCTCATTTTTGCTACAGTTTCCTAAACAATCGGTCAGTAATATCTTCAGTGTTGCAGTCTGTTTAGAAATACGAAATGCAACAGTGACCTTCCTCGAACTATATCATATTTTATTTTTGTGCCATTAAGGTTAAGGAGTATCGCATTTCGCAGCGCCAGTAATGACCTTGATAACTGACACATCAGAACACTCGACCAGAATTGCAAGTGGGGGAGAAATGGCTCGACTCGGTCCCTAGACAACGTTTTCCCGCTCTTGCATTTTGTATTCACAACCAACCCACAATGCCAACAGTGCGTCTTACGCGCTAGCTTTTTGAAACAAGTAACTTCAGAGATTTCGCTAGGAAAGTACACGGCAAGACGGTATCCAATATCCAATTCAGTGACCCTGTCTGTCGTATACTTTTAATTTCACTCTCATCAGCCAAACATTTAATCCACAGACATAAAGTACCGAGAAGTTAATCGGCAATTTTAATGAATTTACATTTTAATTTTATCCAAAATAGAATGTAATTTCTTTGTTTTATGCAATTTAGAATATGATGCAATCTCGGGGGATGCAAACTGAAAAGCTTCAGAAGGAAATCTCAACTGCGAAGAAACCCAATATAAGGGTCAGGTTAGACGGAACGCCGTCCGGGGTAGGTGTACATGCTTCCAACCCTGTAGAGAGTTTTTTGCCAAAATTCCCTAAGAGAGAGGTTTTAGATTTTTGTGGACAGCTTTAGAGCAGGACGAGGTACTTTGCAACCTGCAAATTGATACTAATGATCAGTGGAATCCTGTCGTCAACTAACGTTCTCTTTGGCTGGAAAAATCACCTTGCAGGTGAATTCCGGGACATAGGCAGATTACTCAACGGCTCCTGCCCGCCTCTGGTGTTACCCTGCTCACACTCAAAGCCCGTATTTAAGCAGTTGCAGACAACCATTAATTAACGGACAACAAGAATGCACTAACGAGGACACAGCGTTTTGCCTAACCTCACATCACCCGTTAGCTTCCGTTAGCAACAGCTCCGTTGCAGCAACTGGGCAGCCGAATTTGCCCTTGAATCTGGTCGATGCGCAAAGTCCTGTAACCGGCCACATTGGCAGAGCATGGAGGAACGTAAGACGATGTAGAGTTATAACCCCCGGTTCGTCCTCCTGTAAATTTGCATAGATCATACTAAATATATTCACGTTCAGACAGGCCGATAGTCACATAACGAAGGGAAAATAATCGTTACATAGGCACGTGACCCCTCATAATTATCATGCCAAAATGTGTCCATTTATCCCATGGATATTATGAAAATGTATTAAAATTATCCTGAAAGCCATTCATTTGTATCTAACGCGCTGAAAGTCTCCTATAACACTTCTCTTTGAAATCGTTCAAAATTCAGTTGAGCTGGATAGCCAACTCGCTTGTGGTTTGCTATGTTGATCCTCGGCGTGGAGGGTTAATGAATGCATATAGTTTCACTTTATGGCTTTTCTAAGAAATATACGTAAGTGGGAGCCTGTTTTAAGGTGGCGTCAGTAAAAATCTAAATGAATTCATTCACAGTGCAGGTTAATTTGAACGGACCACATAAAATGAAATACGTTTCTACACCCAATATGGCGATAATTTATGAATTTGTTCTCAAAATATTTCAGGGCCTTGGAAGAAGAAACTGGAAACAATTTTTAAAATTGATAAAATTTCCACGTCTCTCTGTACACGGTGATTCCTAGATTAAAAAAGGCCTTTTCTGTTGTAATAAAGGGATTTTTATGACTTAAGTCCTGCCTGCATGATTCCCTCTTTCTCTTGCCTTCAAGCGTGCTCGAAAAGGCAATCATATTGCATGTTAAGTGTGTTAAGTTGAAATAATTAATTATCCTTAGTAATGGCACTTGATATCTGAAAAGGCTCACCTTTTGTGTCAGAGATGGGGGAATATGTCTAGTTCACATAAGGTGGTGGGCATCAATTGCAGGTAAACGGCTACATCTCATCGTCATATCTGAGGTTCGGCATTCCAGCTACTGCCAGTGATACATGTTTAATGGCTGTACAATTTCCATATTTCATACAACCTCCACGGAGCTAGCAATGACAATTTGTTAGAATTTTATCTTGCTTGTTGAAGACGCCCTGGTAACCAGATCCAATTTCATCATTCTTCTCATGGATCGTTCTTTGTAGACTATATTTACAGTTTGGAAACAATTAGGAGGCCTATATGAACAGGTCTAGGCGTGAGGATGTACTTGGCTTTTCTTCGGGTACACAGTCCTGACGAGCCGCTTTTGCATTATGCAACATGTGAACGTAAAAATAATTACAGATAGAGCGGGTATATTACTGAAAACATTACGCATTTTTCTCAGGCTGATGCAAGCAAAAATGTCCAGTGCATGGTCTAAGTGAACGATTTTAGTTTTTTTTAAAACGCATCTTATCTTATTCTGTTACTGCTAATTCAGACATAGCAATTATAAGTAGTAAGGCATAGCTTATGCTTATTCTATCGTTCAAGCTTCAATTCGCTCCCTTATTTTTAAATCTGCTTTTCATACGGTGGAATAAATTACCGTTCACTTTCTTTACTTTCCGGGTTCTCCAGTCCACTTATGTCACATAAACACTGGTGCTGGTTTGGGTGTATTTCGGGGGTCGCATTTGTACCGTAAAAGCTAATGTACTTAAACATGCCCAAATATCTAAAAAAATGCTTTGAGCATACGGACGAGGCCCGTTTAACGATCTGGCCCCAACTCAGAGGTAAGTGCTGTTATAACGTTCGCCGCAGAGGGCAGGCAAAATGCTAAGTTACTTCCTACTTTTCTAAAAGTATGACTGACTGCCTGCGACAAATCAACGAGAATTGGTCCTCCTACTTAATGTTTCTTTACATAGCGGTCGATATCTCATTCTCAAATTAGTCATTTTCTGAAATTTACATTCCTTACTCATCTACAAGAAAAGTAAGAACATTTTTTTTGGAACACTATTCGATCTAACCTTTTGGAGTATTTAGTTCGAGGGGGTTTTTCGAGATTACAACACGTTTTTGAGTTCTATTGTATTCAAAAAAACTAAAGAATTGTAACCTATTGAGATACAAAATAGTCTGGGTAACTTTTTCAGTGAGAAATAGCAATAAAAAATCAAAATCTTGTTACAGTGAGTCATAATTTAAGTAATTGCAGATGACTTTCTAGGTACGGTTTTTGACAATTTATGAAAACCCATGAATATTTACTTCGACTGACAATGCAAACTCCTCGAAATAAACATGCTAGAAAGGATAGTTTTTAAAGCTGTATAGTGACGCTTCTCCTAACCTTTTCCGTCATTTTCCCCAAACATTTCCCTTTTTCAAACTGAAACGTTTGAAATAGGAAAAATGAGTATGCTATATTCTTTTCCGATAATTCCGAATGCAGCGTGGTAAGGATTTGCACTGAACATGCGGTCATTTACGTTTGCCAAAATTAAAGTTTCGTCTTTCGTTATTTTTTAATTACCGGGAAGTTCCTTCTAATAAAATACTGCCGCATGATTCAAAAACCGCCAATGTCCACCCTCATAACTTAGAATTTGGACGCGCGTATGAACTGCGCTACGCAGACCTATGGGCCTACATCTGTCGCTCAGGAAGTCGCGACCTCAATGGAAGATTTAGCAACACTCTATAACCCCCCAAGTTCACGAACGACCTACATGGCTGGTACCTCAAACGCAAGAGCGCAGACTCTTTTTGCTGCACAGGTAATACTCCTTACCTTCTTAAGTTTAACAGAAAATATATCGGGAATTTGTTTAAAACAGCATTCATTTGTACTGTCATGTGAAGTAACTCCCAGTGATAAAGATGAAATCGGAAGCTAATCCACCAAAAGCGCATCGTCGATGTGCTTCGGAAGGTGATGAAAAAAGTTACACTTAGGAATGGGATTTTGTTATCTGAAATGGTTTGACATCATCCGTATATTCCGATTACAGGGCTGTATTTATTTAAATCAGCCATGTCCAAGGCTTTGTAGTGTCGAATAAGCGCGCCTCGATAATAAACGACTGGCCTCACATGACCTCAAGTTCACTGACCTTGAATCAAGCACGTACTAATTGAGGGGTTTAGAATGACAGGCGTGGATGATAAAAACAAACTTGCCAAACCGCTCTACTAGCCTATGAAAAAACGCAAGAAGAAATATGAACGAAGGAGAACACGACAACGCTCGGGACTGCATTAGCGAGAAGTAATATTAGGAGAACCTGCGTTTGCAAATGAAACTGATCTAGCAAGCACCAGTCGAGGATCCCCAAAATCACACAAACTTGGTCACTGACCTGAGATTTAAGGAGATTCGAGACATGCGAATTATACAGAATTAGTAATTTCACTTCGTGTTAGATGAGCCCCTGTCTATCTAAAAATTAAGGAAATAGCTTTTCGATATTTTTTTGTGCTCAAAATCCATTATGTGTTAACTTGTTTGTGATTGTACAAGTTGCATACTGTTCATTTTTGGGAGGCTAGTAATATTTCTGGGCAGTCAGCAAAGACGTTAGACACACTGTGTGCAGAAGCTCATTACACAGGGAGTTGGTTTCTTTTCTCTCTATGTAATTCTGGTCACTGGAAAGATCATTCTGATTCTTGATTCCTTCAGAACTCCATCAAAAAATTCAAAAGTACCCTTTTTAGAGGTTACATTTTGAAAAAAAACATTGTGGCATCTTGTTCAACTTCCCTGACCTTACCAGCAAGTTTTTCCTCTGCATAAGCTCAAACGGAAATTCGTGTCATGTCAATATTTATTAAAAACCATTTTATGACTTCCAATCGTCTTAATGACTTAAAGAAGATAAAAACAGTGCAATTTATGCTTTATTGCAAATAGAAATAGTCCTAACCTCCTTATTAACTATAACCATACATAGCTTGGACTCCGTCAATCTATGTAAATTATTCTTGACAGAAAGACCTTACCGGAAAACAAGAGAGGCTGGAATGATAATTTTTGGCTTTTTAGGCATGATTAGCCGGCGATATCCAACCCTCTGTGATGCAAAACCAGACGCTCCTGCCCGCGATTTGTCGATTAGAAGTCCAACACCCTTAAAATCGACGCACGGGCTCGTTGTCCTCTCGGTTGCTATCGGATATATTAACAGTGGGAGTTGGGCAGTAACCGATCGCGTTACGGTACAACCTCGTTCACTTGTGCCGTGGGGCTCATTCTCGAGCCCCTCCAGCGGCCGCTCAGGGCGTAACAGAAGGCAGAAGGACATTACCCACAAAGACAATAGAGACTGAAGTTGCCATTTCAGACTTATTGGCCACCCCAATACCACCGCTAATACACCTGATCGTAACCGACAGAACAAGAAGCCCGCGACTCAATGGTTAGCGCGTTGAACCTCTAGTCACCAATTCACGGTGTTGAGCTTCAGGTATTCCAACACCTGGGGTTAGGTTTGACTGGCTGATGACGTCTAATAAGCCAGAAATGGGCATTTCAGTCTCCCTTGCGATCGGCTGCTGGTGGCGTTTGGCGAGCGCCCCACTAGCTCGATCAAATATTCTATTTTTAAGGAACTTCCAGTGCGCAAACTGCTTCTGATACTCAAATTTCAAATAATATCCACAATGTTGGCTGTAAGTGAAGTAAGTGAACGTGTGTTGTATCTTTTAGACGTTCAAAGCGCTGAACAAACATTTTAGCAAAAGAACTCATATTGTTGCGAAGTTATTTCCAAAGAAAATGTTAGCTAACTTTCAATATGTTTGGCACTTAACTTCCCTTCCGAGATTGTTAATTTGGGTTCGAGTAACAGTTCACGCACTCAAAAACTTATTCGAATGTTGAGAGATGTGTAATTTTAAATCATTTTACGGAAGGGATATGGATAAAGGATTTGAAGATTTTGCCTCAGTGAAAAACGCTGCCTTATTGTTCTGGAATTTTTGAACTTCACCCTTAATTTCGATGAAGGTAAAAACTTGTGATGCATCCATGTGTTCTGGACATGCATATAAAAGAGAATTACTTCTTTTCTCTTCAGTAGATAGCAGTTTTCAACGGTATTTATACAAACTAAAAGTGGACATTTTAGGAACTAAGCCATTGTCAAACGTTAATTAAACACATAAAATGGTTACTGCCATAAGGACTATACCTGAGCACGGAACGTAAAATAATCTTCACTTTTCATTCTACCTTTAAGTGTACTGAACCGAACTCGACCGATTTTCAGCGGCTTCGTGAAAAGCTTGTCCAAAGAGACCTCATCATTCAAGATTTGCGAGTAAGTGCATCCCCCTATCCTATAAGGTTTCGGGACAAATTGGAGATTTCAATTTTCTCAAATGAAACTGCCATAAATCTAGAAAAATGCTAGCGCTTATTCGTAAATCTTTTGAAGAAAGGAAACACCTTTTATGGAGCGGTCTAAGGTTACTTTCTACATTCATACTTGGAGCTCATCTACCATATGAATCCGATTTTGGGGTGTGATTCTTTCTACGTTTTCAGGTGTCTCTTTAGCTTAGCCTTGAACCAGGACCAAGTCTTCTTGAGGTTAACTTAAGCAACGATGACACTTTTACGCTATAAATAGTTGTAATAAACAAGTAGTTATCATTTTATGGCCACGAAAACAGTTCATTCGTTTTTACGATGGCCAATACAAGTGTTTCTCCGTTAGGAAGCGGTCAAATTCTATTAGTAAAGACCGCGTTGCCGCGAAGCATTTGCAATAGTACCCATTTGGCATTGAGCGTGCTAGCCGTAACTGACCTAAATCATCGGCGTTGATTACATTTGTAAATTTTCCTCTTTAGCTTATCCACATTCAATCGTCGTCTGTCCTACCTTTGTTTCACTGTACTTCTGACTGCCAGCTTCCTTTTCTCCAGAGGACTATGCTTAGGAGTAGTCATATTCGGGTCTTTCATCGAACACAACTTTAATTGATGGCACGAAGCACTTGAGTAAAAGATCCGAATGTACATCACCTTCCGGACCATATCCTCGGTCACTTGAAAATCCTTGTTCTCCGACAGAGGAGCCATACATCTCGCTCACGCATGAGAACTTTTAGCGCTAGGCTAGGTTAAAGTGCTTCATTCAGCTTTTTCATCTCCAGTTAAGGCAGTTCAATTAATGTAAAGTTCATTTAAAGGTATTTCATGGCATTCTGTCCCCATTGTATATTGCCCAGTTCGGAAAGTGAAATTATGATACCCTTTATTTTTTAATTATAGAAAAGGTTGGGTGAAAGCGTACCTGTAGTACAATACCAACATGTGCTTGACTGCTTAAAGCGAGCAGAAGCCAGAAGAAGCAGGGGTAAGTGGGATCGTTACCCCTAAGCAAGTTTAAATGCTTCGGCTACATTTGTTTTTCGTTCAGCTTTTAACTGCCACTTGTACTTGTAGGGCGTACACCTGATGTTATCAGCGAACTATCTCCCAAGGTAAATACCACTGGGATTTGGAGTACAGTTGAAAATTGATTCTAAAATAATCGTCTCTACTTATTTCAGCGCTAAGGACCTGGAAACTTGGTGAGCAGCGTGGGAGAACATGGGATGTCTTACCCACACCATTTGTTGACTGTTGTCCATAACCCTCTGATGCTCATGGAACAGTTTTCTAACTGATGTAGAGAACTCCGTTATGAAACCACAAATGCACTTTGTAAATTCTTTTACCAATCTTGTAACACCAACATTTACATAGCATTAATACCTGGCTGAATAATGAAAATTCCACAAATGGACTGAATAAAAGTGGTCGCCGAATAAACGGGTAAACGGCAGCGGGGAAGGTCAAACGAGGTAGGTGTAGGCTGAGACAACGCTAAGGCTAGCAAATGGTTGTCTTTTTGTGACTGCACCCATTCAGAGCCTGTCTACTTCGAGAGCCAGAAGACCGGTATATGCCTATTACTGAGGGAAATGCATTTCGAACTCGTCAAGAGATTTTTTTGCTGGAATTCTTTGGATCCGAAAAACGTCATTTCATGAAATACTTTGACTGAATTTCTACCGTTTCCATACATAAAGCAAGATTTCTGGCACATACCTTACCGGAAACAATCACCAACATTTTCATTGAAGGCAATATCCTAACATTTCAATCTACCTCACTTGTATAACTTACAAAATGATTTATCATACTGGCAGCAGAGGTACTTGATAAAAACCCAGACATGTATCATTGATATTATACCACTATATGAGAGGTTAAACTTATAAGGGGGCCCCAGCCTTCATATACATACCAGTTTGTGATTGTGGACCCTCGAATATAGTGATCTGCTCCAAGCTACAAATTATTTTCTGAGGAAATTAAAAAGCTACAGTTTCGAAGCACGTGTCTGAACTTTTAGCTAGCATCTGTGCTGTCAGTATGGCAAGTCATTTTGTAAGTTATACTACTAACTGACTGTCGGCAGCTCGTGAATATTACACCATTATCCCACACTGGCTGATAGACTTCGGCCCAACTATTCATATCAGATTTCGGTCTGCGCTTGTAGACCCTCACATGTAATGATCTGCTCCAAGTTACAAATTAATATCTGAGAAAATTAAAATGCTTAATTTACTCAGCTCTATGCCTAAGTGTTCCATCGCATACGCTTGGTTAATAGAGTGCATTTGGGAAAATTGCCTTTTACGGAACGCTCATGGTCACTAAGTATTGATTATCGTTTTCTTTACCTCGTGAGTTGTTACCTGACTTCGAGTTCGAAAAAGAGCCTACTTTTATAATAAGGTAACACATGTAGCTGCAGTAAACTACGTTTACTCAACCAATGCCACGTCGAGGCGTAGTGCCTAAGACCCAGCGCGCGAAGACGCAAGCAATAATAAGGGAATGCTGTTTTAAAGTATCTCGGTAAACCGTTCTACAAATCGTGACGCATGTTCCATGGGCATATCCGTGTAGATAAAAGTGGGCGCTGTGTACACTGTTTCAAAGTCTACTTCAAGCATTCAAATGATACGAAGGATTCAGAAGAAGCTATTTTGTCCCAAGTGTACAGAGGCTAACAAAAGGGACATTTTACAAGAAGTCATGGATCATATGCAAAAAGATGCTCTCACAACACAGTTTATGATTGAGTACAACTTAACGTCCTTGTGGCGCTCTTTATGCAACCTGATTTTGCGACACTGGAAACCTAAGTTAGAGCCTTTGTGAGTTGTTGCATCAGAGAAATAACCCAGGACGAAAGATATTGGCTAGATTATTATTGCCGGCCTTCCCGAAGTCGTCCATCCTGTTGGTGCGATCGACTTTCTTGTAATATGAACTACTCCGAGCGTGGCCAACAGAGGGCTCAGTCGCATAATTAACTTGTTGAGTTGCGGTGATGACAAAATTGGCATGCCTAACCGCATGGCTACCACGGAGATTTGTTCGCTCGCCAATACTTTACCGATGTTTTAAAATGCTTGACTAAAGTCCATCCAGTGATCGTTGCCAACCAAGTGCGCCACGAACGAGCTGATGGCGGAGCTATCCGTGGCATAATTTAACCAAGCGGGATGCTGTCCTCGCGTCCGCTTGCATAGGCGCCTAAGCGTTCGAGCAATATAACCAGCTTCAGATGATGAAGTAAAGGTGTTAGGTGAACATTATTTTGGACTGTCAGCCTGTCCTTGCCTCCGAGGAGAAGGTGAAAGCTTGACAAAATTAGCCTTATCTTGGCCCCTGTGTAGGTGCAGCCAATAACAGAGTTCAGGCTTTGAATTCGCTGGCGGGGTCCTCTCCAAATGTCATTGTAATGAATAGCTTCTCCTTCCTGGTCGTCAGCAAGTTCGTTTTTGGCGAATGCTCTTCCATGTGCTTTGTTGTAAAACTTTGACCGAAGCCATTTTCGTGCAGTGCTGTGTATGAAAGCTACTTCGTTCTTCAGCTCATCTGCAGAACGTGTCCTAATTAGGCAGCGAACTAAGCTTCACTGAAAATGTTGAAATTGTAGAAATTTGTACTGTCCTTTCAGCGTTTCCTTGTGCAGTAAACTACAGATGGACCCCCAGACGTTCTACTATGCAGGACGTCCAATGTTAAGACTAATGCTGACACAGCTTGATTCACGTCGCCAAGGAGGGTGTTCAAGGCAAGCTTTTCACCCGCCATTACGAAAATATCAGCAGCCTATCTGGCGTGGGAGTGTAGGTCCTTATGACCGAATACTTGATTCTCCTCTGGTTTTCCCACGATGACATCCGCTACCGGAAATGATTCCAGAACTATACAGTTCGCTTGGTTTCAAAGGTAACCAGCCGGTAGGATGCCTTGTATGGGCCCAGGACACGAAAATAGGAACCGTCCCGTTCACTTAAAATAGGTGGGCTTACGGTAAATTTCAGGAAGGATAAAAATACCCGTGCCTTGACACTAACACTTACCCTAATATAAAACTAAACTGTAACATAACCCTAACTCTAGCCCCAACCTAAACTCTACAGTTAACACTATGAAAACCTTCATCCTTAGCCTAATCATGACCCTAACCCCAACTCTGACCTTAACCTCAAACTTAACCAAACCCTAACCCTCATCTTGATCCTTGGAAACTAGCGTAAAGCAACATGCATTGTGGACGTTCCCGTGTCCTGTTTAGGCGGGCATACAAGGCATCCTTACCGCAGCTCCTTTAAGATAGTTCATCCCCCTTTCTTAAGCCAAATAGGGAATCCTGCTTTAAAATCTCGCTACCGTTTCTAGGTTGGAAAACGGCCATCACAGGTAAACGGTGGTGAAACAAACACTGGCACCCTTCCCCATCATGATAGTTCTTCCTCCTGATCGGTTTGGCGTGTCTATACACCCTCTCTCCCATCACGCTTGCTCATGGCTTTCTTTGCCCCTTTCACCACCCTATCGTTACTGTGGGAAAGTAATGGGTAATCAAAAACGTACGTTTGCCGACTTTGATTTCTTTATTGTTGACGTTTGTGAACTTTTCGATTTTACCGCAGAACGGAGTCACGACGAAGAACTCAAAAAGCTGGAACAACAAATTGCATATCATTATTGCGTCAACCATTCGAATAAAGTCAGGTAAAACGACCGCCGCCGCAGTCAAAAATTCTTCGGATTCCCATAAAGTAGTGCGAACTCCAACCAGATTTTGTGCCATCCACGTCTGAAGCAGGTACGTTGGACTGTGTGAGAGTCAAATGAGTTCCACTGTCAGACGGTGTGAACTCCAGTTTGACTAGACTTAAATGGTCAGCCGGCCAGTTCTGTTTCCGCCAGGACATGGAAATCAAGGAGGGAGGTTTCTGGGTGGGTAGATTGGAAAAATGCAATTTTATGGCATTAGCAAGTGTACAGAAGAGGTAAGAGCGTTTAATGCTCAAACAATAACAAAAAACAGATCTCTTCATATTTCCACTTTCGCACATCCGGCAAAATAGACAACTGTGATTGACAGATATATTGACGGCAAAAAGCCTTTGCTGCTAGAGAAAATTTCTAGGCAGGCAATTTGAAAAACACATTTTAGAGATTGCATTACAATGCTGTAGTGCACTGAAGATACGCGAGGGATGACTCGGGGGAACAGGAGTCTTAGCGAAATGGTAAGGTCGGATATAAATCCAGTCACCCGCAGTACAAACCCCAGCAAGATAATGCGAAAGATTACTGCAAGATGGATAATTTTAACAAATATAAAAACAGTCTGGAGGTACGGTGCAGAAAGGACAAACAGAGAAAATAATTTGCGGCGGTTGAGTGGTTATCGAGAACATTGATCATGCAGATTAACTGTCAGTGATCGCTGCAGCCAGTGGCCGCGAGGGCTAAAAACCACACGAGTCCCATAAGTTACGTTTTGCACTATGTACCCATGTATTTAGTCGAAATACAAGTTACGATATCAATAAAGTATCAAATTACCAATATGCTGAGGCATAAATGACGCTAGAAGACACTATGGATGCCCCTAAAATCCACCGACCTATAACTTTTTGAGGTCAGACCTAGTTTATAGATTTAGACAAGTCCAACAGACAAAGGCTAGGCCGCCCTAGCAAGTTGCTTGAGCCGTTTGCTAATCAATCTTGACCTATATTAGAAGGATAATCACCAAGGTTAATGTCTAAAAGACCATTGTAATATCTTTCCTTTATAAGTTCGGTGGATAAAACCCTTGGGCTAAAGTTTCGTTCGGTATGGTTTAGAAGGCTGACTGAGCGCTCATTTAATTCACCTCTAGGAGAGCAGTTCAACAGCCGATCACACTTCGCGCTTAGCATGAAAACTAGTAACTCTATAAGTCAAAGATACAACTGATCAACTTCACAACCACCTACTAATTCGCAAAATGTTCCGCTGATGTTTCCACCGAAGGCCCGATAGGCTCCATCCACAACAGCGTTGATTTTGGCGTCGCTCCTTGTAAAGCTCTTCGTTAACTACAGGGAAAAGTTAAGGGTAATGCGCTTCAGAAAACCGGAGAAAAAATTGGAGAAAATTAGCTAACAACAGAATATACGAATCGTTAAAAGTTCCGTTCAAAAATAAGGCTAACGACAGGCGATCACAATTTGTTCGTTACTGTTTCTAGTCTGGTAGGCGTGCCCATAAGCGGATCATGCATAATGAATTCACGGCCCTCTTTGGTCCTTGAGACTCGGGGCGATTTGGAGGACAGTATGCAGGAAAAAAGGTAAGAACCGATCACTCGCGTCATACGTACCCGGAGGGATTCGGGTTGCGATTATTGCGCTAATTTTAGTCGGAACAAACCGGAATCTGTACAACACTGTGACGTTGAGCAACTGGCATGCGAATTACGAATAAAAGTTGCTGACGGTAAATAATAATAACAGCCGACATCTGCTCCCATACAAAGCAGAAAGGATCGTTGCATGTGTGATAAGATATTGTCAGCAGTTCCGTAAGCCGTTGAAGCAAAAATATCCACCTGGGAGGTGTGGGGAAAGGTTCAACTACCTCTTCCTTCGAAACGTCGTATGAAGGCCAGTGACCGTCTTTATTTTGCTGTTTAGAACACGCACTAATAGAATATGTCCGAAAACCCCTGCCCATTATGTGGTAACCGAAATGTTTGCGCAAAAAGTTAGAAGCAGGAAGGTCTCCCACTGATGCGCAGCGATTTAAGGTAGGTGCTAGTGCGTTTCGAAGGAAAAATAAATAGCGGCATATTGAAACGAGATAAAAGGAATGCGATTTCGGTCACCGATGATTTTCAAGAATTTTAACATCACGCCAGGTAGTTTCTGGAACAAAGAAGTAACAGAACACTAAACGGTTTACCAAACTCCCAGTAGGTCATAAGCTCACACTCTACAGATATCTCTACTTTCAAATTATAACACACGGAGACATGTTTTCTAGTGGTATTAAATTCAAAAGTAATATATCTGTTAGGGCTTTGGAATTTGTCGGCTTCCATGCAGGCGGCACATAAGGATACACCTGGGTTGCGTTTTCCTTTCTACCCTGGAATTCTGAGTCTAGAACCATCGCTGAATGTTGCATTGAGGAGGGCAACCGAATAAGACAAGACTGAAACAGCCACTTCTTATTTCTTTACCACCAACAGGCATACCCCAACTCAGGACCAGCACCCGAGTCAGATGGGAAATTGTCGAGTTTTTGTATCCTATTTGAATCCTAGGCCTAGACTTGGAGAGCCAAGAAAGGCAAAGACGATGTTCTTTCTGTCCTGCAATTAGGATATATCCATGGATGTCTCTTCCATATAATCGAAATATCCCGGACCACAACGAGCAGGACACAGACCCGCATCTGACGAGCAAAAATGGACCTAAAGACGACTGATTGACTGACACGGGTTTAAAGCTCAGATGTCCACTTGGAGTTGGGTATGGTTGACTGATGACGGCAAACAACCCAGAAACGGTCGTCCCAGTGATAACCACCGAAATGTCAGTTTTGTCAGTAGCGACCTCCTCATTAATTAAACAGCTATTAAATGTATATTTTCAGGGTGGGGGCTTAGGACATCCATCCTCAACCTTAAGTTCCTATTTAAAATCCAGAAACAAGAGTGCATATTAAGCAGTTGGGTTTGTAAGAAGACAAACCTGCGGCGACTGGACGTTCCCACTATGTGAATATGATATGGTGAATACATCAGTAGAAGAACATGTTCATTTTCATTCGAAAAACACGCCAACAAAATCAATCGAATGTTGAGTGTGTGAAAAAATACTAGGAAGGTGGGCCTTTTGTAACGGATGGTACACCAGCAATCATCGCGTTTATGTGAGCAGAGACAAATTCGCTGCCCTGATCACAAACATTTTACTCTTTGCACTAATACCAGAGTGTGTCGTACTGCGGCGTTGGTCATAAGCGGAAACGAGGTGGCTTGTTTGTGAACACTCAGGCTAAAAAAGGGCGGCTGGACTGAAATGGAAGTTGCTATCTGCAAGCGTCAAAGTAGTTCATGCCGAAGTTCAATCATTTCTACAGTAATGAGCATGTAGGGACAAAAATATCGACAACTTTAACTAACCTCCTCTGACGTAAAAAAGTTAAAGAGGTCCTGCGGAGAACATGGGAAATCTTCTTCCAAAGTGATATCGACCATTTTTGATTTTTCCACAGGGGTATTGCACGTTGGCCCTGCTACAGCAGAGTTTGAGTTTCTTAACATGGTGGCGATGCCCTCTGTGGGAACAGCTGTTGAATTAGACTTGGTAGTGGAGTCCTTTGTCGGAAGAATGAGGTCCTTGCCGTACTCTATTTTGAAAAGTCATATAATTTTGCTAGAAGCTTGAAGGTGGAAAACTGACTTATTTTGACCGATAGGAGTTGAGTAGGTCCTAGGCTGGGTGAAAACAGACAACAGAGATGGCGCTTGCCCACTTGACAAGCCATTGGTGGATAGACAGAAGTTTTCACAGAAAGGTACATACAAAGGTCACATTTCAGGCGCGAAATAACACATGACAAGGCTTAACACAGCAGTAACACAGTAACCAGCGTACCGACGGTTGACAGTTGGCGAAGTACAGTGAAGGAGGTTGTACGGTTCAATGATATGGCAGTAATGAAACACGGCTTAATATGCTCGTAACATCGCTGGCTTGATGATGGACAGCGCATCTAAAGGGAGAGCTTCCAACTTCTAACGATCCCTTGAGTCTCTATTATCGGTAAAGTTCCTGAACAGCTGACATCGGCAACTGCTGCAGCAGCTCTAATTAGGACTAGGCTCTATTATACAACTTTGAGGATAAACATCCATTTGCAATGAATATTTGCAGGCAGCAGTCAGGTATGCCAAAACGCGAGACTTTGTTGTTGTAGGGAATTCGAACCAAGTTGGCTTTGTGTTCACCGTCTATGAGATTCAAACTAACAGGAACAGTAGAGGGGATGGCTTCGACCATACTCTTATAATGGTTCATCCATTGCACACATTACGTACCGTCGTATGATCCGTAAAGAAGTATACAGTGAACTGGCTAGCCATTATTTATGTATACTCCGCACTGAACCAAGTGGTTTCAACCACAAAACAACTGCTGAAACGTCTCTCAAGATACAGTTCCCATCGCCATAAAGCCCCAACAACTAGGGAATACACTGGACTGGCGGTTTATGCTACAGGTGCTCATTTTCAGGTCCTTAGAACGAAACCCTGCACGAGGCAACTGCAAATAATTCGGGAGTCACAAGTAGAAAGGTCTGGAAAGAACCTCAACAATGGTACCAGGTAACTATATCAGGGCTTAATGAGCCAGTAAAGCAAGTCGCCTATCTTAACCGCCAGATATGGGGAGGCTACTAAAACAACCTCGCTGGAGGCGAAAACGCTGCAGTAGCAGAGCTAGTACCACTCGACGTTGGAGACTGATTGGTTCTGTCCCCTGTCCACCACAGAAGTCCAATGCGAGGACGCCTGAGTATTACTGTGACTGTTCCCCGTCATCTGTTGAGAAGAAGTACGACACTTCACGTGAAGAAGAAGAAGATATATTGCGCGAGCTGCCGTCCCGGCAAAATCTGTAAGTGTGGCATAATCTATACGTTTACCAACTGAGCAGTTAGACCACTACTATTTATAGCGAGAAGGACAGCAAAACCGAAATGGCGGTGTCAGCAAATTAGTAAAGATGAAATCTGGTCAGCTAAGCGAGAATGCCAACGTATTAACTTATCTAACGTTTCCGGCTGCCTTAAGTCGGTTTGAAGTTTGTGCCTGTACCGCAATGTCCGGGCAATACAGAACTTGCTCATCATATGGTTTGAGCACCTTTAAGTAGTGAAACTTGGCTTGCTGAATATTCGAATACCCATACTTATCGGCAATCCCATTAAGCTTGGTTAACTTTTCCGCAACAGTAATTAGGCACAAGCGATTTTTTCTCCATCGAATTCTCAGTAACCGGTAAGGGAATACTAGGCTTCTGTAAAGAAAAACTTAAAATATATAGGTGAGACATGGCCCGTGTTATCACTGTCAGGAATTGCGGGATCAGGGGGTTCATGCCTCCTTTTTGAGATTCTTCTTGGATGGCGCACCCATCAGGTCAGAACAACTGATCCCATGCGCAAACTTTACTCCCAGACTAAGATGAGTCAGCTATGTGCGGCACCAACTGAAGGCAACGCAGTCAAGGGGTACCATCTTACGCAAAAGTGGTTCTGACTAGCGACGACGTCAAGGCACCGATAAGAGTGACAAAATTGAGCCATGACACCAGCTTAAGGTAGAGTTAATCCGTGGAACGAACCGGGCAGAATGTGCTTGAAAAGTTTATCAAAAGTCAATGTAAAAGTACAAAAATAGTCAATTGGTATGGATTTGTGAGCAACAATCAACAAAATCAGAACAAATCCGTAAACCTGAAAATATACGCTCCCAAAATAGTCTAGAGGCAAGAAGTGCCTGTAGCTGGCGCATTAAATACGTTTATACCAATAGTCTGAGGTAAGTAGACGCTTCTCGTTAGTTAAATAAGATGGTCAATCACTGTGTCGTTTTTTGCAATATGATTGGATTAAAAAGCCAGACCGTGACAATCGGAAATAAAGTTCGTGTCTGGTCTTGCTTGTAATCTATTTGACGTTTAACAAGTATATGCTGCAACAAGAGCATTGCATACTATTTTTATAGCGTATAAAATCAATGGGGAAGCTACCGAATATCTTACCTTCCTTAAGATCGCTGATATAAGTAGACAGTTGACGGCGAATCATTTTGGTACCCTCGATTCGCATAAATTCCTTAACTTCCTGTGCATCTTCGCTTGAGGACTGGCAGGTGACGGTCACATCCAACTCGTCAGCAGTGTATTCCTCGCTGAGGTTATTGACTTCAATTTTGCCTGTAAATTTGGTTTTATTCTGGGACTTCTTCTTGTGGCCTGAAGAAAAAATAAAACAGAACGAGTCCCTTCTATTTAAAAATTCACGAATGAATTAACATTCCAAAAATCCAAACTGTATTTAAAGAGAAGGCTATATACGGATTTTTGGAACGATTGACATGGAATGCGCCATGACAGCCTTTTGAATTAACTCTTCGATACAAGGAGGACGCAATAAAATTTCATAACTGCGTCAGAAGGGTAAACAAAACGTGGTAGAATTCTGCAAAAAAGGCAGTGCATATACAACGGGCATACGTTGTGATAAAGTTTCGGAGAAATGATAATTACAAAAATAATACACGGAAGACATCGGAATAGGGACAGACTATCAAGGGAAAAATATGATGTGAAACAGATTAGTCAAGTTTCTTTCGGGATAATTGAGCATGGAAGGTCAAATTTGCATTTGAAAGTTCGAGGATTCCCGCAAGCAGTACCTTGCGAAGATGCAGGACTACTAATTTGACATGTAATCAACTTTATCAGATGTACCAGAAACATGAACAGTGGAAAAAAACAGCAGCTGTATTTCACAAATGTTTGAATAAGAGAAGACCACCAGGAGAGATAATAGTAGAACGAGCAGTGGAGAGCGAGCTGGATGTTGTGGAAAGAACGATATTTAAGACAACAGAAACTGAAATTTGAGTAAAAAATGTATTACAGTGGATAATGGACGTCGGGCTGAAGAGCAGTTCAAGGTATCACGCCTTAATATACGCTCAGCCTGTTATGAATCACGGCGGTTAACAGTCATCGCATAAAGTGTCATGGCCGCCACAAGAGAATTTAGCGTGCTTCCAGCCAACAGCTGCCAGTTATGATAATAAATTGGTAGCTGTCGGATGCAGAGCCAACAGAAACAGTTGTTTGTATGCTATTTTTGCAGACTACATAAGACTGTATATAGCCTCGTTTCTTCAACATTCACTTTTTGCCCAACGCTGGCCAACTCCGATCGGACTGCCGTTGTCCTGCCGCATAAAGGCAACTAATACTGCTAGATTGAAAATGATAAGTGCATAAAGGATCATAAGTGAGGGCAACCACCTCACAGTATGCAACGGCGAAATACAAGCGGCTACTAGGTAATCAGGTGATCAACAAGGTGGTCAAGCGAGGGTCTGTGTAAATGCAACGGGTCATACTGGCCCTCATCAAGAAGGGCAACAAAAAACGCTTTAGGTTGAAGATGGAAGGCTTCGTACGGAAAAATGGTGCAGGGACAATTTGAGGCTGTATTCATAACGCTGGAGTCGTCAATAAGGGGCTTAAGACAAGCCAACGTCCAGTCAGAAGGGACAAAACAGTCTGTCCGAAACTACTGAGAAACTTCATAGTTATTGCAAAGCTCCTTCATTCTGAGTAAATGCCGCTGTAAGCAATCAAACAGTGCAAACAGCGCGAAGAAAAGATGACGAACAAATCTGTGAGGTTCAGCAGGTGACTTATCAGGCGCTTTACTTATTTCTTTAAAAAAAACAAATGTGAAGACATTAAAATGACGAAAATAATATTTGAAAAAACCAACGGACCTGTCCAATCACCCTCGATTACCCACTCGTAGAAAAATATTAATTTTGCCTTTCGGTTGTTCGCCACAGCCTCACCATCGCATTTGGTAATGCTAGTAATCTCGCAAAATACTATAGATAAAAATATAAGAACAAAGCCATCATACTGTCATCTGAATCGATAACAAGCCCGTCCAAAAGTGAGTGGATCTTGTCAATGGACCATTGACTGGCATTTTTCTCGGTCCAGTGCCAATTGTTTACATTTTTTGCATCCGCCCGCTCCTCAACAATCCACCGCGGATCTCCTTCTCCCCATTTCGCCATGCTCAACAACAGCGAAGAGCCACGCGAAAAAGGCAAAGTCACAAAGAAGCGGCGAGAAAACGGGCAGGACTAAAGTAGCGGGGAACGAATTTTCGAGAATTTCAATTCGAGGGCTATCAAATCAGGAAAGGGAGGGTTCCAGTTCCCTGCTGTTCGTTTATTTGATAAAAGGGTAGATGTGAAACTTTTTACACCCTGTTTTTTTATAAGCAATGCAGCTAGATCAAAAAGTATAAGAGAGGACAGAAGGCAACTGCAAGGGAAATATCAAAAAGGTACAGACATGTGACCAATCTCCACTGTTGCCGGAAGGAGAGCGTGTTGG
>WEDG01000358.1:0-63228 GCA_017591395.1 Schistocephalus solidus | reverse complement strand
TAGGCCTATTCGGTCACATGCGCATCCATAATAACCTGCCGTAAACCACTGGAAGCTAAGTCTCATCAGCGCACACTACCTACACTAATACAAAGAAAAACACCCTCACTATCATCATAATGTACCTGATTAAATCATGGTTTCCTAAAAACCGTGGCTGAGAAGGCTGCCAATCTGACGCTTACACCAGACCACGCCGTCAGCTCAGCGTATGTGCTGTGTGTCTCGAGTGGCTGACCAGTGGATTGGGAGTCAGACGGCGATGGCTCCTCCATATCCCCTGATTTAGTGAATCCTGGTGTGTGCGTTATGGGGGCCAGGTCGTGCTGTAGCGCGCGCAGACGGGTACGTTGACCCGTCAGCCAATACGCCTACTCGCACATCAGACAACTGACTGGCTGGGACGGTGGTTTGATTGTGGGGGTGGAGGAGAGAGTGAGGTCGACATCTAGGCGCATTTTCCTCACTATAAACAATCTGAAGCGCTTGAAACTATCACGGTGCGCTAAAAGCCGTGGCTTGGAAGGTTGCCAACTGACGGGATAACTCGGACCACGTGGTCAGCCCCATGTCTGTTTTGTGTGGGGTGGCTGACTGGTGGACTGAGAGTCAGGCTGCAATGGCTCCTTCTTAATATGGCCTTTATGGCACTCCCACTCCGTGGGATCCGAGCCAGGTGTGGTGTTACGCCAGGGCGGCTCCGGCCGCGCCTGCAACCTGCGCCCTCTCATATTTCCAGTCTTTTTGATTCTGTCATGACACCGGGCTCAGGTGTGGGGGAGGAGAGAGTGCGGTAGAAGTAGCGCAAGTCTACTATCACTTTAAACTAAATCACGTGCAAGTCACCGGCCCTGTACCACCCTTCCGTGGAGCATACAGTGGACCTGGTCGAATTCGACGGTCGAACCTCACGCATCGGCCTTCTCGGTCACTCGCGAATCCATCGTACAGAGACTGGTGAACCAGTGCCTGGAGCATCAACATACAGCAGAGATCACCGCCTCCCCTGCCCTCACTGTCCTCGCGCATTCACTCATCTCATGGAAGGTTGCCAACTAACGGAATAACTCGGTCCGCGTGGTCAGCCCAATGTGTGTTTGTGTTTTGTGGCCGATTGGCGGACTGAGAGTCAGGCTGCAATGGCTCCTTCTTATATGGCCTTTATGGCACTCACACTCCGAGGGATCCGAGTCATGTGTGGTGGTACGCCCAGGGGCGGCTCCGGCCGCGCCAGCCACCTGCGCCCTCTCTCATCTCCTGTCTTCTTGACTATGTGGTGGCGCAGGGCTCAGATGGGGGTGGAGGAGAGAGTGCGGTAGCAATAAATTCCGCGGGTTGGAAGGTAGCCAACTGACAATTACACTCAGATCTCGCAGTCAGTCCAATGTGTGTTGTATGGAGTGGCTGACTGGTGGTCTGAGAGTCAGGCTGCGATGGCTCCTTCTTAAGGTGACCTCTGGCTATCTTACGCATGTGAGATGTGAGCCATTCATCTCCCTGTTTTGTGAAATCCTGGTGCTTGTGTTTGGTGGTCCAGGTCGTGTACGTAGTACACGTAGACGAGGTCACCAGCAGCTGCGCCCATTTTCGCATCAGACAAATGACCAGCTCGACGGTGGTCTGATTGTGAGGTGGGGGAGAAAGTGAGGTCAAAATCTCAGCACATTTTCCTCACTTTAATAATCTGAGGCGCTTGAAACTATAACTGTGCGCTCAAAGCCGTGGCTTGGAAGGTTACCAACTGACGGGAACACTCGGACCGCGTTGTCAGCCGAATGTGTGTTTTGTGTGGAGTGGTTGACTGGCGTACTGAGAGTCAGGCTGCAATGGCACCTTTTTACGGTGGCTTTTATGGCACTCCCACACCGGCCTCAGATGGGGGAGGAGGAGAGAGTGCGGTAGATGCAGTGCAAGTCTACGATCACTTTTAACTAAATCACGCGCAAGTCAGCGTCCCTGCACCACACTCCCGTTGAGCATACGATGGACTCCTCCCTCGGAGAGAGAGAGAGATCTGAAACGTGAACGCGCATATCAAGGCTCGGTTAGAGCACTCAGCTCATGCGGCAAACACTGTGGGGGTGCACTATATTTTTTTGGCCTGCACTACCTTTCGTGGCAGAACATGACCCCGTTTTTGGCTTAAAGCGTCAACGCAGTCCGCCGTGTACGCACCGCATCAGACGAGGGCCAAGGCAGAGGTGGTAGGAGGTCCAAGCTCGCTGCGGCCGTACAGGGCGCCGGAACGCGGGCGAAGCCCCCTGTCAGCTATCGATCTCCATGAGCTGCAGCGACGGACATAGCGTCCCAGTCATGGTGCTCGGCGTGGCTTAAGGGCATATCGGGACTTGGCGTTGGTGCAGAAAAACGCGTGTGACGAGGGTAGATTAATTGACTGCCCACAGGAACGTAGGGCTTAACGACTCAGACCTTAGAATGGAGTTACTCATAGGCGAACATTTTAGTTCAATGTCAGAGATTTCTTTCAACACTTCTGGTCATTCAGTCAGCTGTTTCAGAAACATCCTAGAACAACTTAAATGTGATATAGAGTATGTATGCTAACTCGAGAAATGTTAACCGCAATTCCGAAAGTTGGTTTCTGCGCGGATAGATATTTAAGTAGTGTTGTAAAACTAACTATTGTGCAACCTACTCTCAGCCTATTTTAGTCAAACCAGGATGCAGATTAGTATGGATTACTTATATGGCCCCCTAAAACGTACGTAAGAATAAGAGGTTCCGCCCAAATAATAAAGTTGACCTTGCTGCATATTCCTGTGCCCTAAACCTGACACTACTCCTAACATAAACCTAACCCGAAGCCCGATTCTTGGCCCTAACCCTACAGTTAGCACCAATCCTAACCATCACCTTAAACTTACCCCTAACCTACCTTAGCGCTAACCTTAACTCTAACCTCAAACGGAATCCTAAACTTACCCCTTACCTTTAAAGTAACCCTGATTTTCCCGAAACCTTTAAAGGCATCCTAACAGTTTTTCTGTAAAAAAATAACCACTTAATTTGCGCAGATTTTTTTCCAATTGATTTTTTTGAGGCTTTTTCCATATTCGAATCTATTTTTTTGTTTATGCAGTGTACAAAGCAGACTTTTTTTCCTGAATATATTTGGTATCTAATTCTGAGAAGAGTCAATACTGAAAAATGGCCATCGGTATCTGTCTTACAAATTATAAAAACATGATCTACTTTCATTGCAAAATAAAGATCACCAGTGTATGCCTTTTTCTAATAGTATAGAGTAAGGTGCGATTTTTCTTGGAAAGTATACGGCATTTAGTTTGCGAACCCTGAATGAAAGGAAGACAACAGATCTGGATAAAAATTATTCTGAAATGTACAATGGTTTTCAAACCCAACAATACCCTTTCATCTTGTCTAGCATTTGAAGAAGTTATGATCTGCTACCAGGTAAGTTTAACCTTCTTAGTCTGACGATGGCCACCGCATGTTCCACGGAAGCCTGGTGCAGGGATGATGAATATCTTTTTCAAGTTGTCCTGAATCCTGAATCTCAGTCCGCCAGTCGTCCCTTGCGTACAAACGCACGCACTGGACTGACCACGCGGTGCGAGTTATCCCCTCAGTTGGCAACCTTTCAACCCACAGCTTTTAGCACAAAGTGATAGTTTCAAGCGCGTCAGATTTTTACAGAACGCCCTAGTATAGTGCTAAACGCGTTATTCTCTTCACCTGAGTGCCTGCGTTCGAGTCCTTTACCTGTCAAGCATTCCCCGAATATATCTCCTAGCTGACAGCAACATTAACGAGTTATTATTAAATATAAATTACCGTGTTGAAGGCATCAGCCAGAAATATTTATCCAGTCGTTAAAGCTCGTCAAGGTTCTAGAAACTGTCCGGAACATTTTTCAATATTGATCCTACGTGGCCGTTATAGCGAGCACCCTCTGACTCACCGACCACATAGTGCTATGTTGCCAACCAAAACCTCGCGAAGAAAAGAAGTTTGAATCGTCTCAATACTTCCACGCCTTCAGATGGCGCAGCTAATGCAAACTTTGGAGTAATTTTAGTATATTTATTGGTCTCATGATGTTTTTTTATTCTAGTTATGCAAAGCAAGAGAAGATTAACACAGTGTTATGGAGGCCCCTGGTGGTAATAAGTTCTCCCTTAATAGCACGGTTATTTGTTCAGATCTCAATCCTAACAACGAAAGCGAGAAAATGGACGATCGTTTGTGAGTGATAAACATTAATGCGTTTCAGATTGTCTTGATCTTCCAGTGATCGTTTCGGCGCTGAACCACCATCTTTTTCAAGTTTTTTGCGACCATATCTCCAGTGAGACGCGGCTAAGGTTTATTGCGGCCTCTTCTCCTTTTTATACGTAACGAGCTGTGAGCCAAATATGACTGCATGTCAACATTGTTTTAGGTAGCCACGCCCGGATTCGAGCTTTATGAACAGGTGTTCGAAGCTTCCCAACAATATCTTAGCAGTAATTACTTGGATGGGGAAGACTCAGAAAATGTGATGAACGTTATTTGGATCAGCCGCTATTAGGGTGCACCAAGATCTGTGCGGTACACACGATTTTCAGAAACCTAGTTGACCGCCTGCACACATATGCCGCCAGGCTCTGTGCAACACTATCAGGCATCGAATTTCACTGAAAGAAGTCTATTAAAAGATCAAAAAATTAACAAGGCGGGTTGGCAGGAACATAGGGTATGCTTATGGGATCACAAAACTAAAGTCAGTAGCCGTTTGGATTTCTCGTAGCAGCGAAGCATAATACAGCTGGGGAAATAACTTACACTAAAGCGTCCCGCAACGGAAAAACCTGTGGTGGTCAGGGAAATCTGCTTTACTCTACACAACTGTTGAAGGAAACTGGGGTGTTTGCGAAACCAATACAAACGTCCTTTAGAGTCTGCAAAGCCCTGGTTTTTCGACGAAGGAACATGCATTTACTGCTAAGGTCACTTTTCATACTTTTTGTTACTGCTTTGCGCATGAAATCTTCAATTCCCGACATGTTCAACGATATTTCGGGAAGATATTATAATAATCTCCTCAGACGCAACAACTGAGTGACCATTCTGCCTCGGTCAGCAACGTTTGTAGGGATCCTTAAAACGAAGTGTGTCAGGGCCGCTTTGAAGACAAGGTGCATTACTCGCCGAAAACATAAGTCCGCATCTCGTGACTTACTGCTTGGTACCGACTCGACACGGAGGTCGTTTCTCTCTATGCAGGTGTTCATCAATGCGATGGTGGGGCGCTTCCTTCGTACAGAACCGCTCTTACCACGCATCACAATGCTTTTTTTCTCGCCTCAAACTGGATGGTAAAAAGGCATAGTAATTACTCGTTTAAGAAAATTTCTTTGTGGCTTCAGATCTGACGAAATGCCTTCTTCCCCAGACACACCTAATTTGTTATGTGTGGAGCTCACCAAAGAAAATCGCCCACTGAAAGACACCTTAATGAGAATATTTTTACCGATAACTAAAACAGCACCAGGAGAGGCGAAGTTGAACATTTCAGTTAGAACTCATTGGTTCTTTCCTTTTTTGTCTACAAAATTCAACCCTCCCGATTGAAAAGCAGATGATCCGATTGTTTATGATATTTTTTTTAATTTTTGCGGTTTTATTTTCCAAGAATATAAACGGGGGAAAGTCTTGGTGCCTTTTTAGTTGGAGACTTGGTAAGCTATCTTATTTTGATAAATACGTAGAACAGGATCTGAATGGTTTGCCAATTGATTGAACACAGTGAAAATCGTGAAATATTCACTGATATTTCAAGGACGGTCTGAAACTAATTGGGTAGCTTAAATATCACAAGTGTGAAAGTGGCAAATATGTCATGCGAAAAATAAGTAATTGCACCCTGACTCTCAGTTGGCTACCACGAACACAACACACATTGGATTGACTTCAACGTATACTTCCAGTCGTCAGGTGGCAACCTTCTAAGCCACGAAGTTTCACCCACCAGGATATTCTCGGGCTCAGATCGCACATACAGGAGATGACCCACATGGAGAAGTATCCAAGGCACTTACGTAAGCCTTGTCCTTTGTGAACATGCGTTGTGCCATGATAGGCATGATCGCGTGTGATATAAGTGCTGGTGAGTAGAAAAGCTGTGGCGTGGTATAGGCGGCGTGTTCTGACGAAGGTTCTCATGACGATGCATGTTGTCGAATAGGATCATGCGGTGTGGTAAGTGTGTGGGAGTCAGGGCGTCAGACAGCGATGGCTCCTCCATATCCCCTGAGTAAGTAAATCCTGGTGTGTGCGTTATGAGGGCCAGGTCGTGCTGTGGCGCGCGAAGACGGGTACGCCGACCCGTCAGCCAATGCGCCCACTCCCAGATCAGACAACTGACTGGCTCGGATTGTGGTTTGATTTTCGGGGTAGGGGAGAGAGTGATGTCAACGGTTCAGCGCATTTCCCTCAGTATAATCAAGCTGACGCGTTTGAAACTATCATGGTGCGCTAAAAGCCGTGGCTTGGAAGGTTGCCAACTGACGGGATAACTTGGACCGCGTGGTCAGCCCAATGTGTGTTTTGTGTGGAGTGGCTGACTGGCGGACTGAGAGTCAGGCTGCAATGGCTCCTTCTTAATGTGGTCTTTATGGCACTCCCCACTCCGTGGGGATCCGAGCCAGGTGGGGTGGTACACCCAGGGGCGGTTTCCGGCTGCGCCAGCCACCTGCACCCTCTCCCATCTCCGGTCTTTTTGACTCTGTCTTGAAACCGGGCTCAGGTGGGAGGATGAGAGAGTGCGGTAGCTGCAGCGCAAGGCTACTATCACTTTAAACTAATTCACGCGCAAGTCACCGTCCCTGCACCACCTGGTGTGGAGCATATGGTGGACCTCGTCGAAATCGACGGTCGAACTGTCATGTGTTAGCAGTGCTGGCAGTGCAGGCGGATGTGACGAGTGTACGTTGGGGCGCCGGGCCTTTATGCACCTGTGACAGTGTGATGGATTCGCAAGTGACCGGCCAAGCCGATACGTGAGGCGAATGTACGATCGCAATGGAGCCAGGTTTGGATCGAGTCCCCATGGGTGGTGGTTGTGTTGTTTTGAAGGTAGTGCTTGAAGGGACTTCGGTGGTTGGAGTAGGGAAAGCGGTGATGTTTGTGGAGCTGGCCGAGGTGATCAATGCGGGATTGCGGTAGCGAGAATGGTGCCCAGGATTAACGGTGGCGCGGCGTCGGAAATGCGATCGCCAGTGGGCATTGAGCCCAGACAGGTGTTCACATAGCCAGTAACAAGTATTTTCCCATAACTGTTGATGGAAGAAATGTGGCTACTATTCGTTCTCAGAAGTGCTGGTCAGTACGTGACCAGTTGAGTGGACTGTAAATTTGGAGCTCAAAGGCGAAGTGGAGATTTCCACATCGTTACTGCAAGCAGACGAGATGTGTACATGCCAATCCCCTGGGGAAATCGGGGACCAACTGGACACGAACGCAGGTTTCAACGTGCAGAACGTTAAACTCTCCTTCTCGTCAAGAAACTGACTCCAAATATGTTCCATTGGCTGCCATTGGCGGACAGCGTCAGAGATGCCAGAAGTCCTTATTGTAGTGCTGATTCCTCTTTTCGCCAATTATTCTCGGGAAGCGATTACTACGTTTGTGCCGATCGGGTGAAAGATAACCACAAAAGCTAACCGTATTCTGCGGAACACAAGAAATCAGAGCCTGCGACATGCGAAAAACTAGTTAAGCACACGCTACCCAGAATGGTGTTACCAGAGAGAGTGCAGAAACAGGAAAGAATCATCCGCGTGGCGTTACGCTGATGGTGTGGCCCTCGTGTCTGTGCTAGTCTCTCGGCTGGTTGTGGCAGTGGTCTTCAATTGTTGTATTGTCGATCATAGCCTTGTTATTTAACACTCAAAATAATGAACACATTGCTAAGCAATATATTAAGCTGTAGAAAACGAGTGCACATTTGGTTAATCCGCCGACGCAAGTGTCTATACGCTAATTTGCTATGAAATCAGTTTTAATTAAGCCGTGATACCCATGAAAACACTCAAGTAGTTCGATTATTCATCGTCGGGCCCGGTACTATAAGTGAGGTTAGAGCAGCAGGAGTTTAAAGATTCAACAAACAGCAAGTGTGAGGGGAGAGGGTTGATTGCGTTCAGAAATCTAGTTCTGTCAGGGGTTTAGACGGGCGTGGGGGGTGGGTGGGTGGGTGGGTGGGGGGAAGAGGGGGCCAGGCAGAAGGTGTCTGAACATTGGTTACGCCTCTGTCTCTTCACTGTACCGCGACTGGCAGGTGTGAACGCGTATGCTGATTCATCTTAGGCGAAGAGTGCCTTGGAGCCTGTATGAGCGCTTTATGCGAGCACAAGGTTGCGTTGACTACTGCCTTTGCCATTGCAAGTATCAATTTTTGCAGGAACTTGGAGTGTCCAACCGGCATTTTATAAATGACTGGTTGACGTCTACCCCGCGACTGCCGTCAACTAAGTTGGTCAAATTTGCCCTGGAGATTGGCTTTTCCATGCCCCTATTATACTGTATAGGCCTGGCGATGAATACTCGAAAACGTACGTTTGTCGAAGTTGACTTCGTAAAATCTATTTTGTGTGCAGGTCGCCTCCGAATCGATTACTATCTGTTCTTACCAGCTGACTGTTTGCTGAACTGAACACCCTCTAACGAGAACTAAACGGAAATTAAACAGTGTGAACGAGTTGGCCTACGTAGTGGTCATAGCGTGGTTTGACCATAGGACATGTCGGCTAAATCGTCCATGCTGAACTACAAGTATTTTTGAATTCACCATCCATGTGTATTGTGATACCGTTTAACGCTACTTACTTCGTGAAGTGGGCAACAGTAGAGTGTGAAAAGAACACTGGTATGTTTTTTTGCCAAGGCATTCCGATTGGTGACAATGGCTACGCTATTTTATCGACGGACCTTGTACAATTCATCGAAAGCGCCCGACGGACGGCACCCGCAGCCTTAATGGCCAGTGAAATTGCCACATAATAATTATATAAAGGCATCTTTGCATATATCAAAACCCTTCCCTTTACTGCTGTTCCGTCAAGGACAGTCAGAAGTTAGTTGAACTGAGAGATATGGCCCTAAAGGCCGTAGACACGTTGGTGACTGAACTTCTCAGAACTCGGAAACGAGGCCTCCACATTTGAGCATTTACGCTGACCTACAGCTTTCAAACTGTTGGTTTCCTCTGTTTTTTTGGTAGGAGCACAATAGCCGGGTCCCGGAATAAAAGCAATGCAATCGGGTGCAAGCAGCCCAGAAAGTAAAAAAAGCAAACCAAACCCCTCTCGCGATGACAAAGCAAAAACCTGTGATCTTAAACTGCCCAAGACAACCTACTGTAAGCATATGAGTAGCAAAATCAAAGACGTTTTAATTGGGACCCGGCTAATGTGCTTCCACCCCCCTTTTACCTCGATCCTCATTTACAAGATTCTGGGGTAAGTGGTGGCTAAGGGAGGTAACAGAACCTACCATTGCCACCTGCTCTTTAATACACATTTGCAACAAGACAAACATGTGCCTCTGGCCTGAAAAAACGGTCATACATTCACTTAAATATAATGTATTAAATTTGATCTGCATTGTCAATCTTGTTTATTTGGTTCGGGTTAGCAGAATTCTCAGAGTTATTTTAGTCCCATTCACTGAACCATAAAACATTAACGCATGCAAGATAAGCAACAGATTATTCGCTTTCTCGGGCAGGTCTCAGATCCCTCGTCAGAGAAATGGACGGCAGTGCAGATAGTTGTCACCACCAAACGAAACTAAACTGGTAGATTCTCAATTAGTGTCTAAATACCGCAGTGCATTTTAGGTCGTAACTCCTGACAGAGGGGGTCATGGAGCCAGCAGATTTTCCCACTACGACCGGAAAGGCTTGCAGTCCTGTGCACGTAACAGTCGCCGAACTGCCGGAAAAGAGAATGAAATAGGGACATTTTTTTACGCAATAAGAAGCTATCGCCTAGATGTCTGCCTGACATCGTAACGAACCAGCAATACGGCGAGACAGACGTTGGCTGGCATTTTTCGTTCCTTTTAGAAACTAGCGTATTCTGCGACCTCACACCCTTCCTTATCAGCTCCCTTGGCAGCACAGATGAGATTATTGCATCAAATTCAGGATATAATCCCTGGGTCGCGAGAAGGTACATTTATTGCTGCGTAAAGCACACGTATGACAAAGGGGGCAGCGATGCGATCTACCTACACTCTTTGTACTGCAGGCTAGCCACCATCGTTGGTGCAGACTCGTCGGTCAACCCTCGCGCAACAGCCACGAATACATCCCCATTTAATGGTTCGATCAAAAACAAGTAGACTACACAGTTGGCATACACTTTTTGGATACCCCCATTCTAGTTGTTCGATCAAAACAGGCAAAAATACACTTTGCGCACCAGTAGAGTCACGGGGACACTGTACAGATTGACTTGTAGCGAACAAGCTGTCCTAAACATAGTTCTTATTGTCAGGAAGACATCTAGGCGACATCTAGGTGTAAAAATTTTCCCTATTTCATTTGGTTTTCGGGCAGTTCGGTGAGGGAGAGTTGTGTCTACTTAATGACAATCTGCCAGGTGGTAATTTTAGCCCGACTTCTTAAATATCGTTCCGGATCTATGTTTATGAATAAACACGTTCCCATCCCTACAACGTATGGTCCTAGAAAATGAGCCCTGTGAGTCAGATATATTGGGTTCAGAAAGCTAACCAGCACTCACTGGTCACAACTCTCTTGTTATAGTACAAAGTATACGCTTCGGAGAGCGGAATTTTCTGGCAGGTATCTAGTTGCAGTGCGAAAAATGATCGTCCGTTGTAGCTTGGAAGTCCATGTCGACGCATGAATATCAGTAACCTTAATGAATAACTACGGAATAATATAGGGAAATCTTAGATGGTCCTTCCTGATGTACTTACCGTTGTCATCCAGCCATATTCCAAGCTAGGGTCTGGATAAGTCGGCATTCCAACGTGAACACCTTTGTCTTTCTGGGCTAAGGAACACGTTATGTTATTTAATTCCGAATCTGCGGACCTGTCTTATGTGACCTGGAAGATAAGTTAACAGTGTTGCATCCCCATCCATTTAGTTATCCTATAGAAAATTATCATCCCGTTGTGACCTGGAGCTAGGTAAGATACCATAGCAAGCGCCGAAACAACCTCTGGGAAAAATCGAAGATCAATTAAACGTAATTTGATTTAAAAAATTCAAAAGACAACATGGCGAGCATACGCGCTGCTTTCGATAACTTCTCTCCAGGCCAGTACAGTTATAGAGAAACGTTAGAACGCAGTAGAAATTTAAAACCTGAAATCGATTATGTTCGTCCGTTTGTGTGGGTTATCTGAGAAATGTGCATAGGGGGGAGGATGATAAGAGACTGTGTGATAGGCGGCGATAAGTGTTTGGTAGAGCCGTTCTAGGAGAAGGGGGAGGACAGAGATGGTGCGGGGGATGCATGCAATTAAGCGGCCGAGGACAGAAATGGCGCGGGGGATGCATGCAGTTAAACGGCCGAATTTGATTTACTTCCTTTACCCTTGCGACACGGGAATCATGCAAACCTTTAACTATACTATTGGTTTTAAATAGCTTGAGATACGTTAAAAATACATTTCTGATCCATTACCATTAACCGCATTCCTCCTTCCCTGGCTAATAGGCATTCAGTTGTCCTATTCGATCAATGTTACATTTTTCTACCTCTTATGTAATGTGTTGTTGTCTTGCCAATTCAGATCGGGAATATTGACTTCATTCGTTGATGAATGTTCACCGATCACTTATGGAACTCACTTGTCCCCTTCTGCCTTGAGGCTCACTCCCGAGCTTCGCCAGCAGCCGCAAGGCGGATAGTATTAGAATAGGCAGATGAATATGGCTGTAAAAGACAAGGGTATGGATATGATCAGTTGACGACGGTTAACAAGCCATAAATTGTCATTCCAGTCTCCCTCGTCTTTGTTGGCTATATTCATCTGCCGCTCTGTCTAAAGTCAGAGCGGAACGAGTGAGTTCTGTTGGCGCTTGGTGAGCCTTCATCAACGAATGCAATCAACTGACTGACCGACTGAGAGCAGGCTGATGCATGAGAGTGGGTGAGAGATCGAGGGAGAGAGGGAGAGAGTAGCTGTCAATACAGGGAAATCAGCCAACATGGTACTGATCCGTATTTCATCAATAAGGGCAATATAACGCGCTTTTAAAGCTATCTTGAGGTAATAATATTCGTGACTTAGATGGTTGCCAACTGTAAGGTGTGTGAAGGAAATGACAAAGGTAAAAAACCAGTCTATCGGGAGTTCCACTTCTTATAGTGTACTTCCTTAGCGATAAAACACTTTACGCAGACAAAAGGAAATAGACCGAATTGTTTTTATAAAAAGTATTCCAATTTTAGGAGGAAGTTTAATCAGAGGCTACGTAGGTTATACTTAATCAGCCATTTTGCGTACTTTACAGGATAACATGAATAAGGGTAGGTGGGGTTAGGAGGTGAGCGGAGTTATGCCCAGTAACTGCCTTTGATCGTTTACGTGGCAGTGTTTAATCGGGTAACTGCAGAGACAGCAACAAATGTTTTCTTACCTACAGACAACAGGACTCTCGGTTCGTATATTTACGGTTGCCTTAGTCGCCAGGATTCCTTTATTTAACGACTTTATACGGTAATACGATACCCGACAAAGACATCAGGATGACTTTTTAAAGTCTGCGTCAAGTACCGAGTTTACCCCGTATTCCTAAATGAGGCCTGGGTTGTTATTGACTATACCTTTTACTGAACATTACAAGAGCTGTTTCTTTCCCTCCTTCCAAAATGCAAGACCTCCAATCACTTCCACAGGAAAAAGTGAAAGTAAAAACTACCGTGTGGTTGGTCGCTGACTTTCATCGATGATGCCGGAGCCTTGCGGGAAGCGCCTCAAGACTTGGGGCCAAAGATGGACTGTCAGTGGCTGCAAATTGTTTGCATATCGCCTCTTTCCTCGAGACTGTCGGGTGCAAACGTATGGCAAGGGATCGTTCTATAATATATGTTCTGTTATGCTTGTCCAAGCGTGATTTTAGACAACTCAAAATATGTTTCATTTAGACGAAAGAGCGTACAGGCATCTGAGGAAACCTTTGCGTCCAGCGTTCTTAGTAGAGCTGTAGCACCCGAAGCGCGTGCATCTGAGCTTCCCCAGCTGTGGCCAATCAAAAGAGAGAGAAAGAGAGAGAGAGAGAGAGAGAGAGATTAGCACCACCATGGACTGTCACACTCGCACGACCATTGACGGATCAGCGTGCCAGAATGCGCCATAGAAAAGTGGCCGCCACAGAAACCCCGGGAGCCGACTAGCGCACACTCGTGTACATGTATTCAAGCGGTGCCCCTGATGAGCCTAAGGCAATTAATTAGACCCCTCTTCCTCAATTGCGTATTTTACGCCTTTTTGAGATTTCCAATGTGCTTAAACCTACCTGAAGAAGCCTCTTAACCTTGCTTATTTTCCTTTAAACAGTCACCAGGATACTCAAAACAGATTTCACGAAAAAAAGTGACGACTTTATAAATTTTAATTTTCCATCTTATTTAAAGAAGCAACTTCAAAGGAACAAACTACTATTGTTGAAGGATTATTCCGCATATTAAGCGCTTTTCTTGAACGCAAATAGTTTTACCTTGAACGCTGTCATGTTCCTACGCATTCAATGACTTGTGGGTACTTGCTGTATCTTCTCGTTCTGAAGTTCCAAAATGTAAATAGTGAAATTCTTTGTTGATTAAAATACCAGTAGACACGGAAGTGCGAACCCCCACAACCACCTCCGGTAATAAGGGTTCAAATAAGCATAAGGCCAGGTTTTAGTAAGTTATCACCCAAAAACCTAAACCCAACTCTAAGCAAAAGCCTTAGTCCTGACCCAAATCATAACGCTTACCTTAAACCCTCTGGTAATTAGTGCACGGGATCCAGAGTGGAAGGTCAAGGTTCGTTTTCCTTGTGCTGACCTGCTAAACAGAATCTGCCCAACTGCTGACGTTTTTTGAGCGAAACAGATCGTTACTGAGGTATTTTTGTAATAAGTAAGTACCCTCTTCCCGTTGCTGCAATATTCTCAAGCTGACAGAATAGCTGAATGAGGCCTTTACGAGGCTCTGGACTCTATGCTGGTTTCCCATGTCGGTTCTTACATATCATTAAGTAAAACGTGTATTCCGTTCACGTTAGTATCGGCAAGCTAGCGTGCTTGCATAATTACTGATGTCAAGTTTGGCGAATGTACGCTTCCACTTATTCATCATCAGGCCTTTATATAAATTAGGGTAGAGTAAAAACAATTTTTGAACAACCAATAAACATTAAATATTGGTAGCGAGTTGACGAGGTCACAGCTTAGTCCTTCCATTGCGACTGAGAGAAGACTAGTGTTCCCAAGCGCTCCACTTCTTCGCCTTGAAGGCACGGATAGACTGTCCTTTCAGACCTCTTCAATGTGCATCTAAACCTTTACGTGCTCCTGTGGGGCAGGTTATATTGGTCGAACAACAGGCATCTATCCAAGCCGGATGCGCGAGCACCATCCTGCCTGGCTAAATCAAGGTATGGTAGCATCCATCTCTAGCGCAATTATGGCCCCATTGGTTGACAGTGGTTACCGGGTCGACGTCAACCAAGCTTTCCGTGTCATCTATAAATTGACGACGAAACACTCAAAGTTCCTGCGTCAGTGGCTACTTGCGACGGCAGAGGTAGTGGCCACACGGTTAACCAAACCAACCTTTTGTTCGCAAAACCGTTTATAGTGGCTCCAAGGCTTCCTTGGCTGAAGACGAACTCAGCATGCGTGTTCACATCTGCCACGTCATACTAGAGCGACGAAGCAGAAACCTAGCTAATTTTCAGACACCTCCTTCCCCCGTCCTCTGTCCCATGATAGGACTAGGCTTTGACCCCTGACCTCTGTTTACTACATGTTTGAACTTTTGTCAGTCTACCCTCCCTTATATTACTCTAAGGGCCTGATGATGAATAATCGAAAGCGTACGTTCGCCAACCTTGACTTTGTGGCATCCCACGAGCATGCCATCCTGGATCCTGACTCGGATAGCACATCGCCAAATAACCCTCCGAACTTTAGTAGCATCCTTAGATGTGACATTAAGCTATAAGTAAAGTCGGCAGCCATACAGTAAGACGGCTTAAACCTGTCGAGAAATGGCTACTTACAGATGCGATACGAGGTGAATGCAATCTGTGCGCGGTATAATACTATGGCTAGTTAGCACACACTGAATCCTAGTCAGAACAACTATTCTATAGCCTCGAGCCCGTGACTCGTTTCAAATGAAATGGCTGTTTGTGGTCGTAAGCCTACGAGGTGCACACCGTTTGATACCCAACTATAGCGAATCACTGCCTGTTCGAGGGAGGCTGCAAGCATGACAAAGTTCCTCACATAGTATGGTTTAGAAACCAAGGTTTTTGCCTTACCAAAACTTCATGTTAGAAATGAGGAATTGCTCTTGTTGGCATAAAGTCAGTGGGAGTTAAATAAGTCTGGTTAGGTTATTGAGCTTACGGACAACTGTTCATTCCATCACTGTGCACTCAAACCTCCACAGGATGCCGAATTGCTGGGCATACCATCGATATCTATCGGTTTCCAGATTACAGTTCTACTGACTGAACTGAGTGCTGCAGAGAAATTTCCTGCTGAGAACATGTATTTGCTAGGGCAGAGCTCCAGTCTATGCAGCCCATACTAAGGAGAAGCAACCACCACTTGTTCCATGTTCACGAGAACCCGGAGTGAAGAACACGGTCCAAGAGGGCACTACCGAAACCTTGATTTGGACTGTTGCAACTAAAGTTGAGAAATGCCATTTTTGGCTCTCCCGACGGGAATTAGATAGGCAGCGTTCGGTTCCTGTCGAAAAATAAACACATTTCACCATGTCCGCTGAATTATTCCATACCACCGAAGTGGATGGAAGCTATGCTGCATCGCTGACACTGGGTTTTACTAAAATCCCATTTACCGTCAATTCGCATTCCAGTTTTACTTGGGTTGGACTAACGGATGATAACGAAGTGCTTTTCTGCACGCTAATAATTCCTACAACTGCGACTTGCAGATTAACATTGCGCAGTTAAAAACAATGCGCATCAGGTGTTGACTAAGCGGGACCAAGCGTTTTGATGTTATTTCCGACACCTCATGCAATGCTGACTCGGATACTAGGTAGGAGCAAAAAGTTCTGCAGCAATTGTAATAAACATTATTTTTTTGCAAGTTTTTTTGAAGTTTTTTTGTCCATACACGTCCGTTTGATGTTTTGTCCAAAGCTTCACTGTTTATGAAGGTTTTAACATTTTTTTTACCTAGTGTTCCAATCTCAGCTTCATTCCTCTACTTCAGATGTCTTTGAATAAAAAAATGAGCTTTGAATCCTGATTCGCCATTGTTGAAACGAAGGCGTTCGACTAGGGAAGCTCCGGAGGAGATCTGTGATGCCAAAGACGAAAGGGGTCATCCATGACAAAACTGTTATTCATTGATACAAGCTTTGAAACTCCGGCGACATCAATTTGGAAGACCAGCTTCGTTTTGGGCCAACCATCAGAATTGGACAATGATCATTTTATTTCCCTACTTGAAAATGAACCGTCGTCGAGCAGGCGCGATTTGGGAACAGTATTTGGAGTCGATCGCACAACGGTTTTGCATCACAATAAGAGGACCGACAAAGACACGGAAGACTGGAATGGCCATGTCTGACTTATTAGCCGTCATCAGCCAGCCATACCCAGCCCAGGTGTTGTGGCACCCGAGGCTTGAAATCGCGACCTGTTAGTTAGAAGTTCAACGCTCTACCCAATGCGTCACGAGCTCTTTGTCTTGCCGGTTTCGATCAGGAATAAGTAGGCGCTCACCGATCGGTTACAGGACTCGTTCCGCTTTGCCTCACTAGTAGCTAGAGATATAGGCAGAAGAACATGACCGACAAAGACAAGGTAGACTGGAATGGCCATTTCTGGCTTATTAGCAACTTGTATCAACTCGGCTTTATCCATAAGAAGCCCCATCAAGACCCATAGAAGCTGACCGAAGCAAAAGCCAGTCAGCACACTGAAGTTCGCTGCAAAACCCTTTTAACGATCGATTCCGGAAGCGCATTGCGACGTTTAATGAGAAATGGGTTTACCTGTCAAGCACAACCGATAAAAGAAATGAGTCCCAAAGGATCAGGCTATTGCATCAGTCGTGGGTAAAAATCGGTTCAGCTAGACGGTAATGATCTGTGTTTAGTGAAATTTCGAAGGTGTGCCTCACTTCTAATTAGTTTCCGAAGGGCCTTGTTGTCAACTCCGATCTCTACTACCAACAACTGGGCAAAACGTAAGGTATGAGACTTGTTTAATACATTTTCGCATAGAAATCTAGTTTTTTTGCACGTGTTGGAGAACTGTTGTCCTATTATTTATGCGGAGCAAACTGAAGACAGTGTAAGACGAACATGTACTCGCTTTGGGGCCTGACAACTACTCAATGTACGGAAAAATGCCCATCCACTTGGTGGTTCATAGGTACGTGGGGAAACGTTGAGTGAAACCACAGGAGACGCGATTCATAAAGACAGAAAGGGTTGTGAATTTGCACTTGCATGGGATTACTCAGTCCACATATCCTTGAACAGGCAGAATTACAGACAGATAAAGCTGGTTTTTGTTGACTGACTACTACGCAAACTGACACACCTCCAAATGGACAATTTCCGAAATCCGATTTAAGGCTCAGTGTAGCTCGAAGTGCCCGGAATAACAAAACACTTTCGTCTTTTTCTTGAAGCGCCTTAAGCAACTCCAACAATGAAAGGGTTTTATTAGGATTTTTGTTGAACAGTTCATATAACAAAAGTAAGAAACACATATATTCTCTAAGGGGAGAGTCAGGGAGGGATCAGATGATTAGGAGGGTAGGAATATGCTCATCCATGCTTTGAATTCTCTACACAGCCACCATGCGCCGTCCGCTCGAAGAAAACCTAGAATTATTCAAAAAGAAGGCAAGTAGATGAAGCCCAGTGAGTCATAAGGAAATAACAGTAAACGTTGTTGCTACGGGGCGAATCTTGGTTTACATAATGCTTATTTTAACGAGCTAAAACATAGAGAAAGTGCTCAACAATTCTCTTATCTACGCGAACGCTAACTTTTTTCATCTAAATAGTCTTTGAGAATACCGCAGTATCGGCGAAAATATAATAAAAAATCGAACTACTGTCTCAGTGATGGTGATGCACTTCACGCAAACCCCGACTAAGGAGTCGTGACATGTTAATACGTTTACAAGCACGAGGTACGAACCAAACAGGTCCACCAATGAGCAAATTATTATTATTTTTTGTCTACGGGCTTTAGAATGGTTGAGTGGTGGAAATCCCAGGTCCACAATGTCGCGGTCGTGTCGTTTGAAGGGCAAAATTGCGCTCAAATCGATAGTTCTGACAGGCCCAACAAACCCAGCGGTGAGCGAGGCCTCATTGGGGGGTGGAGGGGTGATACGACTGTCCGCCGCACATCAGAAACACATTCTAGGCGTAAAAACATTCCCCAACGATGCCTTCAGAAGAGACCGGTAGCGGTCGCAACCAAGCCGGATTCCGTGCTGCGCGTGGATGTGTGGACCAAATATTTAAACTTAGGCGTGTTCTTTGAATCCCGCCATAGTTACCAGCAAACCGACGGCCGTATGCTTTGCTACACCGCCGCTTTCTGGATTCCGTCCATCTTGAATCCTTATGGCAGATAGCCGCACGAAAGGCTAACCTTCGGAAAATCATTGCCATGATCACCAAGGCCTATTACAGCTCAACCACTGCGCGAGTTTTTGGTCCATAACAATCTCATAAGGCATTCGATATCCGGTCAGGCGTTCGACAAGGTTGTATTTTGTCGCCCATCAGTTCAACCACGCTATCTACTGGATTCTTGGAAGGCCCTGCATGAAGAGTGACGGTGTTGAGCTTTGCGACCCGGACGCCGGCTGGCTGACCTCAGCGACGTAGCAGATGATATCGCCTACTAGCCTCAAACTTTGCGTGATCTACAGTCTATGGTGTCGCGGGTGAATGAAGTCGCTTAATCGGTCGGCTTGTTCATAAACGCGGGGAAGACCACAGTTTTTTTTCAAGCTGCATCCCTGCACAGGAAAAAGCACCTCTCGAGGTTAGTGGCTGTCAACTTGAAGTGGTGGACAGTTTCATATACCTTGTGGCGAGGTTGCTGCCGAATGTACAGAGTAAGGATGACATTTTCTCTCAAATCGATACTGCTCGTACGGTTTTTCAAACCTTAGAAAGTGCCTGTGGACCCGACGCGACATTTCTATCGACAAAAAGATTCGCATATACCGTGCGTCTGTCCGTTCCGTCTTTCTCTATGGTTTGTAAATTCTGGAGCTAAAGGCGTGGGAAGATGAGCAAAAACTGAGGCGTTTTGATCACCACTGCTTGAGGACCATTCTCCGAGTGGAAGTACACAGACTTCGTCTCAAAATGAGACAGTCCGCAATCGCTGCGCAAACATCGCACGGACATACCAAGCCATCCAAAAACGACGACTGGTGTGGTTCGGGCACTTTATTCGTCGCCCACCTTACGAGCTCAGTGTTACTGCCCTTTAAACCGACTCCACTAACCAACTGGAGACGTCGAAGAGGGGTCAGCTCAAAACCTGGCTCGACACAGTTCGTCAGGACATGGAAGTTGTTCTTTGACCTTCGGTATTCGGCGTCCGTCGTTAGGGAAGAGAATTGATTGTACTGGTCCAGGTCTGCTGCCGCGGATCGTCATGCATGGAGCACGATCCGTGACATAATCGAGGCCAGCTAGATCACGCATGATCACAGCCGTAACAAGTACAAAGTGCAAGTTGTTCCATAGGCAAACAACATGACCGGTAAAAGACAAGGGAGACTGGAATGGCCACTTCTTGCTCATTAGCCATCATCAGCGTGTTATATCCAACTCCAAGCGGTGCACCACCCGAGGCTCCAACCTGCAACCTATGATACTAGACGCTCGCGCGGCTGCTGGCGGAGCTCCAGAGCTAGCCCGAAGGCCAAACGAGACGAGTGACATTCACTTCCAGTCGGTGAGCGTTATTCAATGAACACCTTGTTCCGATGGCAAGAAAATTGCAACACGACGAAGAGCGGGTTCGAGCGCAGTGGACCACAAAGCTAAACAGTCCGTCTACGCGTGCCACACATGATCTGACCTCGTTGCATGTACCGGGCTTCTAGCAGAACAGTTGATATCACCTGTAAGTGAGTGTCATTAGGAGAATATTTAGTAAGAGACAAAACCTCGCATCGTAATAATGCGAGGTCAACCAGACAGTTACAAGAAGACGACGACAAGCACAAGCAAAAGGCCAAATCGACGGCTTTCAGAGTACGACCATCGAAGTTTTTGTGGTCCTTTGGGCGTCCCCTGAGCAGTAGAGAATAAAGGGTTGGGCTAACGCATGCATTCTCCCTAGTGACTTTTGATGACTTCATTTGCCATTTTTCGGCCTTAGCGAAAAAGCGCACACTGAGTAAGTATATCTTGCGTTTTTTAGACGGTCTCAAAACTATAAAAGTGATTGACAGATATCTCTGGCCCAACCCAGAGGTAGCATAACGTTTATAGAATATTGTAACAGAAGTGGATTACATAACGCGCCCTATCTGCAACAGTAACACTTCTGAGAAGTCTCCAAAATGTTAATTAGAGATTGTATCAAACGGGAATACTGCATTCCTTCAAGAAGCATATAATGTTTAGAAGAGGTAAGTATCTACTATACGAAGAACAGAAGTTAAGTTCGTTCGCAAACTTTAGAGGAAACACCGATATGTAATGCCAAAAAGCACACGCTGCTTACGATCTGACGCCTAAAGGTGTGACTGACACGTGCATATGAAACGATTTAATTCAAAACTGCAACATGTACGCTATAAAGTAACTGGAGGTTGCAAGTGATCAGATGCCCAACAGAACCTTCCAAAGCAGGTCTCAGGTGTTTCAGCAGAAATTGTACTTAAGAAGAGGTAGACGCGATTGCTGCGACAAGATCTTTTTCGTCTGTCGTTTTAGACTCCAAAATTGAACCCATATTCAGAGACAGAAGCATATACGGTACGGGCTCTGAAGATGCGTTCAAGTTGGAATCAAAAACGTCAGACGAAAAAGTATTGTCGCAGCAATCGTCTTCATCCCTCGGACTTTTATCTTTAGCCTGCATCAGAACTGGTAATTTTATGAGCAAAGCGGTAACGTAGATAGATAGAAAGTTGGCGGGAAGGGGATGAATAGTTTTTCGCTTGCGCCGGTACAACCCCACTTCCTCACCACCATCAAACTGCGTTTCCTCGTACTGTGTACACCATCATCCCGATTCTGCCCATGGCTGCCATGGCTCCGCAACGACAGGCCCACTAGGTTGCCCAACACAAATCCGTAAGGGATATTTTTGAGCCGAGTAGAAAGCCTTGGAAAAAGGATGAAAAGTGAATCAACGCCGCCATAAGCCATCTTACTGGAAATTTTCGCAGACTCCGTAAGCAATCGAGAACCCTCATCGACCTTGCTCGTTATCCATCACATCTGACAGTGGTCGTTTGGCTGACACCGAGGACTTCGGTGGCGCAAGGATGGGGAAAGAAGACCCGGTGATTGGAGTAGCCCGCGGATGTTTTGAGGCGCGGGAGGCTGGGACGAGAGGTAGTAGTGACGGTGCTCCCGTCGAGGAATACAATGACGAAGAGGAGGAGGAAGAGGACGACGAGGAGGAGACGGAATGAGGGGCGGATGGTAGAGCGGCGTGTTGGGGTTACTGCAGGGCAGACCAGGAGTGGAGTCCGGAGAAAGAGACGGAGATGCAGAAGAAGTGTGGCCTCATATGTTCCCCAGGCCAAGTAGAAAGAGCCAGACTGTTAGTAATACAATGTTTTTGGAGAACAGTTTTGAATAGATTAATCGGCGACCTGGTGGAAGAATATTGCTAACGGGACGGCATGCAAGTCGGCGAGAGCAAGAAGAATAAACTAGGCAAAAAGGAACTGGCTGATTTTTGTCTCAGTGAGCTTAAATGACTATATTCGTCCACGCATACACTAGGGTCATTAGAACACGGACAATATATTTCAGAAAAAATTAAGTGACAGCAAGTAGGCCCGTATTTGCAAAAACTGTATAATTATGTTAATCCGGTTTCTCGGAGGGCGGGCGGTACAATGAGACAATTATCGATCTCGTATAGGGGGTGACTAGATAGGGGGCACCGAGCAGGTAGCATTAGATCGCTCCATCAGCCTTGTGCAGGTTGTGAATGCTCCTGTGTCAGCCCTTAACTGGGGCTCTTTGAAGCTAGGCTCTGCCTAGCGGCCACACTCCGAGTGAGACCCACATCCGTCGCCCATTTCAAAAATGCTCCGGAGAGGGGCGACATGCAATCCGTAGGCGGCCCAGACTAACTCGGGTCATTTTCTCACCTAAACATCAATCCTTGCCCCAAAGTGGAGTTCGGTAAGCGTAGAGCGATGCCCAAGCAGTCCTTTTTAAGAACAGCACTGTTTGGGTCCTGACGGAGAAATGGGCTAGAAAAAGGGCCCTAAACATATGCTAGTCATCACCTCCTCTGCGGCAGACCATAGCTCGCAGATTGAAAACTCGCAGTCGAAACACGTACGACGACGAGCTTGCCACCTATCACGGTAGATGCCATGGGCCCTAAAACTTTTAGCGAATCACAAAAACATTTCCAGCTTGATAAACCCGGTACGAGCAGTGCTTTTGATTCCCCAACAGAACTACTGACTACAATGCACTGCGCTCTGTGATACGTGCTTCTCCCAAGTCTGGCAAAACAGGCCATCTGCTTCACCATATCCAGCGAATGAGTGTCAGAGCGTTACATAATTTAGCGAGACGAAACCCCAATAGTAGGTACAAATAAACTTGATGATGCATGATTATTCAGGGGACTCCTGGAATCAAGTGTAATCACATTCACGGAGCGAGTTTCGGATGAACTAACGCTCTTCCAGGCTAAACTGGATATCATTTTGAAACACTCTGAGGCAGTCGAAGTGATCAAAGACTTCCGTCTTGGGGAAAAGGGCGGAAAAAGACCCGCCGGAATCAACACGATCTCGACCTCTTAAACATGTAGCTGGTCAGTAGTAAGTAGGCTCATTCTTTCCAGGTGATTTAGAGATAAAGACCCCAACCCCGGCGTCAGCGGGACTTCTCACCAGCAGAAGGCTGAAACGTCAAAGATGGGAGCATGAGGTGTCAGCAGCTGCGCCCATTCCCCATCAGTCCGCCGGCCAGCCAACTAGCGGGATAACTTGAACCGCCCGGTCGACTCAGGTTGTGTTTGTGTTTTGGGGCCGACTGGTGGACTGAGAGTCAGGCTGCAATAGCTCCTTCTTACTATGGCTTCTGTGGCACTCCAACTCTGTGGGATCCAAACCGAGTGCGTTGGCACGCTTATGGCGGCTACGCACGTGCTAGCCATCTGCGCCTGCTCCCACCTTCGGTCTTCTTGACTATGTCATAAGATCGGCCTCAGGTATGTGGGGAGAGTGCGGTAGATGCAATGAAAGTCTACTCTCGCTATAATCTAATTCACGCGTACGTTACTGCATTTGCATCCAGTCTGCTGCGAAGCAACGTGGCGGACATCGTCGAACTCGATGGTTGAACCGTCATGGTTAAGACATATGGGAAACGTAAGATCAAGCCCAATATAGGAAATTGACTCAGGAATGGGACCACACTGAAGTGCTTTTTTATTGAAAATTGGCTTTTTAAGGAAAACCAACACGTCTACCAGAAACATTTCTGTAGTAATACCCAAAATAAACGGCCGCGCTGTCATTTCCCTATCCAAATTAAGCTCAACCCTAATCCTTAAATCCTAACCTAAGCGATACCCCCTCCTTAACTCCAAACCGCACTCACGATTAACTCTAGGCCCAGTCGTTGCGGTAACCATAAGACTAAACCAAACTCCGAAGCACATAAATAAAATTGGCTCTGGGAAAAAACCACACCGCCATGCCTTTTTACATCATATTGCTTTTTCACGAACATAAATACGCCTACTGAAAACAAATTCATTAGTAATGCAAAACAGAAATGACTTAGTGCGGCCACGTTGTCAGCCCTAACCGAATTTTTCAAGAACTACCTTTTAATGCTCGTTTCTTTTTATATGTGTTCCAGAAACGCGAACATGCAGAAATAAAACTTGCCTGGCTGAAGGTGGTAATCCTGACTCCAAATGCTTCTTGCACAGCGCAGCTCATATGGCCGAGGTATCGCCTGTACCTTGAAGGCGCTCCCTGCATAGCCGAAATCGAGGGAGAAGGTTGGTGGGTGCTCGAAGTAGAGTGAGCTTTCTGGCCAACAGGGTGTGCGGTCTCGGTCAATGAAGGTGATGTGGGGATCCTTCTTTATTAGGAGGAAACCTTCCTCAGATTGAATCGGACACCCAGGATGGCGAAAATTCGCAACCTATTTTTTGGGGTAAAACAGCAAGCGCAGCAGAAAGTGCGTGCTCATGATGATGATGCTGATAAAGAAAAAAAGTGATAACTAAAACAAAAGGTTTATAAGCCAGACATTTCGGATTTTCACTCGAATTCCTTCTCAGTGACAAATCAGGTAGGCGTGCGGATTGCCCAGGTGTTGCAGTAAGGGATAGTCCCATCAAGCGACGTCAGTGAGGAACGACGCCAGCTCCTAAGTTGCGGCTCGTTCGAAGGGGCACAGCAACATATTCAAGTTTCATGAAGCCGACATTTTCCCTAGAGGCTACAACCACGTGAGACGCGAATTCCCCGAGTCATGGTTTTCCGAGTCACTCAATCAACAAGCACAATGACTTCCCCGCACCATTATCGGTGCTGAGGCTTTGCCGAGCAAAGTAGTTAGCCATGTGGAGAGTGTGCGGATGACCACCGTTTATGATGTCAATTTCGGTGAGCCAAATCGCCCTAGACCTAACACGGATGACGAAACCCCAGCGGTTAGCAACCGAACTGCAAAAAATCCTCTTATAATATGCAAACAGGTACGATAAGCGTTGGAGCCGATAATGTTTACAGGCACGCAGGCGCATAGCAACTGTATACTTTAACATCTGGCTGGGCAGACGATTTGAGAAATGGAAGTTCCCCACGAGAAGAGGTTTGTGTTCTTGCTGACGTTTCGGAGAGCTTGGTCGGCTCTCCAGTCTCAAAGCGTTTACGTTCAAATAGCTGTCAGAATTTTGGATGACTGATCTAAATAGTCGGCATTGGATTGATTGATGTTTATTACCGCTGTCTTTGCTTTCCTAGGGATGCTCGTGTGGCTTGACGGCCGCTGGCTTTGCGCAAATCACCTCGGTGGAGGATGTTTGTAAGTTTGTCAGCTCTGCCAATGAGTTTCTCGCGGGGCCGTCGTAGCTCACATTTCTTTAGTTCGGTGTAACCACCTTGTTCTGGTCTTTATGCATGTAAGGACGCAGGATGACATAAGTCGCAGGAAGGCGTAGATGCCTGTTGGGAGAGTTGGCATCTGAATACCAGACCTCAATCGTCAGTCATTTCGCTTTTTAGGAGCCTCTGTCGAGGATGATTACCTCTTGAATACAAACACTATGGCCAGTCTCGCCATAATAGTTGCAGGCTGCGAGTTTGAGTCTAGCCTCCAAGCCGCTAGTTTTTGCTCACGTAGACGGGTCTGCAATTTTCGTCCAGTTTTCCCGATCATTGTGGAGGTTTCGGAACGGGATGTCTGCCCTAAGGTTGGTTGCATGACATGGTGACGAATGGTCGTCTGGGGTCAATGACCTACGCCTATTCCGGCGGATTATAACAGTCAAATAATTATCGCACCAAGTGTAAATATCCACGATGCGTTTGAGAGCTGCCATGTGTGACAGGCATGTAGTGGCTAACAACTACATCGTATAAATACTGCAACACCTCCTCCATCCAATACTCTTATCTGACTTTGTCTCTGATGATGGATTTGAGTTAGAAACAGAGAAGTCTGGCTTATAAAGCTCTTGTTCTAGCGATTGTGTCTCCCTTTGTGCCCCCTAAACGGGCCACGTGGTAGATGCGTTGGACCAACACGGGGGCCACGTTAGGGCACGGCAGGTGTTATTCGGGTTGCGCTCCCATAACAAATGCCGAACATAGAGGTGTGGTGGCACGCCTAGGGCGGCTTGGACTTAGGGGACCCAGCCGCGCCGGCCACCTGCGTCCTCTCCCGCCTCCGCTCTTCTTGACTCTGTCTTGACACCGGGCTCATATGGGGGAGGAGGAGAGAGTGCGGTAGATGCAGCGCAAGTCTACTATCACTTTAAACTAAATCACGCGCAAGTCACCGTCCCTGCTCCACTTTCACATGGAGCATACGGTGGACATCGTGGGACTACGACGGTCGAACTGTCGTGTCTCCCCTTGCGCGACTACTTCCTCGAACTCACCTCTTTGCTTCTATTAGCAGAGGGAGAAAGAGTTTCAGTCTAATACCATCCGACCATTTATTTTAGGAAAGCCAAGTCACTTTGAACATCATCAAAAACCGAACAATAAAGAATTCCTACTTGTGTAGCGACGATTTCCGAATAAAAAGGTTCGGGAGGCCAGTTAGAAATTAGGATGCCCCGATGTTTGAAGTGGGAGCACACTGACGGGCGCGAGATTGTCTTGACAGAAAATCATATGACTAGAATTGTTCCTTTTGCCGGAAACCCTAAGGGAAAAATATTCAGTTGACTCAGTAAACAGTGCCGAAGAGGAATGAAATACAACGTTCGAACATACTGTTGAATGCTGTAACAAAGCCCATGATAGTGGATACAGAACGCCCAAAACAAGCAATGGCAAACGCATGAATTCCGAAGGAAGGGCGCAACTTGAAAAGTCGACCTTGAACACTGACTTAGTAGTTCCAATTTCCCAAAAATCATACAGGTTGCCATCAGTGTCCCAATGTCTCAGCAGTTCGGTCTTTTTATTTGAAAAAAGGAATGTAGAGAAGAGTGACCCTGGGGACAAAGATCGAGCTTATGTAAGTTATATCTTGACGTAACAAATCAATCCCTCTTAGATATGTCGCATAGCACTTCAGTAGAGCACTATATCACCAGTGGATATATCATTACTAAATTTTCGGACGCCTGATTTTGCACCTGGCCTTTTGAAGGATCTATGACGAAGCCTTGAAAGGCGATTATCCAATGGACTAACAGGCTCCAAGAGTCAAACATTTAGGCTGACATTCCAGTCAGAATAAACCTGCATACATTATTCGGGATGTAATGCTAGAGTCTAAATATAAAGTTCGTAATTGAGATTTCGGTAATTTGTCCTTTTTGATGAATACTTTCGCTTCCTTCCATTACTGGTTATGATCTAGAAATCGGCAAATTTATCCTTTTGCTCCGTGTCGCCCTCTAGGTGATATTTAAGCTGGATCTAACGGGTCAAGGCCTCTTGGTAACCTGGAGTGCCGGTTTTGGGGAAAAGTGTTGCGGCATCCCAGCATCAAACTTCTCGCCGGCCACTCTGCGACAGATGGGTGTTCTAGCTGGCTGTGACTACTTTCCTGGTGTTCCTCGCATTGGCTTGGCGACTGCAGCCAAGGTTAGTTTCCTGCACCCTTTCTGTGCTTTCAACTCATTTTTTTAAAGTTCTTTATTTCCATATGTCATTCCGTCACCGATCATTGAGTTAACGTGGCACGGAAAAGCTTTGCTGACCAGTATGCTTCCGACAACTGGTCTTCCACGGATGGCCTAGTGCGTCCGTTAATGGCTGAGTATAAAATCATCTTCGGTGAAAGCCAGCTCCATAATTAGCAGCTTCCCTTGTCTGGCGTGTAAATTGTCGCTTCCAGCAGCTGCAATGCTACCAAGGCCCTAGATTTTGCAGTCGAGCTCACCCACAGCACATGAAAATGTTTCAAAATCCAGGGATAATTACCGTAAAGCAAACTTGCATAGATTCGCTTCCGATCACTGCCTTTCGTTCAGATGGCAAAAAATGAAATCGCTTAGTCGGGGGACTTGCCTGTACCACGAAGTCTTGGCACACCGCATGAAATAGGTGTGTACGCTCCGCTGTCCGCCTCTCAAACCTTTAGTCAGTGGTTTTAGGGACTTAACCATCCACACTACTCAATTGCCAATGAATGTCTAAACTATCCGTTACCTTCCTATGAAAATTTGGCCATCTGACTGCCCACCACTACAAATTGCTATCTGCTCTTTCAAGAGCTCCGCAACTTGCATAGCGCCCAGCTATACTGTATCCACCGTACTTGTGCTATGCCTTCTACCCTTACCATGTCCTATTGGCAAGGCAAAGTCCAGACGGTCGCAGATTGCGCGGGCGTTGCGACTGATGAAGCTGAAACGAAGTCTGCACATGTTAGCCCCTAATTGAATATGAAACTGCCTTCGTGGAGGGGCAAAGAGAACTCAAATCAGTAATTGCACTTAAACTATCTTATTGCCCTTAAAACCGCGGCTGAGCCTATTGCCGTTTGGTAGGATAACTGGTTCTTGAGACAGTCAGGCAGACTGCTTCTGGTACTGGCACCCATGCCCAATCTACTTGGTGGAAATATCGGCGTGTATGGCAAAATTGGGACGAAGCTCTTGGTCAGTCACCAAACTCAATCTCCAATTGTTTCAATTAAATTTGTCAACCTTAACAGTGAGGGGGAATTGGAGGAGAGAACGAAGACTATTATGAACACGACTTCATCATCAGGTTCCTGGTAATGGTCGCCGTCCTTGATCACGACGGATAAACTTTACGCGGTTGTTTGCCCTCAAAGGCTAATCATAAGGTCAACTTTCAGGAAACTTTAGCTTAACCTCGGATGATCTGCTTGCTTTATATACGCATGCAAAACAGATGCTAAGTCTTCCCCGTCTTCTATTGATGGATGTCAAGAAAAGCCCTTTCAAGTGACACTGCATGTCCAAACTTTCTTCCATTAATGCGATGGTATTCTTTTCGCTACTGTGGCAGGCAAGGTTGGCCAAATGCAACGTGACTGAATGTCCTGTCCCATACACCAATCTGCCGCTTGAGCACTGGTTGTGACACTGCTGCTGACGGCGACTATTACGACGAAAAGGCTAATTACTTCCTGACACATTTACTGGTATTTTCCGGGTCTCCAGCCTCACTCTAATGTTTCGCATTCTTGCCACGGCAGATCCTGCGCCAGTACCACCCACCCGACTTCCGCACGCTACTTTCCAATCTCGGAAATTACTTCAACCTACCGGAGATCAAATCTTGGCCTTTGACGAACGACGAAGAGCAGGAGAGTAGCCAAGGTGGAACGGAAACTCGCGGGGAAGAAGACAGTGCCTTCACCTTGGATGCCTCCTTCACCATCTCCTCCTCCACCTGCTCACTGCCAGCCGGCCGCGGTCGAGGCAGTGGACGTCGCTGTTCGCTTAGTAGACGTGTCTCTGTCGGTGTTCGTCGCAACCTCTCCTCGGTGCCCAACCACCTACCTGAGGCCATGATCACTGCAGCAGTGCGAGCTGAACGCACCTTCCGTCTGCAGGTGGTGTTTGATCCCAAGACTCGTCGACGCATTCGACTCACTCAGCCCACCCCCACGGATGTGGGTGATGAAAGGCTGTTGATTGAGGAGGATGATGATCCGAACAAGTCTACCAGCCTCTTCTTCTATGCTGGAGAGTGAGTTGGGGATATTTCTAAAGCACCTTTGGCTACTACCATTTGTGGTTCTGTTTCCAGTCTTAAGGGGGTTTGTTTGTTCTCAGCTGGTTTCGGAACATTTGTCCACCAACTGCTCTCCTGGCACAAGTTCTAGGGTTATCAAATTTTTGATGGTTTTCTATGCTCTTGCTTTCATTTTTGGTAAGTTCCATGGGTATTATTCAGTTGTCAAACGAAACTAACCCGGCCGGTAGGATGTACAGGATGCGCGCAGGATGCAAATTCATCCAGTTTGACTGAACGGACTTTAAAATAGAATTTGGAAGTTAAATTGACTGCGATTAATGGTAGTTTTTGGGGTTCAAAATTAACGTACGATTAAAGGGTGTTACGACCAACGATAATGAACACCGACCTAGCCACTTGCACGTCATTTTCCGTCCAGACAAAAATGCATCTAACTGAGATTTTTTATTTATTGACCTGAGCGTTCTGCTGCGGGAGCTATCAAACCTTGTTAATATTGTTTAGATTTACTTGATTCAGTGCTAGTTTTTTTTTTCCACTAGAATAGACGCACCCAAGGTCAATGGCTATGTCAGAAGACGGTCGGAATAACTATGATATTTGTTGTGGTCCTATAGTAATAAACAGTAAGATGAACAGAGCACGAGATTCAGCAGGGTGGGGTAGAAATCAAGAAAAAGGTGGACATACATTCGAGATGATAAAACAAGCAGTCTTATGAAGGACACCGCGCCTGACCCTCGGTTTATAAGCGAACGAGTGTAAGGGAAATGACCGAAGAATGAGGGGAACCAATGAATGTGAATGCAATGACCGAAAAATGAATAAAACAAGCAGTCTTATGAAGGACACCGCCGCCTGGCCCTCGGTTTTATAAGCGAACGAGTGTAAGGGGAAATGACCGAAGAATGAGGGGAACCAATGAATGTGAATGCAATGACCGAAAAATGAATAAAACAAGCAGTCTTATGAAGGACACCGCCGCCTGGCCCTCGGTTTATAAGCGAACGAGTGTAAGGGAAATGACCGAAGAATGAGGGGAACCAATGAATGTGAATGCAATGACCGAAAAATGAATAAAACAAGCAGTCTTATGAAGGACACCGCCGCCTGGCCCTCGGTTTATAAGCAAACGAGTGTAAGGGAAATGACCGAAGAATGAGGGGAACCAATGAATGTGAATGCAATGACCGAAAAATGAATAAAACAAGCAGTTTTATGAAGGACACCGCGCCTGACCCTCGGTTTATAAGCGAACGAGTGTAAGGGAAATGACCGAAGAATGAGGGGAACCAATGAATGTGAATGCAATGACCGAAAAATGAATAAAACAAGCAGTCTTATGAAGGACACCGCCGCCTGGCCCTCGGTTTATAAGCGAACGAGTGTAAGGGAAATGACCGAAGAATGAGGGGAACCAATGAATGTGAATGCAATGACCGAAAAATGAATAAAACAAGCAGTCTTATGAAGGACACCGCGCCTGACCCTCGGTTTATAAGCGAACGAGTGTAAGGGAAATAACCGAAGAATGAGGGGAACCAATGAATGAAAATGCAATGACCGAAAAAGGAATAAAACAAGCAGTCTTATAAAGGACACCGCGCCTGACCCTCGGTTTATAAGCGAACGAGTGCAAGGGCAATGACCGAAGAATGAGGGGAACCAATGAATGTGAATGCAATGACCGAAAAATGAATAAATCAAGCAGTCTTATGAAGGACACCGCGCCTGACCCTCGGTTTTATAAGCGAACGAGTGTAAAGGGAAATGACCGAAGAATGAGGGAACCAATGAATGCGAATGCAATGACCGAAAAATGAATAAAACAAGCAGTCTTATGAAGGACACCGCGCCTGACCCTCGGTTTATAAGCGAACGAGTGCAAGGGCATTGACCGAAGAATGAGGGGAACCAATGAATGTGAATGCAATGACCGAAAAAAATGAATAAAACAAACAGTCTTATGAAGGACACCGCGCCTGACCCTCGGTTTATAAGCGAACGAGTGCAAGGGCAATGACCGAAGAATGAGGGGAACCAATGAATGCGAATGCAATGACCGAAAAATGAATAAAAACAAGCAGTCTTATGAAGGACACCGCGCCTGACCCTCGGTTTTATAAGCGAACGAGTGTAAGGAAATGACCGAAGAATGAGGGGAACCAATGAATGCGAATGCAATGACCGAAAAAAATGAATAAAACAAGCAGTCTTATGAAGGACACCGCGCCTGACCATCGGTTTATAAGCGAACGAGTGTAAGGGAAATGACCGAAGAATGAGGGGAACCAATGAATGCGAATGCAATGACCGAAAAAAATGAATAAAACAAGCAGTCTTATGAAGGACACCGCGCCTGACCCTCGGTTTTATAAGCGAACGAGTGCAAGGGAAATGACCGAAGAATGAGGGGAACCAATGAATGTGAATGCAATGACCGAAAAATGAATAAAATCAAGCAGTCTTATGAAGGACACCGCGCCCTGACCCGCGGTTTATAAGCGAACGAGTGTAAGGGAAATGACCGAAGAATGAGGGGAACCAATGAATGCGAATGCAATGACCGAAAAATGAATAAAAACAAGCAGTCTTATGAAGGACACCGCGCCTGACCCTCGGTTTTATAAGCGAACGAGTGCAAGGGGCATTGACCGAAGAATGAGGGGAACCAATGAATGTGAATGCAATGACCGAAAAAAATGAATAAAAACAAGCAGTCTTATGAAGGACACCGCGCCTGACCCTCGGTTTTATAAGCGAACGAGTGCAAAGGGCAATGACCGAAGAATGAGGGGAACCAATGAATGTGAATGCAATGACCGAAAAATGAATAAAACAAGCAGTCTTATGAAGGACACCGCGCCTGACCCTCGGTTTTATAAGCGAACGAGTGTAAGGGAAATGACCGAAGAATGAGGGGAACCAATGAATGCGAATGCAATGACCGAAAAAAATGAATAAAACAAGCAGTCTTATGAAGGACACCGCGCCTGACCCTCGGTTTATAAGCGAACGAGTGTAAGGGAAATGACCGAAGAATGAGGGGAACCAATGAATGCGAATGCAATGACCGAAAAATGAATAAAACAAGCAGTCTTATAAAGGACACCGCGCCTGACCCTCGGTTTATAAGCGAACGAGTGCAAGGGCAATGACCGAAGAATGAGGGGAACCAATGAATGCGAATGCAATGACCGAAAAATGAATAAAACAAGCAGTCTTATGAAGGACACCGCGCCTGACCCGCGGTTTATAAGCGAACGAGTGTAAGGGAAATGACCGAAGAATGAGGGGAACCAATGAATGCGAATGCAATGACCGAAAAATGAATAAAACAAGCAGTCTTATGAAGGACACCGCGCCTGACCCTCGGTTTTATAAGCGAACGAGTGTAAAGGGAAATGACCGAAGAATGAGGGGAACCAATGAATGCGAATGCAATGACCGAAAAAATGAATAAAACAAGCAGTCTTATGAAGGACACCGCGCCTGACCCTCGGTTTATAAGCGAACTAGTGCAAGGGCAATTACCGAAGAATGAGGGAACCAATGAATGTGAATGCAATGACCGAAAAATGAATAAAACAAGCAGTCTTATGAAGGACACCGCGCCTGACCCTCGGTTTATAAGCGAACGAGTGTAAGGGAAATGACCGAAGAATGAGGGGAACCAATGAATGCGAATGCAATGACCGAAAAATGAATAAAAACAAGCAGTCTTATGAAGGACACCGCGCCTGACCCTCGGTTTTATAAGCGAACGAGTGTAAGGGAAATGACCGAAGAATGAGGGGAACCAATGAATGCGAATGCAATCGACCGAAAAAAATGAATAAATCAAGCAGTCTTATGAAGGACACCGCGCCTGACCCTCGGTTTATAAGCGAACGAGTGTAAGGGAAATGACCGAAGAATGAGGGGAACCAATGAATGCGAATGCAATGACCGAAAAAAATGAATAAAACAAGCAGTCTTATGAAGGACACCGCGCCTGACCCTCGGTTTATAAGCGAACGAGTGCAAGGGAAATGACCGAAGAATGAGGGGAACCAATGAATGTGAATGCAATGACCGAAAAATGAATAAAACAAGCAGTCTTATGAAGGACACCGCGCCTGACCCTCGGTTTATAAGCGAACGAGTGTAAGGGGAAATGACCGAAGAATGAGGGGAACCAATGAATGCGAATGCAATGACCGAAAAATGAATAAAACAAGCAGTCTTATGAAGGACACCGCGCCTGACCCTCGGTTTATAAGCGAACGAGTGTAAGGGAAATGACCGAAGAATGAGGGGAACCAATGAATGTGAATGCAATGACCGAAAAATGAATAAAACAAGCAGTCTTATGAAGGACACCGCGCCTGACCCTCGGTTTATAAGCGAACGAGTGTAAGGGAAATGACCGAAGAATGAGGGGAACCAATGAATGCGAATGCAATGACCGAAAAATGAATAAAACAAGCAGTCTTATGAAGGACACCGCGCCTGACCCTCGGTTTTATAAGCGAACGAGTGTAAGGGAAATGACCGAAGAATGAGGGGAACCAATGAATGCGAATGCAATGACCGAAAAAAATGAATAAAAACAAGCAGTCTTATGAAGGACACCGCGCCTGACCCGCGGTTTATAAGCGAACGAGTGTAAGGGAAATGACCGAAGAATGAGGGGAACCAATGAATGCGAATGCAATGACCGAAAAATGAATAAAAACAAGCAGTCTTATAAAGGACACCGCGCCTGACCCTCGGTTTATAAGCGAACGAGTGTAAGGGCAATGACCGAAGAATGAGGGGAACCAATGAATGTGAATGCAATGACCGAAAAATGAATAAAACAAGCAGTCTTATGAAGGACACCGCGCCTGACCCGCGGTTTATAAGCGAACGAGTGTAAGGGAAATGACCGAAGAATGAGGGGAACCAATGAATGCGAATGCAATGACCGAAAAATGAATAAAACAAGCAGTCTTATGAAGGACACCGCGCCTGACCCTCGGTTTATAAGCGAACGAGTGTAAGGGAAATGACCGAAGAATGAGGGGAACCAATGAATGCGAATGCAATGACCGAAAAATGAATAAAACAAGCAGTCTTATGAAGGACACCGCGCCTGACCCTCGGTTTATAAGCGAACGAGTGCAAGGGCAATTACCGAAGAATGAGGGAACCAATGAATGTGAATGCAATGACCGAAAAAAATGAATAAAACAAAGCAGTCTTATGAAGGACACCGCGCCTGACCCTCGGTTTATAAGCGAACGAGTGCAAGGGCATTGACCGAAGAATGAGGGGAACCAATGAATGTGAATGCAATGACCGAAAAATGAATAAAACAAGCAGTCTTATGAAGGACACCGCGCCTGACCCTCGGTTTATAAGCGAACGAGTGCAAGGGCAATTACCGAAGAATGAGGGAACCAATGAATGTGAATGCAATGACCGAAAAATGAATAAAACAAGCAGTCTTATGAAGGACACCGCGCCTGACCCTCGGTTTATAAGCGAACGAGTGTAAGGGAAATGACCGAAGAATGAGGGGAACCAATGAATGCGAATGCAATGACCGAAAAATGAATAAAACAAGCAGTCTTATGAAGGACACCGCGCCTGACCCTCGGTTTATAAGCGAACGAGTGTAAGGGAAATTACCGAAGAATGAGGGGAACCAATGAATGCGAATGCAATGACCGAAAAATGAATAAAACAAGCAGTCTTATGAAGGACACCGCGCCTGACCCTCGGTTTAATAGCGAACGAGTGTAAGGGAAATGACCGAAGAATGAGGGGAACCAATGAATGTGAATGCAATGACCGAAAAATGAATAAATCAAGCAGTCTTATGAAGGACACCGCGCCTGACCCTCGGTTTATAAGCGAACGAGTGTAAGGGAAATGACCGAAGAATGAGGGGAACCAATGAATGCGAATGCAATGACCGAAAAATGAATAAAACAAGCAGTCTTATGAAGGACACCGCGCCTGACCCTCGGTTTATAAGCGAACGAGTGCAAGGGCATTGACCGAAGAATGAGGGGAACCAATGAATGTGAATGCAATGACCGAAAAATGAATAAAACAAGCAGTCTTATGAAGGACACCGCGCCTGACCCTCGGTTTATAAGCGAACGAGTGCAAGGGCATTGACCGAGGAATGAGGGGAACCAATGAATGTGAATGCAATGACCGAAAAATGAATAAAACAAGCAGTCTTATGAAGGACACCGCGCCTGACCCTCGGTTTATAAGCGAACGAGTGCAAGGGCATTGACCGAAGAATGAGGGGAACCAATGAATGTGAATGCAATGACCGAAAAATGAATAAAACAAGCAGTCTTATGAAGGACACCGCGCCTGACCCTCGGTTTATAAGCGAACGAGTGTAAGGGCAATGACTGAAGAATGAGGGGAGCCAACAAATGTGAATGCAACGAACGCGGTCAAGGGACACAGGACAGGGGGGGAATCGATGAATAAGAAAACGGGAACAAAAGGTACGTGCTACGGATAAGTCTGGTTACTAACACGCAGTTAGCAGCAAATAAACAAGAATATAGAATTGACGTGCTGGATGTCACACACCTCACAGGTGGTCGCATCAAGACTAGAGTTCCCCAACCAAGGAGTATTGCCTGGGCAATCAGCAGAGGAGGAACTGGAATTTGTTGTCTCATTCGTTGTCGTTAGACCGCGGACCAACCATGTTGTACTCTCGTACTTACTCGCAGTGCTCCATTTTTCCCTATTGGATTAAACAAAATTATAACGGGGTTAAGCTAGCGTATCATCGACCTGGAATGCAGAAAGTGAGACTTTGGCTTTCGGACGCTGGTAGCATCATCCGTTGGCCGACATGTTTGGGTTGCTCTATGTGATTACCTTTTTGGCATTCAGATACAGGCGAAATGAGTACTCACTTAGTGTACTTTTGCATTTGGATGACCGATTCAACTACTAATTACAGACATTATCTTTTCGCTGTGCTGTTTTTCTTTCCCTTATCCAGCGATTCACTCGATCCAGAAGTTGCCTTCCAGATGGCTATTGGGAATGTGGACTTCTATACAGGCGAAACCGTGGGTAACTTCGTGGTTGAAAAATTTCAAGTAGGTTTTATACTTGGACTCGAGCATTTTATCCCGAATAATGAATACAGGTTTTTTTTCTGACTTGAAGTTCAGCCTAAATGTTTGACTCATGGAGCCTGTTAGTCGATTGGATAATCGCCTTTCAAGGCTTCGTCATAGTTCCTTCAAAAGGCCAGGTGCAAAATCAGGCGTCCGAAAATTAAATAATGATATATCCACTGGTGATATAGTGCTCTACTGAAGTGCTATGCGACATATCTAAGAGGGATTGATTTGTTACGTCAAGATATAACTTACATAAGCTCGATCTTTGTCCCCAGGGTCACTCTTCTCTACATTCCTTTTTTTCAAATAAATAGATCGAAATGTTGAAACATTGGGACACTGATGGCAACCTGTATGATTTTTGGGAAATTGGGAAATTGGAAGGGCTAAGTCAGTGTTCAAGGTCGACTTTTCAAGTTGCGCCCTTCCTTCGGAACTCATGCGTTTGCCATTGCTTGTTTTGGGCGTACTGTATCCACTATCATGGGCTTTGTTACAGCATTCAACAGTATGTTCGAACGTTGTATTTCATTCCTCCTCGGCACTGTTTGCTGAGTCAACTGAATATTTTTCCCTTAGGATTTCCGGCAAAAGGAACAATTCTAGTCATATGATTTTCTGTCAAGACAATCTCGCGCCCCTCAGTGTGCTCCCACTTCAAACATCGGGGCATCCTAATTTCTAACTGGCCTCCCGAACCTTTTTATTCAGAAATCGTCGCTATACAAGTAGGGGTTCTTTATTATTCGGTTTTTGATTATGTTCAAAGTGACTTGGCTTTCCTAAAAGAAATGGTCAGATGGTATTAGACTGAAACTCTTTCTCCCTCTGCTAATAGAAGCAAAGAGGTGAGTTCGAGGAAGTATTCGCGCAGAGGGAGATACAATCGCTAGAACAAGAGCTTTATTAGCCAGACGTCTCTGTTTCTTACTCAAATCCATCATCAGCGACAAAGTCAGATAAGAGTATTGGATGGAGGAGGTGTTGCAGTATTTATACGATGTAGTTGTTAGCCACTACATGCCTGTCCCACTTGGCAGCTCTCGAACGCATCGTGGATATTTACACTTGGTGCGATAATTATTTGACTGTTATAATCCGCCGGAATAGGCGTAGGTCATTGACCCCAGGCGACCATTCGTCACCATGTCATGCAACCAACCTTAGGGCAGACTTCCCGTTCCGAAACCTCCGCACTGATCGGGGAAACTGGACGAAAATTGCAGAACCGTCTACGTAAGCACAAACTAGCGGCTTGGAGGCTAGACCCAAACTCGCAGTCTGCAACCATTATGGCGAAACTGGCCCTAGTGTTGGTATTCAAGAGGTGATCATCCTAGACAGAGGCTCCTAAAAAGCGAAATGACTGACGATTGAGGCCTGGTATTCAGATGCCAACTCTCCCAACAGGCATCTACGCCTTCCTGCGACTTATGTCATCCTGCGTCCTTACATGCATAAAGACCAGAACAAGATGGTTACACCGAATTAAAGAAATGTGAGCTACGACGGCCCCGCGAGAAACTCATTGGCAGAGCTGACAAACTTACAAACATCCTCCACCGAAGTGATTTGCGCAAAGCCAGTGGCCGTCAAGCCACACGAGCATCCCTAGGAAAGCAAAGACAGCGGTAATAAACATCAATCAATCCAATGCCGACTATTTAGATCAGTCATCCAAAATTCTGACAGCTATTTGAACGTAAACGCTTTGAGACTGGAGAGCCGACCAAGCTCTCCGAAACGTCAGCAAGAATACAAACCTCTTCTCGTGGGGAACTTCAATTTCTCAAATCGTCTGCCCAGCCAGATGTTAAAGTATACAGTTGCTATGCGCCTGCGTGCCTGTAAACATTATCGGCTCCCACGCTTATCGTACCTGTTTGCATATGGTAAGATGATTTTTTTGCAGTTCAGTTGCTAACCGCTGGGGTTTCGTCATCCGTGTTAGGTCTAGGGCGATTTGGCTCACCGAAATTGACATCATGAACGGTGGTCATCCGCACACTCTCCACATTGCTAACTACTTTGCTCGGCAAAGCCTCAGCACCGGTAATGGTGCGGGGAAGCCATTGTGCTTGTTGATTGAGTGACTCGGGGAATTCGCGTCTCACGTGTTGTAGCCTCTAGGGCAAATTTCGGCTTCATGAAACTTGAATATGTTGCTGTGCCTCTTCGAATGAGCTGCCAATTGGGAGCTGGCGTCGTTCCTCACTGACGTCGCTTGATGGGACTATCCCTTACTGCAACACCTGGGCAATCCGCTACGCCTATCTGATTTTGTCACTGAGGATGGATTCGATTAAAAATCCGAAATTTCTGGCTAATAATGCTTCTGCATCTTTCATCCTCATCATCATGAGCACTCGCTTCCTTTTGCGCTTGCTGTTTTTCCCCAAAAACCAGGTAGCAAATATTCTCCGTCCTGGGTGTCCGATTCAATCTGAGGAAGATTTCCTCCTAATAAAGAAGGATCCCCACGTCACCTTCATTGACAGAGACCGCACACCCTGCTGGCCAGAAAGCTCACCCTTCTTCGAGCACCCACCAACATTCTCCCTCGATTTCGGCTATGCAGGGAGCGCCTTCAAGGTACAGGCGATACCTCGGCCAGATGAGCTGCGCTGCGCAAGAAGTATTTGGAGTCAGGATTACCACCTTCAGCCAGGCAAGTTTTATTTCTGCATGTTCGTGTTTCTAGAACACATAAAAAGAAACGAGCATTAAAAGGTAGTTCTTGAAAAAGTCGGTTAGGGCTGACAACGTGGCCGCACCAAGTCATTTAGGTTTACGTTACTAATGAATTTGTTTTCAGTAGGCGTATTTATGTTCGTGAAAAAGCAATATGATGTAAAAAGGCATGGCGGTGTGGTTTCTTCCCAGAACCAATTTAATTTATGTGCTTCCGAGTTTGGTTTAGTCTTATGGTTACCGCAACGACTGGGCCTAGAGTTAATCGTGAGTGCGGTTTGGAGTTAAGGAGGGGGTATCGCTTGAGTTAGGATTTAAGGATTAGGGTTGAGGTTAATTTGGATAGGGAAATGACAGCGCGGCCGTTTATTTTGGGTATTACTACAGAAATGTTTCCGGTAGACGTGTTGGTTTTCCTTAAAAAGACAATTTTCAATAAAAAAGCACTTCAGTGTGGTCCCATTCCAGAGTCAATTTCCTATATTGGGCTTGATCTTACGTTTCCCATATGTCTTAACCATGACGGTTCAACCATCGAGTTCGACGATGTACGCCGCGTTGCTTCGCAGCAGGCTGGAGGCAAATGCAGTTACGTATGCGTGAATTAGATTATAGGGAGAGTAGACTTTCATTGCATCTACCGCACTCTCCCCACACACCTGAGCCCGATCTTTTGCCATAGTCAAGAAGACCGAAGGCAGGAGCAGGCGCAGGTGGCAAGCGCGTGCGGAGTCGCCATTAGCGTGCCAACGCATTTGGTTCGGATCCTACAGAGTGGGAGTGCCACAGAAGCCGCCGTAAGAAGGAGCTATTGCAGCCTGACTCAGTCCGCCAGTCGGCCCCTAAACACAAACACAACCTGAGTCGACCGGACGGTTCAAGTTAGCGCGCTAGTTGGCTACCCGGCGGACTAGTGGGGGAATGGACGTAGCTGCTGACACCTCATGCTCCCATCTTTGACGTTTCAGCCTTTCTGCTGGTGAGAAGTCCCGTTGAAAAAAAAACGCCGGGGTTGGGGTCTTTTATTCTAAATCACCTGGAAAGAATGAGCCTACTTACTACTGACCAGCACATGTTTAAGAGGTCGAGATCGTGTTGATTCCGGTGGCTTTTCCGCCCTTTCCCCAAGACGGAAGTCTTTGATCACTTCGACTGCCTCAGAGTGTTTCAAAATGATATCCAGTTTAGCTCTGGAAGAGCGTTAGTTCATCCGAAACTCGCTCCGTGAATGTGATTACACTTGATTCCAGGAGTCCCTGAATAATCATGCATTTTTTTCTATCAAGTTTATTTGTACCTACTATTGGGGTTTCGTTCGCTAAATTATGTAACGCTCTGACACTATTCGCTGGATATGGTGAAGCAGATGGCCTGTTTTGCCAGACTTGGGAGAAGCACGTATCACAGAGCGCAGTGCATTGTAGTCAGTAGTTCTGTTGGGGGAATCAAAAGCACTGCTCGTACCGGGTTTATCAAGCTGGAAATGTTTTTGTGATTCGCTAAAAGTTTTAGGGCCCATGGCATCTACCGTGATAGGTGGCAAGCTCGTCGTCGTACGTGTTTCGACTGCGAGTTTTCAATCTGCGAGCTATGGTCTGCCGCAGAGGAGGTGATGACTAGCATATGTTTAGGGCCCTTTTTCTAGCCCATTTCTCCGTCAGGACCCAAACAGTGCTGTTCTTAAAAAGGACTGCTTGGGCATCGCTTACGCTTACCGAACTCCACTTTGGGGCAAGGATTGATGTTTAGTGAGAAAATGACCCGAGTTAGTCTGGGCCGCCTACGGGATTGCATGTCGCCCTCTCCGGAGCATTTTTGAAATGGGCGACGGATGTGGGTCTCACTCGGAGTGTGGCCGCTAGGCAGAGCCTAGCTTCAAAGAGCCCCAGTTAAGGGCTGACACAGGAGCATTCACAACCTGCACAAGGCTGATGGAGCGATCTAATGCTACCTGCTCGGTGCCCCCTATCTAGTCACCCCCTATACGAGATCGATAATTGTCTCATTGTACCGCCCGCCCTCCGAGAAACCGGATTAACATAATTATACAGTTTTGCAAATACGGGCCTACTTGCTGTCACTTAATTTTCTCTGAAATATATTGTCCGTGTTCTAATGACCTAGTGTATGCGTGGACGAATATAGTCATTTAAGCTCACTGAGACAAAATCAGCCAGTTCCTTTTGCCTAGTTTATTCTTCTTGCTCTCGCCGACTTGCATGCCGTCCCGTTAGCAATATTCTTCCACCAGGTCGCCGATTAATCTATTCAAAACTGTTCTCCAAAACATTGTATTACTAACAGTCTGGCTCTTCTACTTGGCCTGGGAACATATGAGGCCACACTTCTTCTGCATCTCCGTCTCTTCTCCGGACTCCACTCCTGGTCTGCCCTGCAGTAACCCCAACACGCCGCTCACCATCCGCCCTCATTCCGTCTCCTCCTCGTCGTCCTCTTCCTCCTCCTCTTCGTCATTGTATTCCTCGACGGGAGCACCGTCACTACTACCCTCTCGTCCCAGCCTCCCGCGCCTCAAAACATCCGCGGGCTACTCCAATCACCGGGTCTTCTTCCCCATCCTTGCGCCACCGAAGTCCTCGGTGTCAGCCAAACGACCACTGTCAGATGTGATGGATAACGAGCAAGGTGATGAGGGTTCTCGATTGCTTACGGAGTCTGCGAAAATTTCCAGTAAGATGGCTTATGGCGGCGTTGATTCACTTTTATCCTTTTTCTCCAAGGTTTCTACTCGGCTCAAAATATCCCTTACGGATTTGTGTTGGGCAACCTAGTGGGCCTGTCGTTGCGGAGCCATGGCAGCCATGGGCAGAATCGGGATGATGGTGTACACAGTACGAGGAAACGCAGTTTATGGTGGTGAGGAAGTGGGGGTTGTACCGGCGCAAGCGAAAACTATCCTTCCCCTTCCCGCCAACTTTCTATCTATCTACGTTACCGCTTTGCTCATAAAATTACCAGTTCTGATGCAGGCTAAAATAAAGTCCCAGGGAGTAATTGAGAAGAGGTAGACGCGATTGCTGCGACAATAACTTTTTCGTCTGACGTTTTGGATTCCAACTTGAACGCATCTTCAGAGCCCGTACCGTATATGCTTCTGTCTCTGAATATGGGTTCAATTTGGAGTCTGAAAACGACAGACGAAAAAAGATCTTGTCGCAGCAATCGCGTCTACCTCTTCTTAAGTACAATTTCTGCTGAAACACCTGAGACCTGCTTGGAAGGTTCTGTTGGGCATCTGGTCACTTGCAACCTCCAGTTACTTTATAGCGTACATGTTGCATTTTGAATTAAATCGTTTCATATGCACGTGCCAGTCACACCTTAGGCGTCAGATCGTAAGCAGCGTGTGCTTTTTGGCATTACATATCGGTGTTTCCTCTAAAGTTTGCGAACGAACTTAACTTCTGTTCTTCGTATAGTAGATACTTACCTCTTCTAAACATTATATGCTTGAAGGAATGCAGTATTCCCGTTTGATACAATCTCTAATTAACATTTTGGAGACTTCTCAGAAGTGTTACAGTTGCAGATAGGGCGCGTTATGTAATCCACTTCTGTTACAATATTCTATAAACGTTATGCTACCTCTGGGTTGGGCCAGAGATATCTGTCAATCAATTTTATAGAGAGTGCATAACATCCAGTTTTGAGACCGTCTAAAAAACGCAAGATATACTTACCAGTGTGCGCTTTTTGCTAAGGCCGAAAAAATGGCAATGAATTCATAAAAGTCACTAGGGAAAATGCATGCGTTAGCCCAACCCTTTATTCTCTACTGCTCAGGGGACGCCCAAAGGACCACAAAAACTTCGATGGTCGTACTCTGAAAGCCGTCGATTTGGCCTTTTGCTTGTGCTTGTCGTCGTCTTCTTGTAACTGTCTGGTTGACCTCGCATTATTACGATGCGAGGTTTTGTCTCTTACTAAATATTCTCCTAATGACACTCACTTACAGGTGATATCAACTGTTCTGCTAGAAGCCCGGTACATGCAACGAGGTCAGATCATGTGTGGCACGCGTAGACGGACTGTTTAGCTTTGTGGTCCACTGCGCTCGAACCAGCTCTTCGTCGTGTTGCAATTTTCTTGCCATCGGAACAAGGTGTTCATTGAATAACGCTCACCGACTGGAAGTGAATGTCACTCGTCTCGTTTGGCCTTCGGGCTAGCTCTGGAGCTCCGCCAGCAGCCGCGCAGCGTCTAGTATCATAGGTTGCAGGTTGGAGCCTCGGGTGGTGCACCGCTTGGAGTTGGATATAACACGCTGATGATGGCTAATGAGCAAGAAGTGGCCATTCCAGTCTCCCTTGTCTTTACCGGTCATGTTGTTTGCCTATGGAACAACTTGCACTTGTACTTGTTACGGCTGTGATCATGCGTGATCTAGCTGGCCTCGATTATGTCACGGATCGTGCTCCATGCATGACGATCCGCGGCAGCAGACCTGGACAGTACAATCAATTCTCTTCCCTAACGACGGACGCCGAATACCGAAGGTCAAAGAACAACTTCCATGTCCTGACGAACTGTGTCGAGCCAGGTTTTGAGCTGACCCCCTCTTCGACGTCTCCAGTTGGTTAGTGGAGTCGGTTTAAGGGCAGTAACACTGAGCTCGTAAGGTGGGCGACGAATAAAGTGCCCGAACCACACCAGTCGTCGTTTTTGGATGGCTTGGTATGTCCGTGCGATGTTTGCGCAGCGATTGCGGACTGTCTCATTTGAGACGAAGTCTGTGTACTTCACTCGGAGAATGGTCCTCAAGCAGTGGTGATCAAACGCCTCCAGTTTTTGCTCATCTTCCACGCGTTTAGCTCAGAATTTACAACCATAGAGAAAGACGGAACGGACAGACGCACGGTATATGCGAATCTTTTTGTCGATAGAAATGTCGCGTCGGGTCCACAGGCACTTTCTAAGGTTTGAAAAACCGTACGAGCAGTATCGATTTGAGAGAAAATGTCATCCTTACTCTGTACATTCGGCAGCAACCTCGCCCCAGGGTATATGAAACTGTCCACCACTTCAATTTGACAGCCACTAACCTCGACAGGTGCTTTTTCCTGTGCAGGGATGCAGCTTGATAAAAACTGTGATCTTCCCCGCGTTTATGAACAAGCCGACCGATTAAGCGACTTCATTCACCCGCGACACCATAGACTGTAGATCACCAAAGTTTGAGGCTAGTAAGGCGATATCATCTACGTAGTTGAGGTCAGCCAGCCGGCGTCCGGGTGCAAGCTAAACACCGTCCTCTTCATGCAGGGCCTTCCAAGAATCCAGTAGATAGCGTAGTTGAACAGTATGGGCGAAAAAATACAACCTTGTCGAACGCCGGACCGGTTATCGAATGCTTATGAAAGATTGTTATGGACCAAAACTCCTGCAGTGGTTGAGCTGTAATAGGCCTTGATCATGGCAATGATTTTCGAAGGTTGGCCGTCTAGTGCCATTATCTGCCATAAGGATTCAAGATGGACGGAATCGAAAGCGGCGGTGGAGTCGACAAAGCATACGGCCGTCGGTTGCTGGTAACTATGGCGGGATTCAAAGACACGCCTAAGTTTAAATATTTGGTCCACACATCCACGCGCAGCACGGAATCCGGCTTGGTTGTGCCTCGTCCTAGAGTCGTGCAGAGCCTGGAATCGCTTGAGAAGGACAATAGCAAGGATTTTAGCAGCAATGTCGATAAAATTTATGCCACGGTAGTTTTCGCATCTCTTTTGGTCTCCCTTCTTGTAGCCAGGCACAAGGATGTCTCAGCCCCAGTCATCAGGAACAACCTCGTCTCTCCACGCTTGTACACTCACTTCATGGAGCCAGGGCGCCAGTGTGTCGACACAAGCCTTGTAGATTTCAGAGGGTATACCGTCCTCTCCAGTTGCCTTCTTTTTGCGCAACCTTCTTATAGCATCAGTGACTTCTCCTTCAGAAGGGGGTCACATGACACTGCATAGACAGGAGAGGGAGGGGACTCCGTTGCACGGGTTAAGGGGTTACTGGAAGTTTCTCGAAATGCTCACGCCAGCGCTCGACCTTGGTCGGGTTTTCAGCAATGAAGCTGCCATTCACGTCACGAACAGAGTCGCTCAGTGTAGAGGGCCTACCACCAACTTGGCGGATAATCTGGTAGAGTTTTCGATTGTCACCTGCGTTTGAGACCTGCTCCATCGAGGTCGCTATTTCAGCCCAATATTTCGTCCATTCTTCCCTAGCCGATTTTGCCGTCATCTTTTGGAGTTGGCGGAAGGAAACATCGTTGCGGGATCTGGCTCGAACCGTCTGGACAGACAATTGTAGGGTTATTCCTCTGATCCAATCACTGCGGCGTCGCTGATTAAACCCAAGGATTTTCCCAGTTGCCCCATAGAATAATACCTTCAATGATGAGCACTCACTACTGCCTTCTTTGTCTGCTCGGATAGTAAAACCAGACCGGATTTCTCTGTCCAGGGCCTCGGCAGTGCCGGGTTGTCGGATTTTGCCGACATCGAGGCGTCTAGCACGTGAAAGTTTAGGTGTGGATGATAGGTACACTTTCAAGCGTGTACGGTCGAGAACACGGTCAGCCCCATAGGTATTACCAGTTTTGGAACCGCACATCGATCTGCTATCATGAACCCACCTGCGGAACCGTGAACTGACTAGGATCTAGTCGATCTGACTGACCGTATGACCGTCCTTTGAATACCAGGTCAGCAAATGTTTGTTGCGATGCTGCGAACCCGTGTTCGTGATAAACAGTCGGTTCTGATCAGCAAAGTTTAGCGGTCTCTCACCATTTTCACATTGAGAACCAAGCCCTAAATGGCCAATAAGATGACTGTTAGTGGAGTCACCACTTCCAGCCCGGCCATTCCAGTCCCCAGCAACAATTAACGGATCGTGGCGCTGGAGTCTTTCAGCTAATGCTTGAAGTTCCTTGTAAAACGTCTCTCTGTCGCACTGTTCGGCAGCGGAAGTTGGTGCGTACACGGAGACGATAGAGATATTTTTGAAGTGACCTTTCAGTCGCACATAGGCCATCCGTTCGTTGACTGGTTCCCAAGCAAGCAGTGCAGGGTTCGCTTGTTGCGAGAGGGCAATCGCCATACCATGTCTACCAGAAAAGCCGCGAGGACCACTGTGGTACAAGGTGAAATGTGAGTCGGCTCCCGGGATCTTTATTTCCAGAGAGCCTGAGTTAAGTATTCGGACTTCTGACAGGGAGCACACATCTACGTTGTACTGATAAGGACTGCGCACCGGCAGACTTTGGGTACTAGAGTCCAGGAACGTTCGCACACTCCAGCATCCAATAAAAGGGTCCGATTCCCATTGAGTAGTCCAGCTCACATACTATTCGCCCGCACCACTGGAGTAGGGTTGCGGAGCGCATCTGTTCCTGCGGACGCCGTAGCATGGATCGTAATACTATATTTGGACACATTTTGCAGGAGGTGTTTTGGGGATTGTGAGTACGGGCGCGTCCTCAACAGCCGCTCGGATTGTTTTTTCGAGGTTGTCTCCTCTAGCGCTTTGGCTTACGAGCCTACCCACAAGGCAGCGGGGGACGATAGAACTTATTTAATGGCGGTTCACACTTACCATGTCACAGTGCCTTAATCGGGCTTTGCGGCTTTTTTTAAGGCTTTTGGCGTGCCATACCTCAGCCGGTCGCACCCTGGTAGCACTGTCGCTGCTGATCCGCGACTGCTTATTGGCCAGACCCGAGAGTCTGCTTTTTTCGCAGCTAACCTTAACTGAAGACCGTTCCACTATCCGCCACCTGTGGACGCGCCGGGTAGCCAGTAGCTAGGCTAATGGGTAACCCATCTTCCGGGGTGTGTGTGCGAGAATATATGGTGTGCTCGATGCTCCGCTAGTCTGCTTCACTATGAAATAATTCATGCGCCAGTCACCTGTGCTGCGCCCACTTGTGACGGTAAGACGGCCACTATGAAAGGCTACGTGTCTAGCCAAACTGACAGTCTTTGTGGTCCGGAGAGACCAGAGGTGAACGCACGTGCACGTGTGTGCGCATTCGTCAGTTTCAGTGTATTTGAGGGAGATGTAGGTGAGTCACCTTTGAATTCCCTATTTGTACTTGCGCGTTGTGGTATCAAAAATAGTATCTCGATATGTTGGCGAGGCCAATTGATATGAGCCAATTGGGTGGAACATAGTTGAAAAAGAGCAGACAGTGGAAAAAAACGGTGATATTTAGGAGAAAAAAACTGTCGCCCCCGGCAGGGGGTCCAACGGGCGGTATTGTGGAGGTCAAATGAATCAGCACCGAAGTGCGTAAGGTGCAGCCAGATGCTCCCTTGCTGATTGCAGTCCGTTGAGTGATTTCAAAGGCGGAGATATCCGCCCAGATCATCCTCGGTCCGTTGCAGTTAAAACCTAGGGAGAACGTTCATACACCGTATGGACGATGGCCGCCAGGTCCAGCTGATGCGAACACTCATGGTGTCACCAAGGTGTGCAAATAATTAAGCAGCGAAGACTTCTGGGACCTCAGCATGGGAATAATGGGAGAGTGCAAGCCCTCGAACGAAAATAACAAACACAAAGAAATGTTACACAAATATAGCTAATAGTATCCTAAATACCTTATTTTCTGAAGTCACTCTTGCAGCTCTCAGTTCGTGTTGTAGCTCGCACCATTATATCGATCTAACTTTCGCTTAAAAACCTCCAAGGAGTCCAGAGGAAGATTATTCCAAGCTTCAACTACTTTTTGGAGAAGAAGTATTTCCGAGTGTCTAGCCTTGCTCCAGTCACAAGTTATTTGAGAGGATGACCTCTCAATTTCTTTGTTGTTGCTAGCTCGAAGTAATCACCTGGGACGAGAATACAGTCCTAGATGCGTAGTATGCGGAATGTTAGTATCAAGTCCCCCCGAAGCTGTCTATAGCGCAAGGGAAAGAGATTGAGATTCGACAGCCGTGTTTCATAAGGCTGTGAGCCATGTCCAAGGACAAGTTTTGTTGCTCGCTTTTGGACCTTTTCGAGGATGTTGATGTCTTCCGCCGCCCAGGGTCTCCAAGCTTGGATAGCGGACTCCAACTGTGGCCGCACGAATGTTCGAAGACTTTAGCGAAGCAGTCGGTAGTGAAGGCTGCGAAAGCTCGTTTAACGAGGTACAGAATCGACATGGCTGACTTCGCTACCTTTGCGCAATGTAGGGAGGGTTTAAGCGAGGGCGTGATCCAGACTCCAAGGTCCTTTTGGACATCCACTTCTTTTAGTGGAATGCCATTCAGAATGTAAACCGTACGGTTCAAATGATTGCTTTTCCCGACTCGTATGATGTTGCACTTGCTATCATTAAACGGCAAGAGCCAGTCATTTGACCATTTCTGGAGTCGATGTAAGTTTGCCTGCAAGTTCTCTTCGTCAGCCGCAGTTTGAATGACGCGCCAAAGTTTGAGATCATCGGCAAACATGGCAATATCGCAGTCCAGTTCGTTGGCACAATCGTTGATGTAGACAATGAACAAAATAGGGCCGAGAACAGAGCCTTGGGGAACACCACTCTCAACCTTAACCTTGGTCGACTGTTTGTCGCTGCTATGGACAGTTTGTGAGCGGCCAGTTAAGAAGTTTTCTATCCATGTCAGAAGTCTACCTCTTACGCCTATGCGGTTGAGTTTATAAAGAAGGCGATGGTGCGGCACGCTATTAAAAGCCTTTTTGAAGTCGATATAGACTGCGTGCACCGTATTTCCTCTATCGACCGCTTCAGTCCAACGTTCTAAACAGTAGAGCAAATTTGTGACGCAGGACCTACCTCTACGGAAACTGTGCTGGACCTTGGAAAGCAGATTGTTATTTTCTAGGAACTGCATTTGATGTTGCTTAATTATTTTTTCCATCATTTTGCAGCAAACCGAAGTTAGACTGACCGGTGGATAATTGCAGAGACCCGGCTTCCATCCTTAAAGAGCGGCGTAATCCATGTGGATTTCCAGTCAACTGGTAGACGTCCGGTCTGGAAGGATGTTTGGAATAGCGTAGAGAGTGGTTTTGCCAGATCTCTCGCTAACTCTTTCAACAGTTTGGCAGGTACTTCATCGGGACCCGGTGACTTAGATTCCCTTAACCCCAAAAGATCCTTGAGGACAATAGTCTCGGTGAAATGAACAGTCTCGACTATTGTATCCATTTCGAAGCCATCGGTAGGGTAATCGTATCTCGTTTCCTTTGTGAAAACAGACTGGAAAAATTCCGAAAGATGATCCAGTCCTCAGCAGGGGTATCGGATCCTTGTTCCGTGTATTCTGCCTGAGGTAACCGTAAAACAGTTTTGGGTTTATGGTGGCCCGGTTCAGCAGGTTCACTTCGAAATCCTGCCTTGTTCTAACAATAAGGCCCTTGACCCGATTTCTCTGCATTTTGTACGCATTTAGAGATGCAGGAGTTCCGTCCGTAAGGGATTTTTTCCACAATCTCCGCTTTTTGTTAATTTCGAGTTTTAAGTCATGCGTAAGCCATCGCGGTCTGTTCGACTACCTTTTTCTTAAAATCGGACAGTGATTTTCCATGAGCCTGTGCAGTATGTCCCGGAACGTTTCCCAGTCCTCGGTTATGTTTCCAAAGAATAAAGATTCCCACTGAGTGCGCGTGAATTCGGCCCTCATTCCACCGAAATTGCCTTGCCATATATTCCTTTTTACTGTTGTGGGTCTTTCTGGTATAGAAAATAGTGAGTACTCCCATCGCAGTACCACGTGGTCACTTTTACCTAGCGGCGGTAGACATGACACTTCGTCGATGCTGTCCTGCGTCTTCGTGAGAACTAGGTTCAGGCAATTGGCCTGTTGTCCCTCGCACAACCTTGTTGGAAAAGTGACATGCTGTGTGAGAAGTAGCTTTAGCGTCGTGCACAGATGGCAACCGTCAAAGACTAGATCAGAACTATGTGCGCAGGCCGAGCTCCAGTCGATGTGAGGCGCATTGAAGTCACCCATGATCAGGATCTCCAACCGTGTAGCAATTTTTCAAGCTCCTCTAGCAGGTAAAGCATCGGCTAAGGGGTCTCTTCTCGGTGGACGGTAGACTGTCAGAACATCTAGCCTTGATGAACCTGACACTTTTATGGATAACCATATCGCCTCGGAAGTAGACGCCAGTTTATAAATTTTTGTCTATAGCTGTAAGTTCACTTTTGCCATATGTAAGTACGCAGCCTCCTTGGCTTTGATCTTTTTCTTCGTCCACACACTTGACAAACTAACTTCCGCTGCTGCCTCTCCTCATTAGATTCCTTCTTTTCCTCCCCCCCCCCCCCCCCAACAGAAGTGCTGGAGTCCTACGGACAGGCCGCTCAGGTCTCTCCACTGGCGTCTCACGGAACCAGTGAGACTCCAGTGGTGTCCGCCTCGGCATACTTCAAGTCCCCCCTATCAGCCGTCTGCAAGGTGGCGCCTCCGTTGGCCCCACGCAGTCCAGTCTTCTCCCAGAAATCGACGAACCGTCTTCAGCAGATTACTGCCTCCAGTGAACGGACGTTGAACCGATTCGCTGTGGTGCCCTCCCCTCTGAGGTAAGTGGACTTCTTGCTTCATCATTACCCCCGCATATACTGCTTAAGCCAATCCATTGTAGCAGCCGAACAATCGGTACTGGAAAATAGGAGACCGTTATTTTCGCTGTCATTCAGTAAACACTTTTCGCTAACTTTGGAATGGGGGTGGAGGTTTTTTGCATACAAATTGGGGATTACTTGTGTTTGTACCTTTCACGTTTGTGATCGTACCTAATCCAGTTCGCTCTGTTGTTTTATCTTTACTCACAATGGTTTACGGACAAAGGCATAGTAGCTCTATCCACCAATCGGGAATAATCCCTAACGCACACATATTGCATACATATATATGAGAACACCTGATGGCCTGTCTGTAGTGAGGAAACTAAGCCCTTGCTTGGGGCTGTGTCTACTTCACTCTCGCCTCTGCTGTCACAGTGGCCTGTCCGATTCAAGCTGATTGTCCGCCGCCTGTGTTCGCGCCAAGTAGCCCCGCTCCAAGATCCGTCCTTTCTAGGGTGTATTGCCCAGGTTAAGTTATCTTTGTTAGCCCCGCCTCTCGCTTTGAAGCGAGAGACAATATACGTTGGACGTACATCCGAGACGGAATTTCCTAAAATGCAGCTTTCGCGCTTTCTGTGATGCTTTGGATAACGTTGGACCCGAGACACGCTTTGTATTTGAGGAAGTTGGAACTAATTTTACTCTAGCAACGTTATAGAGCCCTACACTGAAGAAAACCGAACTGCAACTGCTTATTCTTTCACACCGCATTGTAATCTTATCTAATGTGGATAGCGTTTAATGTCCCCCCATCTCTTTTGCGCACCTTTTTCTGCTGCCGTAGTGCTGCTGCATCGGGAGACAGTGCGACGGCTCCGGCCCTTCACTCCTTGGACAGTGGCTTCAAGCCCCCTGTCGTGCAAACGGTCCCTCTTCGACCTCCACTTGCTGAATTGCCTCTGATTAACCACACCCCCGAGGCCGCTCTTACCTCTACAGGACGGGGTTCTATCGATGTACCCGCACAAAATCGAGCGAACTTCTAACCTCTTTTCGACAAAGACGAGTCCCCGTAGCGTTCTACCACAACCCTGCTCTCCGGTCTACTCTGGTGGCGATGTGATCCTTGACGGCTACGGCGTTCAAATCCGTCAGGTAAGGTTGACGTTTGCATTCTTTGGGGTCCAATCTTGCATTACACAATCAGTCACCTTCCTCGCGACCACTGTGTGAGGCGTAATTTCAGAGACCGAGGCGCTATTTGCCGTTTTCCCTATAGACTTCCTTGCGTGGCCTGCAGCTGTGGCTAATGATTAGCCTGATTTCCGATCAATCCTTTGCCTTTGAGACAACGACTCTAGTCTACCCTTGTGGCGGACGGTAGTATTTCGCATGCTGCACTCGCTAGCAGTCACCTTTACCAGATTATGTTTGTGGTCTAAGCCATGGGTGGCATACTTTAGTGGTTGACACCCTGGTGTATCAAGAGGTGTCTAATGAATCCGATTCTAACCCTAGTGGAACGTTGTCAGCAAGTTAAACCTCAAATTTTGCTGTCGCATAGAGAACCGCTGGTATTGTGCTAGTGGAAATTGGGATTGAAAACCAAGTCACATATCTGGCAGCTAGGGGCAGTATTCGTGAGTCCGGGTTTATTCAGCTGTTACATAAAACGCTTCCTCTACGGTAAGCCACTTTGGAACACCGGAAACCACAGGAGTGGAGGCGAGTCGGCGTTATCCGCATGCTTGTTGTTTGGGTTCCGCAGGCTGGCGTAGTGTCTCGTTTGAGTGTTAAGCTGCTGTAAGGGGGAGGTTGAAATTAATATGAAATATCGTTGGTTGTCTTCATTTTTTGATGAACGCTAGCGGAACGCACTCGTCCCGTTCTGCCTCGAGGCTCACTCTCGACCCCCGCCAACAGCCACACAGCGGCTAGTAGAAGAATAGGCCGATCTTGGCGATCTATACCGGCAAGACAACGAGCCGGTAGGTCAGTGGTTAGAGCGTTTGCTTTCTGATCAGTGGGTCGTGGATTCGATCCTCGGGTGGTGCACCATCTGGGATTCGGTATGACTGACTGACGACGGCAAATAAGCCAGAAACGGCCATTCCCGCCTCCCGTCTTTGCCGGCAATATTCATCTGCCTATTGTCAGTTATGTGGATTGTGGACATGGAAGTCTCCAACCACGGTGATCGAAACCATGAATGTGCTTCCCGAAGTGCGGGCATATGTGAACTATTATTTCAGTGTCTCACTAGTTCTCGTCTGGTTTGTTCAAATCGACTAACTCATGCACCCGGTTTCGTTGCTTCCAACTGGTTCACCAAAATAAACCTACCCCATTACACCCTCTGCTCCGTTAGTGGCATCCAGGGTCCGATGGTCTTCACGTCATCGGTTTCACATGGTTTCTCCCTTCCCTGCCTTTTTGAGCTTTGTTGTTCCCTTCCTGACCTTAAAGAAACTAATTTAAAATGCTTTTAGTCCCAATAGTTTAGCCTCCTTGTGGTTTAAGACCAGTCTGATATAATATATGCAGTATCGGATGACATCCCCATTTTAAAGCCGAGATCTGTCAACATAAACATGTTCTCAGGAAACACTGAGGACTGTGAAAGTCGGCGTCATTTGACCAATATCACTAGATATACGTTCTACGGCCAGAACACCAGAATTCTCAAACCCTGAGTTTAAGTTTGAGAGTTTGAGACAAATAGAGAGCAAGAATACTCACTGAAAAATGTTCATTCTCACACACTGCATGCGCTCAACGCACAGCCCGTCACACGCTACCTGATCCTCCGTAGGTATTAAACATTCGTGACAGGGAAGGGGCCATAGTATTTGCGTTGACAAAAAGCCAACGGAAGATTTTTTATGCCCAGTTCGCCTGCCTACATCAAGTTTGGTTGTGTCCGAATTTCTCAAACTTAGTCAAACAGGGATAGCCGGGGACGTGAACTGACCTCTGTGGATGTTGGAAAAGAGGCGAAAAGGGTTGGAGTTCTGTAGCCATGACCTATGGTGGCGCGCGATGCATCGCTCGCCGGCAGCTTTCACTGCCGTTCTATTAGACTGGTTCTGCTACTGCCATCCTCGCCCAAATTTGCCGTAGCTAGTCTTTTGTCATCTTAGGACGCCCATGAGAGTAATCCGTGATTTCGGCACTACTGGGTGCCTAAAAAGTGATGGTACTGCTCCTTTCCGTCATTTTCTCTTTTCTCGCGCATTTCCGGAACCCGTAGTTTTAACGTGTTAACCTGGTGCCTTTCTGCTTGTTTAGACAGAGGAGTCTCACTGCTCTTCCGTGACAGCTGACGACTGCAGTGTCGAGGATGTCAAGAGGAATCTCGTCGCCGTAAATTTTTCAAAATGGCGTTTCAAGTCTTCCAAGAACACACTCTGAACTGCTGCCTTACGCTGTTGCGTTTATTGATCAGATGTTTTATCTTTTGCTATTTTTACTAACCCTCTTCCGATCTGTTCACCACATACATTATAGTAAATTTTACCGGCAGACATGTGTTTTCAGCAAGTGCATCGTATCCCTTCGCCTGCTACTCTCCGGAAACTGAAAGCTCCGCGACAGTGCGTATGTCGATTTGCTGTGACGCCTCCATATGCCCACGTGCAGCAAAGCTGGCGAAGACATTGTCCGCCAAAGAAAGCGTAATTAGTCTTACCGAAGGGGATACCCTCTGTGATGGTTATTCCCTTCAGCAGTTGCCTAAAGTTTGACCACAACCAGCATTCCTCGGTTCTTTGTTAAGGAGGCGAAAGCAAAGTCGGACGTATTTATGGAACATATTGCATAAGACAGAGCTGTCTGCACCCAAAATATATCATCTTTGAGCCTGGCCGAGCTACCCTTACAGACATAGTCCCTTGTTGACATCTCAACTTCGAGAAACGAAGTTAGCTTTGGAAGACGGTTGGGATGTCGGCGAATTGAAGGGCATCTTTGGAACAAAAGGAACTTGGCCTGTCCAACGCATTATGTACACCGTTGTACTTTAATTGTGCCGTCGACACGGGTCGGGGACGGTTAATTTGCGTCCTTTACAACAACACTGGTCGGTCGCATACGCTATACTCCCCACTCTGCAATCTCGAGTCCACAGCGTTTCCTGATACGCTGCTGAATTAATAAAGAATGGTCGTTGACTCTGCCGTGTCGTCGGAGGATCTCGTAGTGCTTTGATAGCTGTCGGCAAAAGGACCATTACATCGTTGGGGACCCGTAATGCCGAAAATGAAGCATGTCGCCTAAGGGGGGTGGACCGGAAGTGGCGTTAGCTCGCCGCAGGCACGTTTCATTTCCACAGAACCACTTCATGTAGGTGAACCGACCTCATCATCGGCCGTCTACAGCGCGTATGCTATGACTTAAGTTGGTTACATTCCATTACCAAACTAATTTTCTCGTCCTAAACCTAACGTTCCCCTTAGTCTTAACCCTAAAATTCAGCCGGTAGAGATGGCTTTTGAGCTTGGGCCGCCATTTTTACTCCATTTCTTTATGTGTACATGGAGTGGCCGATTTTTCTCATTAGATACTGCTATTTACCACATTTTGTAGTAACTACGATAAGGTCATTTCAAAACGACGGTCGAACCGTTTTGAAGAAAATCTGGAGCATTTTTCGACGCATTAACGGACGACCGAGCATGATGCAGAAAACTGCAGTTTTCGGTTACTGTTTATCGTCTGTTTTCTTCCGGTGCTCTCTTTTGTGTACCAATTTTATCCAGTGAATGGTGGCTTTTTGCTGAGAATTTTGAAATGATACTTTTAAAATAAACCATATCACTCTCTCTCGTCTAGTCCAAGCAACTTGGATAAAACCGCCTCGTGGAGTTTCGCACTCGAATTTATTAAAATGCACAAAATACTGCGAAAATAAAAAATAGTATATATACAGGGGACGATGGGGGCATCTGACAAATTCAACGCGAGTCATCCGCTCGTCGGGGCAACGAGGTCGAAGGATGTAAAGTCCCACCGGGAGTGAACCGCACACCCTCCAGTCCGAGCATCGAGTGCGGTGTGTGGATGATGTGCGTACGACTCGACGCCGCAGCCTGACCGGTGGTGTTTGGAGGCCGCCAGTCTGCTCGGTACTTCACTTCCAGTTCCGGATCGGGGCGCAAAAGGCTGTTGTCAGACGTGAGGCGGGTGCCGCTGCGTGCAGCGACCATCTCGTCCGAGTCGAACACTGAGCGAATGTAGACGCCGGAAGTGTTGGGATCATGTCTGAGAGCAGAGGCAGGAAAACGGGTCAGCCGTCGGGGGTTGCGGAATCCGAGGCCGGTACGCGTGTTTGGCGGCAGAGCACCCTCTGCGGTCAATGGATGCAGTAGACCCCGTGCCTGGGTACCTTTCATGCTGTTGCTCGCGGAGCCTAGGCGTGATCCAGGTCGCCAGCCGTATTTCCACATAAGCCTTTGGGAATATTCCTGTAACATGCCAACGAAAGAGACACTATAATTTATGTACAAAAACACGCACATAGGTTGTGATGAATGGCAAGAGGCGTCAACTTCGCGTGGTCTAAATGTGTGCCCTCAAGTCTAGGATGGAGGATGATGGAGGCGTGATGTTACGGCAGGAGGAATTTGTGAGATGTAACTGAATGAAAAGGGGTGAGATGGTCTACATATGTGTTCGCAAGGACGATCCCAACACTACCGGGTATTGCGTACTTAAACCTGTAAGCTTAATTATAAGGCGAGAATTCACTTGGAAGTCGAGCCTCCGCTAGTACAAATTAAGCCTCGATACTTTTCTGACTTCGTACGTGAAGTGTTGGTTTACCAGCAGTTTAATTGCAAGGAAGAATGTCTACACTAGAGCCTGTGACAAGGACAGATGACCGGAGCCGCTGCTCGAGCCGACTGAAACGTTCTCCGGAGAAGGAATGAGAAAACGAGATCGATGCCAGAGACTAATGCAAAGGTACCACAGACTGCGGTTCTGTAGAAGCACATGTCAGTATTTTCAACTACCAGCCAGTAAGGCGTTTTTGCTCGAAATCCAGATTAGGCGCACAATCCATGAAGCTATTAGCCTATCACGAATCCTGTTCCAATCAAACATACTATGGGCGAAGACGACTGAGGCATGAAGGCCAGCTCTATGGAATGGGGGTTGTCGGCGAAATATATCGAAGCATTTAAACATAAGGACTGTGTTCACCACGGCTAAGTCGGAGGCGGCAGTCATATTCAGTTAGAATCTTACCGTTATTTTGCCTAGATACTCACCTATAGGTGTTCCGTCTCAATGTAGAGAACTGATGACTTAGTCACCTGAAGCTGAGCTTTCTTTGGACAAAAAACGGGACGAAGGTATCACCTACTGACTGCTTCTACGGGTCTTTAAAAAATGCCGTTCTCGCGCCAACTTTCAACATTAACTGTCTTGCATTTTTCTATCCTCACATAAATAAGTAATGGCATCTCTACCTGAGTAAGGGTAGTTTACTGACCGCTTAAAAGCGGTGCAAAAGCAGAACGACTAGCGCACTATTAAATCTTTGCTTGTGAGGAGGAATTTGAACCTTTAGGTGACTGATTTCGGTTTGGCAGCAATTTGCGCAGAAAAAGGGCCCACAAAGCCCGTGGTTGATTGACTATTACGAAGCACCTCACCTTTCCGTGGCTTGGCTTACTGTGGGAGGGACGGCCGGATTTAACAGAATTGGAGCCCACATCAACGCCTTGCATTTCCATTAGCTGGCAAGAATCCAGGTCAACGCCACCCGGCTGGGCGCGACATGAGAACAGACTGCTACCGCCACCGCCGTCTTCATAGTGCTGCATGTCAATGTCCCAGTCAAAGGATGCCGGCTCATCGAAGAACTCTTCCTTGCGCAGGCTGTCAGCCTGACGCCAGGCAAACTCGTCCGTGTAGAAGACCAGCCCCGAACCACCCTTCTCCCACTTTAGCTCAATTTTGTTTTCGTACTTGAGGTTCTTGTTAGCATTTCGGTCCACATTGTAGGGGTCATCATGCAGGGCCTCGAATCGGTCCCACTCCTCGGGTAGGTCATCTGAGGGCACCGGATCCGAAAAGGAGATCCCGAGTTGTTGGGTTGGGGACTGGTTAAGTATAACAGACGGACTCGTGTTAAGAGGAATGCGAACACGCGGAGAGAGAAAAACAATTATAGCAATACACTTACCTTATTGTCTCGGGCTAATTGTGGCATAGGAGGGGAATGGGGTGACGGAACGGAGCTCGATTCGTGGTCACTGAGCGAGGAGTACTCCAGAGGGACCGCTCCGTACCGGCGGTTTCGCAGCGACCACGGGAATTTGAGGCGTAGTTTTTTGATAATCTCGGGACTGAGACGACAACTACGGATTTGGTCGAAGAAAACCGACGACCTAGTACCGACATTGCCTTGTGGCATCCAATGAGGAGGTCGGAACTCAATAAATGCTAAAGAGTAAAAAATAGAAACGACAGTTTTGATCAATTAGTAGGACCAAACATTCATATTGCCCTTGTACGGTCGGCGGTAAGTGCAGACAGAAAGTAGGGTTATTCAACACTAAACTTCCTGCTCGATCTGCGAGTTATGATTTCTTAGAGAGAGAAAGTGAGCATGTTTAAGCCACAACAAAAATTACCAACTGTTAAAGAAGCTGTATGATTTGATGTCCCCGGGAGAAGGATTCAAAGGGCCACATAGGAAGGGAAATTCGGCCTGCCTGTTACAAGCATATTGCCCATTTTTCTCAAAAAACGAAGCGCGTAACTAAGGGTTTGCAGCTTACGAAAGGCAAGACAAGAACAGCTCCCGTGCAGGCTACCTGTAAAGATTATTAAGTCAACCGGGTCGCAAAAATAATGATGTCAAGTACATTCAGTAGATATAACAACAAGAAAAACAAAACACATTTTTTTGACAGGTTCGCTCTCTGCGAACCGGAAAGACGGCTTGAAAGCGATGTTTTGTATGGGTTTTGAAAAGACAGCCTTTGGCAGCCATTATATGTCCTGATATTCGATTAGTTGGCACAACAGCAGCTACGAGCTCCCTAGTCAGATCGCAAACTAAAAAGCAGATATCCTAAATCAAAAGATGAGGTAGGCGAGATATTTGACAGGGTGGCACCATCATTCTTATGTTTAGGTAAAGTAAACACATTAGTAAGGGTAGTTATGGCCCTCGGATCGAGAAAGTTCGCGAGTATGAAAGAACGCTGGTGCACAGGCAAACAGAAAAGGGCAGATATGTCTGCAAAATTTGTGATCGATGGCAGACTACAGTCCAGGTACTGTATAAGATGACCAATTAGGTGTGCAGGATGTCCTTCATATAAGTAAAGGTTGTTCACTCGCCGGAATTATGGTTTTATTATTCTAAACTTTCAAACTCTTACTGGAGCCCATCTTCATAGATAAAAGCAGACCTCCTTGTTTAAAATGTGTACTATAGCTTGTCCGGCCCCTTCAATTTTTGATGAAACAGGTAAGGAATGACTGCGGTGAAATGAGCCCAGAAGTTCCATCGTATTGGATTAATATGAAAAGATATAAGGATAGGCTCAGCGGCTGCCCGAAAACGCTCCGCGTGGGTTACAAATTTTCTAGTTCACATAGAAGCGAGACTTGGCACCTTCAAAAAAGCATTCGTAAACTGTCGTAAAAGAAACATCAAAAAGCCACTTCTGTCTAGCTTCAAGCACGAGACTTGTTTTCCCTCTATTAGAATCCTACGTTATAATTTTAGGGCTTAATGGTAGTCCATAAGCGTAGTAAGGGCTAATTGTGATCCCCACTCAAGTCGCACCCGCATGGAGTCCAGGCTGACGAATAAGGATAAAAGTTGGCGACGTGGTCAGTCAGATTTATTGCTGCCTAATTTGTTTCGTTGCCACAAACGAGGTATCAATGTTTCCTTCGGACGGCCCGTACACAGCGCAGAACCAATGTAATCGTAGGACGGAAGTCGAACTTTTCTGAAGGAAATTTGTCTCCGAAAAACCAAAATACAACCTCGGTCACTCTGAAGGCAGAACCGTTAACCACTGAGCCATCTGGCCACGGAAGCGACGGTCCGATTCCATCTATTTTTCAGTTGGAACAATCCTGATATACTCGAGTCACTCAGATAAGCCAAGGCTCGCAACAGTACGGTACCTAGCAGCGCTAACAGCATTTGAGTAGGCTAACCTCTTTCACCTTTTAACAATACTCACAAAATATATGATGACAATTCGACGCATAAGTACCCCGACAAAGAAGATAACCGGAATGAGCATCTTCATTGGCACCATCGTGGCAGTTACCGTCATGGCGGAAATGGAAGTGATATTTTCTAAAACATGCACAAGATCAATGTAGTGAGTTTTCCCGTAAATAGTCTAAGGAACCTTCTGCAATTGTTTCGCTTAGGGTCTGTTAGTCATGCCAACAGTGAAAAAAACGTGAAGGTGAAGTATTTTATCGAATGAATGATCACCTCTACGTTATCTGGTGATAGGAAAAAAACCGACGGTAATCGATCGAGTACCGGCAGGATTTCAATGGACCCGTAAGAATCTGTCTGAAGACCGGCTTTTAAATCAGGAATAACAATGACCAGTACAAATGTACGCAAACAAGCCTGAATCAGTATTTAGCTTTGATTCCCTTTACAATAAATTCATGTAAGGTTGGAGTTCGCATTCTGTCTGCAGTTTCTTTGTGAATCTTGTCAGCCAAAGGAGCCGCATAAAATAAAAAATGGCAATACGTGTCCCAATGTACAACCCTTTGTGAAATTTTAGGGACCAGGAAATCTTGGCCCAAGTATGATGCCTATTAGCGACAGGTTTTTTTCAAAATGAGCTAAAAAAACGACAGCTGCACAGCGGATTTTTCCGTAGTGAGCCATCACTTTTCTTTTCACAACGCCACTCTAGTAGACTACCTTCGTGATTCTAGCCTGTCATAACGACTAAAAGAATATGAACACAGACAATCAAAATTTAAAAAGAAGACAACTACGTAATTCAAAGTTTACTTGTTGCAGGCAGTAGACACATAATTGTGCCAGTAACCATAGAAACATACTCTGAAGTATAGAAACGTCCTCCAGCTGTATTCTGCTTAGCTTACAGCAAGTAGAATTCGCATCATCTGTTGTCCACAGCTCCTCGAGTCGCGCCTGAATACTCTCAGAAAATTCATCCTTCAGAAGAAAAAGCCCGCAACAGCTGGAGCAATTTCGGCGCTTCGTACGGAGGTTACGCAACAGAGAATCTGGACTGCGTTTGTTAATTAAATCATCCAGCCCCTGTGGTTCGGGTCTTCGGCGGTAGTGAAAGCACACAAAAGCATTGGCCTCTACAAACTGAGAAAATATTCTCCTGAGATCCGCCGCCGAAAACGCAACCGGAATGTTCGATATCAAAAACAGACTCGAATTCATTGTATACTGCATTTAGGCCTAAAACAAAGGGTAAACGGCGTCAACAGTGTGCAAGCGTAAGAAGCTACCTAAGGAAGTATGTTATGAGCGATATATATATATCCGTGTATCCAGAAAGATATCCCAATGGGACAAGCTGCTTGATTTGCTATAGACTTGACGCGCCGTACGGCGTTATAGCACCATTTTTAAACGTCAGTCTAATCAGAGTACCGAGTACTATCCTTGTGCGTATTATTGATAAAACGCTCCGGTTATAACATTAAGTCAATAAAGACTCTGATAGCACTTTACTGGCCCACGCACGAGAAGCTGAGGTTTGCGGGTGGTAAGCCAAATAGGCACCTATAGCTATTTGGTTGACTGGATATTACCTGCGCCAATCACACCAAAGGACATCCGGACGAATTTTGCTTCCAGGAGCTACTGGAAAGGGTTAGCTAGCTACAAGTCTAGCCGCAGATGACTCATTGTCAAATGCAGTTAGAAAGGGATTCGTATATCAGCGCTGACAACGTTAAGAATTCTCAGAGGTACTATTGGGCGTACCCACTCATTCCCTTCGAATAATAATACACGTTTAATGACTTGTTCTATTTTGCCCATCCATATACTTGTATGCAACCTCTGTCAGGTGTAAACCTATTCAAATCAACCGATTCACTGTAGATCCTTCCAATGTGCATTTTCTACTTACCGCCGTCGATTACTGATGTGTAAAAGTACGCTCGATTAGGATTTTATCCTCTTGTGCAAATTATCGAATATAAGTCTCGTTAATTTTTAATATTTCCAGAAGGGATTTTATTATTTCGATTAAACAAGTCGAGAACGCTAGGAAGACCGACTGTTGAGCCAAATCCCTCGTACTTTTATCATGCAGCTAGAGAATATTGGCTAAACAAGTGTCTCTCCTACATTGACAGATCATGTCAATAATATATTCCTTTTCTTTAAAACTTTTTGTCTAAGCTTCCTGGGGAATATAGGGGAGCTTCGAACTGTCGAGGGAAAATATGGGACATATATAGGAATTTAGAATTTATATTAGGGTTAGCGACGGGAAGGCACTGTCGAAACAAACGTTAGTAACGAAATAAAATTATGACAAAAAGTGCAGATAAAATTTTAAAAAAAATAATAATATAGGCAGAACTTGTCCTGATTGGGAAATAGTGAGCGACGTTTCGAAACTAATCGTGAACTAGAAAATCGGCAGCAAAAACAAGCCCCTACCGTGAAAATGGGGGGAAAATTCAATAGGCATCCATTTTTGAATAGAGAGAAGAAGAATAAAACTGCTTGGAATAATAAGTCAAGGGTGTAGAGAAGGCTAATACTGCAGTAGCATTTCAGAATGAGATAATGAAACGTCGGTATTGTTCGTTCTTGATCACTAAGGCGCATGAACCAAAATCTCCGAAAAGGCGTCAGCAAACTTAAGGCCTCCGGATCTTAGAATCCAGCATTGAATTCTGATGATCGTATGTATTCAAAGAAATTACAGCATTTTAGACTTGGTACGTGCAAATGTGTACGTTGGAATGACTTCCTCGATAGAATGACTTGTGGTATAAGGAAACATCATAAGGAAACA